>OY720632.1:78220256-78820256 GCA_963169105.1 Ceriagrion tenellum
CTTTAGCCATATAATGGTATCGGAAAAAGTGCCTATTATTGCAGTTTTATTCAACTAATTGGCTATCACTTACTTTTTCAGTAAACACGATATTCTTTAATGCTGACCAGTATAAAAAGCGACTTTAAAGGCAAAATGCAACGAATTGTAAATACAGCGTACGATTCATGTCTATATTTTTGATGAACCAAGCATAAGTGTTGAAAATAAATGATAAAATGTAGTATTTTGCATAAGAGTGAATTACATTTGTGTGAAAACTTTCGTCGATCTACCAAATACTACTGAGAATCTAATAAGAGTGACTTTTTGATTAAAAGTTATGAATAAAAGTAGTTTTCGAGAATGCCTTCTTCGCCAACTCCGAGAAGAATACAGTGTAGCTTAAAATCAGACGGCTTTGTAAATAGAGATTTAAGCGCCTAAAAACTTAAAACAAGACTATTGGCGTCATTTTACGCTGTGAGTATCTGAAATGGAGGTGCAGTTACATCTTATTTTGCATGCATTCAGTTAATAATATATTTTTGGGTTACTAAGTTTTAGTTGCTAAAATTTACTTTAAACTCACCGTCGCGTCTAGTCTCAATTGAAAATTTATATTTTAAGGTATATTTCGGTGAAATAAACTTTCACAACCTAAGTGTTTCATTTATTTATCGGGAGTGGCAAAGGAGACAGTTTCAGCCTTAACGTGGTGGATTCTTGCTATCGTGGAAGGAGAGGGAAGAAAAGCATTGCTACTGCACAAGAAAAGGTTTTATTTTACGACCCCGGTCTCAATGCTATGCTGCATCTTCAGGTGGTGTTACAAAAAATCCATCGGGATTCATACCACGGCTCCCGAAAAACATCTGAACGCCTAATCCTCCCCCTTCCCCTGCCCGTAGCTCACCACCTTACAATTTGCCCTTGACTTGACTTATGACTCCCCACCCCTCCGTTCCCTCACTTCCTCCCCTGTCATCCACCCACCCTCCCGTTCTTCTCTCCCTCAACAGTTTTCTCTGGCTATCCCTTCCCTAGATCCCTCTCCCATTACTTGTGTATATACCGATGGATTTTTTTTGTAATGTTACCTGAGGATGCTGTCCAGCAGTGAAACCTGGGTGGTGAAATGCGACGTTTTCATGTGGAATAGCAATTTTTTTAATTCCTCTTGTTCTAAGAAGTATAAACTTTTCATAGAGACATGTTTGACTGAGTAGCTTTCAAATTATTTTCAGGAAAGAATTCACTGAAAGGTCGTGATGGTGCATCTATGCCTTAAAATCATCAATTAGTATGTCCAGGACGGGATCATTCTGCTTCCAATATATTTACTTTTCCTTTTGCCTTCATGCTTAGAGAATCTTTATTAGTGGAGGTACTTTCGTTGCCCACCAGCAACATCACGCGGCAATTTATGGCTTTCTTATAGAATTCAACGCCAGGAATATATGTATTGAGTCAAGTATAAGGGGTCGACTACTTCTCCTCATCTCAGTCAATCACATGATACGAAGTCTCTCTCTCCCTATATCTGGCCCTAAGGGTCGGCCTACCAACGCCTTCCTAACTCCAAGCCTTCATTTGAAACCTTCGTCGTCCTACCCATGCCCTTTTCATCACTTGTCCGGACCATTCCTCTGGCCCCCTCACTCTCTCCATTCCCTGCACGCACAATCCTCATACTTCGTCACTGTCCCTTCATCATCCCCTTGCCCCCCCCCCCTCCCTCAAAACTGCCCCACACACAACCTTCCTCACATAAGGTTTTTTGTTCCCCATCAACCTTAGCCTTCCTTCCCCTCCGCGGATGTCTCCTGAATGCGTCCTCCTCTCTGTTCGTCTGTCGTATCCCTCCACATTATCCGCGGATGTCAAAACCACGCACGATTCAGAAGAGCGGAAGCCTCCTCAACGAAGTGACGAGCGTAGTTTTCGATAAAGGACTGACATGAGGACGTCGACTTCTTGATGTACTTACTGCTGTTTGTATCACCCGTGTTTGCTTGCGATAAGCGATGTGTCGTAAAAAAATGAAAGAGTTTTGCACAACACTAGTAACCGGCACGATCCGGACAATTGATGCGCGACGGGAATGTTTTGCGAAGTTCTTTTTATCTGCATGCCATGATGTACGGTAATATTATTATAAAGTTTCCTATTTAAGGCTCTGTCCCTCTCGTAGCGTTCAGCGATGCGAAAGGCTATCGAGGCGAAATAATACTGTGCATGAGGATTCGGTAATTGCCTCCGCGCTAGCTTTTAAACGGTTCCCTGGGGTTATCATCCCATAATATCTTCCATAAAATGGATTGCCGCTTCGAAGATTCCTTCCAAAGTGTGAAGTGGGAATTCAGTGTAGTTGGGGTGCTTTTGACTTCAACGTTTAGTTAATGCGTCATTTTTGTACTCTTATTGTTACGAAGTTGTCTTTATCTATGACACATTCACTCTTCATACCCTTTCCTGTTGGTTGTCATCAACGTTTTGGTCGGTTTCTCTACTTGATTTGTTATGATCAAATAATGGATGTATTCCACTGAGGAAATTAAATCTCCTTATCACTATTTAGTCTCGAAGTCTAGGAGGAAGTGAACGTTTATCCATATGTCCGCCGAGTAGAATAATACCATCCATTGTCATAAACTAACCGTTCGGCCAATCACAAATTTCTCTGCCGGAACTCATTATTGAAAATCTTTCAGTCAGCACAGGAAGGCAACAATAGTTTTTTACCATAGTACGAACGGAGGATGTAGATACCAGAATGGCGTTGCCGCACAATGAACCAATTTGTATTCGTATTCAAATTTATGTTCCATTTTTTCGCTCTGGTTCTTATATTTTCCCCTAACCAGATTCATATCTCTTCAGTTCTTCTTTCTTGGGTCGCCGATACTTTAGAGAAATTTGGATCAATATTTTTTGTTGAATTTAAGGAATTGCATTATGTCATGTCAATACCTTATTTGCCATTAATCTACTTTTGGGAAAAGAGTTTTGCGGCCACTAATTTTGTAGCATCTCAGAAAAGAGGAAGGAACTCTCAGAGACAGATGACTTTCTTAGTGTTTCATTAACTAACAAAAGCCCCAGTGTTAATAAGTTTGCAATATTAGCATACTGACTGAAAGTCATCCACTTTTCCATTTTACAGTTGGTGTTCTGGGTCTTTATGAAATACTAGCAAAGGTACCCGTTGAAATTCAACGGGGGATGAAAGAAAGACAGGGCATATAGGCTGTAGGTTGGAGTCACTGGTGATGTGTATTTTTTTCTCGGCAAATCAGCTATAATTTTAGTTTTATTTTTCAATTCAACAAATAAAAACAGCATTATATCATGCTTACCGAGTTTCGACATTATTTTGCAGTTACATATATAAATTAAACTACAGGCCATTTTCATTCCAGAGCCTAGTTGCATTAATATAACATCGTGGCATTCTCCTGTTTTACTCAGCTATAATTTTTGTTTTATTTTTTGATAAATCAGCAGATAAAATCCGCATTACATTATGTTTACCGAGTTTCAACATTCTTTTGCAGTAACATATTGAAACTTAACTACAGGCCATTTGCATTCCAGAGGCTTCCCGCATTAATATAACATCGTGGCATTCTCCTGTTTTACATGGGTCCAACTTAAATTGGTCCACTTAAAATGAATTTTGCCAATTTTAGGCAAAAATATTCCCGAAAATATTGATATCAGCAAATTTTTTAGTATGCAGCCCAGATTTCCCCTGCACTAACAATCTCTAGATATTAAACCCAGCCGCCATTGTACAGGTCCCATTTCCCTTCTAAAGCTAATGCCAATTCCACGGTTACCAAGGAAATATCCTTCTCTTGACAGAAGTAACATTCATGATTTTGACATTAAAAACGCGATTTCTAGGGACATTTTATTCGTATGAGATAATTGATTGAAAGAATAAAAAAACTGCAATCTTTTATCCATGTAATGGCGAAAAATATAGCCTTCTACCTTTAGTAGAGCTAATTAAAATATGCAAAAAGAGAAACCTCTGCAATTGAACCAAAATGTTTAGACTTGAGTTTTTCAAACACATAAGAAACCAGAAGGCCCAATACGCTGCCCTTTGGGCCCAGAGGCCTTCCTTATAGTCCCAATTTCCTTAAAAAAGTTTTACTGGATCAGTGAAGTAACCATTATTAAAATTTTACTAAAATCGGTTCACTCGTTCAATACTTATGAGTCTTTTAAGAAAGCATTCTTTTGGAACCTTGGGCCCTCTGGGGCCCCAGCGTGACTTACGACCCAATGATTGTTGTTCATTCAGTATAGGTATATTTTACGTGTTTCTAATACACGCAAGAATTATCTTCCAGGGCCAATTTTTGGCGATAAAAGGACCCACTTGAGGGCCTTCTAGGGCTCCAAGGCCCTTCTTCTATAGCCTATACGTAAACCAGATATATCAAATATCTTCCTGCCAAATTTTGTTTCAATCGATTTAGTGGTTTATGAGTGATTGAGTAACAGACAGACAGACACCATTAGATTTTTATATATTCGTAAGATTGAAAGTTTTCTCTTGTACTTAAAACTTTTATGCATGCTCAAAAGTTCCGCGTTCTTAAATCCAGATAATTTTTTTTCATATGAAGCGTGTCTCATCTTTAAATTTTATTATCCATTTTCTATGGGCAGCGATGAATGATAAGCGGAAAAAAACTTTGAAATAAAAACTCCAGCACCTCACAATCACCTTGCATCTGTAAAATTACATCATTTCAGCTTGTATGCGCCGTTTTGAAAATCATCCCAGCATGGTAGTTGAATTTCATTGGATGGTAGTGAGTGTTCAAAACTACAAAATCATGTTATGGCATTAAGAGAAATATTTATATGTGAGCCTAATCCTCTCTTGTTTTCTTTAATAAAATTAGTGCCGCCTGGAAAAATTATTTTTCGTAATTCCCAACTACGTATTCCTATTTTGGCTACTGTTCATTGTTTGTTTACTAGGTAAGAGCTTCTGTCATCTTATTATGTGTGAAAATCACAGTGAAAAAATCATTCGCCTGGACTGGAAATCGAACCCAGATCCCTCGATTTCGCGCCGAGTGCTCTGACCAATGATACTAACCAATTATAACTAACATTGTTTTTTCCTTTGTTAATTCCACACAATTTTGTGATCACTAGCGGGTGACTCCGTGGAAATAACTGCACGGCTTGTTCCGTGGTTCTTTGAAAATGTCCAAATTAAACACATATTTTTATTCAAAGTTGAGCTTTACCTCGTGGACTGTGGCGCTTAGGCGCTTAACTGGTTAGAGCGGTCGGCGCAAAATCGAGGGAACTGGTTTCGATTCCCAGTTCAGGCGAATGATTTGTCCACTGTAAATTTCACACAATTGTGTGATCACTAGCGGGTGACTCAGTTGAAGTAATTGTGTGGCTTCTTGTCATGTGCTTGAGGAATCATTTGTTTCTGCTCGTCTGTTCGTCAAGGATGGTTATACAGCATTAGATACAAGTTACTGCCAATCATTTCACTCTACTCACTTTAGAGTAGGGTTTTTATTTTTCCTCGGCTATATCAATTTTTTTTCCATTTCGTTTCAACTCATTCCTCCACCGCACTTCACCCATTTTATATTCCCATTGCCCCGCTTACTTTATCCTTTGCGTGCTCTTTACATTTTTTATTCCCTATCCTTTTACGATAACCGTGCCTACAAATGTTTCTCCTTTACAGTCTCCTATATATATTTTATCTCTTTCCTACACATTTTCATCCGGGCGACTTTTATGCTGCCTCGCTCCCAGGTCCCCTTTCTCCGGGACGTTTTTTTTCCCTTTCCTCGCCACCCATTGGTGGGCATATGAAAAAAATCATAGGCGGCAGGCGAGTGGAATGACAAAAAAATAAACATTTTTCTGGATCCGCCCATTCCTTTCTCTGCACGTTTGGAGGAAAAGGGAAGGAAAGTACAAAACAATGCTTTTCGTTCTGAATATACCTCTCCACGCCCATCCTTCCATAGGATGCCATTCTTCAGCTCCCGTGAACTCTAGTGTGTGCTGTGGTCGCCGCTCGCAGTCCATCAATTTTTCATTGTCACGGCATTATTTTAGCTCTCGTATTGTTTCATTCTTTTTCCCGTTTCCCAACCAATCATCCTCCGTGGCGGCGCACCTTGACTTTATCGACCCTTTCATCTCTTGCGCTCCTTTCCTATCCTCTCCTTCTCTTCTCCTCGTGTTCTCTCCCCCTCACTCCATTTTCATGTTCATTGTAGCCCGCAATTTTTCCACGGCTCCGCTGTGGAATGTGAGGGGAAGGGACGGGGTCACTATTTTTAAATCCTCTCGCTATCCGTTTGTTTGATTCATGGGCGGTCGTATTTCTTCGCGAGCTCGCGGCACGCCGCGGATGGCGTTCGAAGCCGGACGCGTTGGAATTCGAAAAGGTTTTCGGAAGGAAGGTGAGAGGAGGAATCTTGCCTCCCTTCCCCCATCAAAAGGCGGCAATGTCCCTTGCGTGTCCTCTTCCATCTCCCTTACAAAGATGTCAAAGATGTTTATCGGTCCGCAGCGATGCCTTGTGGCCACTGACAAAGCGATGCCTTCATGGGCATTAAGAAAAAGCCAATTCCATATTGTCTGGTTAGGATGCTAGTCTTTGCGAGTATTATGTTGCTTAATTAACCTTAGTGAAACTTGTATATGTGGCTCTCATCGTGGCTAACGCTTCAACTAGACATTGAGCATATTATCATTCGGCTGAATTTTATATGGCGTTATTTACCGGATGACGTAGAATTTCCGTTTACTTGATGTCAACTCGTAGGTCGGACTTTGTATTATATATTAGACTACTGGTTAGTCAATGAGAACGTTTTTGATGGGAAAACGTAGTACCAGGAGGTAGGGAAGTAGCATTAAATAGAGAAGGGTGAAGGGTTGCAGTCAATCAATCTTAGGATTGAGCCACCAATGAAGGTAACTACGGGCACGAAACATGCCACGCTTAAAACCCGTTTCACACCGTACAGGATCTGGTACAAGGCTTAGAACACTAGCCTGTACTAGGCTATTGAGAACCTTGAATGCATGTTGCTTTCCTTGAAAGTTTCTCTCGGTCGTTGAACTTGAAATGCTGGAAAGCGGTATTTTCAAAACTTAGCGCACGCCTTCTATGATATCAAAGGAACGACTTTGTTGTAGTAGGCGACCAAAAAAGAAACAGTTGAACATGTGAGGTAAAGAAAAGAACGGGGGGCCCATGAAGCCAAGACGTTAAATATTGAAGATTATATTTCAATTGCAGTTTTCTCGGTATGCCACGAGCAAAAATTTTGCCAAAGGTTACCTATTGCCGAATTAAATCGCCTGACACTTATCGTGGCTGTGACTCAAGTTCCACCGCTTCGAGTAATGACGTCCCTAATCTAATGCTCGCGAATTCATATTATGGTCAGTTTTGTGCGATACTTTGGAAGACTCGTTTACCTAGAACTTTGTTTGCAAAGAGTTTTGATCTCCTGCCTCATATTTGTATTTCTCTCTCTTTGCTTCACTCCTTTCCCTCGAAATAGGAATATTTTTTTGGAATTATATCTTTAAATATTTATTTTTCAGCTTTCTCTTCATTCGCTTTTTTATTCTAAAAGAAAATTGTCAGTTACGTATTGATCTGTTAATGTAATTATATGCCATAGTCTCCCCAATGATTTTTCAAGGAGTCATCTCTGCGTGTGAGCGCATGTTATTTGTGGCATGGATTTTTTAAGATGATCAAGATATTTTTTTTAACTGTATGATACTTTTGGCTATCACTATTTTCCACAGTTTTAATAATTTGCGAGATACTGTTCATTTTGTTGAAGTTGTATTAATAACATCCTGAATTATCACAATTGATCATTTTGTCATTCTTTTAATCATTAGAGGTTGAGAAACAATTCATTACATTGTTGTAGGAACTTCTGATAACATATGTTAGGCTTTAACTCACCTTTTACTCTGTGGTGTGCGTGCAATTTTAGGGTTGAATTAGAAATATTTGCTATGTGCAACTCTCAAATACTAATAGTGTATTTCTGCCTTCTTTCTGATTGTTAATGAGATTATTTACACCTATAAAAATGGCGTTATTATTCTAAGAAGCTCTTCCAATTTTAACCCCATGCACGAACTCGCGTTCCCACGAATGCTTCCTGCACGAATTCGCGTTATAATCTTACTGTTCCGTAAATTAGATGAAAACCCTTCTTTTATGACGGTTATCTTCAGGTGTGGTACTATCTGTAATAAAATAGTGGAAAATACACTGTAATGAATCCTGCACGCAGTTACACTTACTGTATTCTACATGGATAAACTTATATTTTGATCATATGGTAGGTTCATAATATATTTAATTTATTTTAACTATGAAGTAGAGATTTGTTATATCTTTCATATATATGTTTACCTTTATGAGATGTTAATGATAATTATCATTGAATATGATATGTGTTGAAAAATACATGCACTTGATGCTCAGTTTTTGTAAAGAAATACTCATTGTTGTGTGGAAAATATATTTTTTTTCCGCAGTAGAGTGCAATTTAATTCCCCTATCAGTGATACTCAAATGAATCACAAATAAGTCGTTCGAATTTACTTTAATGACTGAAATATTAATTAGATTTTATAGAATAAATCATTATATATAAACGTACACTGAACTTTTTTATGCTTTCTCATTCAATGGTATGGAGTAAGTGCGGAGTAAATCCGATATTCGTGCCCTTTGAGCTGAGATAGTAATAATTTATTCATGGATTGAGGGTGTGGATAGTGCCTTCTTTCAGCCTTTTGCGTATTTTGATCCAATCTCCATGACACAAATTGGTTGGAAATACGTATTCATGAATAAAGTTAAATATGATATTCTGCTTTGAGATTCAAGTTGCTATATCCCATTGGATCCGAAGTGGAGTATCCATTTCCCAATTTCTTCAAGAGCAAAGAATGGGATTCCTCTGAGATATACAATCCTCTCGAGACGTATTTCCCCTATCATATACGTCAATCCAATTGCTAAGTGTTGTTCACTGTAATGATGAAAGGAGGGATTTTGAATATTTGACATAAAGACCTTTCTGATACTCTATTCTGATATAGAAGTTTATCAATCAAATTGAGCGATCATGTGAGGAAAATTGTCTCCTTAAGTTGAAAGGACTTAGGAGTGAAATCTGCAGCATAGATACATAGAACAATGTGAAACCATAAAGCACTCCTATTTCTGAACGAATTATTCTTCACAGCAAATAACCTGCCCTGCTTTGAAGTAATCTTCATGAGATAAAAAAACGGTACCACTTTCTTCCCCTGAAAAATATATGCCCAATGTTACTGTTATGGCTTAAAATATGCCTACATTTAAGGCGCACAGAATCGCTGAGTAACGAGCTTACATTTGTAAGTTGTGAGAGTGGCCAGTTTTTACCACCAGTTTTAGTTATGTAGCAGTAAATTATTACATTAAAAAGATATCCTTACATATGAAAATAGTACATTTCGATTCTATCGACTTAAGTGGCTCATTATACGGCGTGAAGTTAGCGCCCGAGATAAGTGAGGGTGATAACACGTCGTGCGATAAGAGCCTCTTCAATCACGAGTTTCATATACTTCTGCTCGTGTTACTTGAATTTAATGTCTTCTGCGGTAATGCGGTAAAATAGGTTTTAGGAAATGAAGTTTTCTAGCTGTTGTACTACGTTATAAGTAGTTGGGAACGATTAATGAGGATTCTGATCTAATGAATCACTGATTAATCTTTGAACTGTTATCATATTCCTCTTTTGTAATTCGCTCAAAATGCACTTGAAAGGATCTTCCGTTGCTCCCGCTGCTCTGAGGCGCCACATTACGGTGCCTTGGAGAACTTTCCGTTCCCTGGCTTTGCCGCCGAGACCCTGTCTTCCAAGTTTCAACTTCTCTCACTAGGTAGCAGCTCCACACAAGCGATGCAAAGCGCCGTGGAACACCAGGGCAACCACTTGTGACTTGGCTTTCGCGCTGGAGCTGGAAATATTTTGAATTAAACGCTGCAGCTTCTAAAGCCTTTTTGAAATGAAGAATTTTGAGTTAAGACGATAGCTTTGTTTTCAATCTTATATTATTTGTCCAACCTCAAGTAACCGTAAATTATATTCAAATTCTCAAAAACCTCTTTTCTTATGCCATATCTAAATTTTTAATGAGGCTACATACGTTGCATTTGGGAAAAGCCTTATTTCGTGATTGATCGCGCATCGGTTTGGCATTATATACTTTTGATTGATTTCATATTGTTCGTTGAATTTGGAAATTATAGCATTTCTCGCTATATAAATTCAAGGAATTGTGTTTCTATTTACTCGCAAAAATTTGATTTCTCTTGATTGACTTCAGGGCTTACATTCAATTGCTACAGCCTAAAATTAATCTCATACGATAAATAAAATTACCATTTTATGCACTTATCTTAAAGCGTGTTAATATGGTTTGTGCAAGGGTGCATGTGTATTTGCATGTGTATGTATAAGTTTCAAATAGGATGATACCTCATTAGCAATAAAAGCGAAGTTGATATGGAGAATACTTGCCAGAGGTATGGCAAAGCATAATAGCTCTAGGGCAGGGAAGTCATCTAACGTTGTATGTTGTGGCGAGTTACGTACTCCATCCCTAAGCCCTTTATGTTGAAGTTTGATGCCAGTTTTTTTTACTTTAATAAGTATTAAAAAAAACTATTTTTATTATTCATAAATCAATGGCGCCATTATTACTCATTAATTCTAAAGTGAGGAAACACGTAAATGGTTCGTGAATTAAACTTTGTGGAATTTAGAGTTCATTGTGAAATAAAATAATTTTTTGTAATTTTATCCCCGTTTTTTGGTACCAGCTTCCCACCAGCTTTTCAGCAACACCTTGTCATGATAAGGAAGATAGTACAGTTATTTCCTTTGGATAATTCATATTTATCAGATATTTCGGAAAAGAAGGGTGGGGTATTTTATAAAGCAGCGGTTACGATGACTAAGGTGAGGAAAACTGAATATGAAACATTGAACTGAAGATTGACAGTCCTTTTTAGTCCATAGTTGTCCTTATCTAAGTCATACTAACCGCTATTTCCAAACACTCGCCTCCATACTCTTTTTCTGAAAATTATATTATTGCAAATTTTCCTCAGGAAAGAATTGTATTATCCTCTTGTTAATGTCACGAAAGTGTCAAAAAAAAGTCAGTAATGGTAATCAATAAACCTGTGTGGAATTTGCAGAATTTATTAAATTCTATAAGGATTTCACGGTGGCTTTATCGTGAAAGTACTTCATACACGTTGTCATCGTCCCAACTTTAGGTGAATAGTTTTATTCTCCTCATAATACCTTTCATATCAAATGAAAGAGACATAAGGACTCGTTTGAGTTCTTTTATATCATGGTTTGAAGTTTCTTCTCACGCTCTGATGACATTTTATGCTTGTAAAACTGTCAGGTTTATCGCAAAAATTGCTTACAAGGAGCAGATCCAGAGCAAAATTAACGACGAATAGTGCCAGCTCTTGTGGAAGAAACTTGCGAAGGTAACTTGCCATTATCTGAACCCACCCTTCCCCGGAATTACGCCACGAACTATTACCATCGTCAGAGTATAAATAAATATAAGGAATACTTGGCGGAGTGCGGAAGGACGCTTATCGACCCCACCCATCCGGCAGGAGGTTGCTTGCTTAAGTAGCCCAATCATTTTGAGGATGCTCAAAACTCACCCTATTAGTTTTTATCTGTTGCTCGTAACGACTTATCATCGGTAGACCCGGGGAGGTAATTTGACTCGAGAGTGGCAGGGATGTGGAGTGGATTAATACGGCTGTAAAAATGCGTGTGAGGCGGAGACGAGGAGAGTAGAAGATAAGATGGAAGAATGAATGGAAGCGGGGTTAAGGAAATGAAGGGGGAGAAGAGAAAATTTGGAGGAGGAACGGTTAAGAGCGCTCGCATGCTGCATGGAAAAGAACGTAGGGCATAGTAAAAAGGACTGTGACGTCAGAGGGAGATGGAAAAAGGAGGAAGGAATATTTGTGGTGCTTGAAGACAGATCCTTGCTGGCGTGTAAGGGACGTGTTCTAGGGATCTGAGATCGGGACTTAGCTTGGGCGATTAACTTGATGCTCCACTTTCCTACACATCTCCTCGAGAGCACGGGAGGCTCGTAATCCGGAACGGGTTTCAGTGTGTGCGTGAAGCATTTGAGCTAGAAGCAGTGCTCCCGAGCGGGACTTCCTTCCCACTTGTTCCCGGAAATTTTCCACATTTTCCTCTTTCTCATGAGCAGCGGACATTTTCTCTGATTTTATATACAGGGTTATATCTACATTTTCCCAAAAGGATTTTGCCGTTGATATAGTATATAGAGTATGAAGACGATTATGATTTAGGGTCTTTAGACTATATTGAATACTTGCGTTTGATGGATTATCATTATTAATCATTATTTATTCATCTTCCGATAGCCTTAGCACCATATTCCGCTTTAAAAGCGCCGCGTGAGTTTGTATCCTTCGTGTATTAATCTTGCTGGACCCGTGAGTAATATTAATTGTAATTCTAATTAGTTGTGTATATTAACTCGTGTGCTACTTATTAGCATTTTCGACATCGTAGTACTCTCTCAGAGTTCGGTTTGGCTTTTCAAAGTTCTCCCAAATGGTATATGGTTCGCAACTGTGGCCCGGGTAAATAGGCAAGGCTCGACTTTTATCTGGGACGAAAGTTGTATGTCTACGGCGTAATCACCCCTTGACATACACTGTGGTGGTGGTTCGCTCAATGGTAAGTACATGCAGTTGTAAATGAGAGCCCCGATAATTCAAATTGATTGGTGCATGATAATAGTGCTTGTAAAGCATTTGAGTTGTGTATACAGTCGTTTGCCGACAGTGTTGCTCACTCGCCTGTAAATAACGATGGTGGTAAGTGGAGGGTTTGGTCACAAACCAGTAATAATTGTTTACTAATTCAATAATTGTTTACTCCAGACTAAGGAGGTGAAAAATGTTTTCACTTTTATATTTACAGGGCTTTATTATTTTTGTTAAGTCATTTTAAAGTGATGAAAAGAGATATTTCCCATTTTTCCTTAACTATTTTTCGGAATAACTAGGTTGCACTATCGGAGCTCCAATGTATTTGAAGAAAACCTCTGGTTTAACAGGAATCAAATCACAATATTTCTGCTCATCCGTGCAAAAATGGCCGTGATTAAGCGTCTTTGGAAAGGGATGACTTAGAGTAAAATTCATGTATACCGGTATTTCGGTACATCAGGCGACTCATGCCATATTTTGCCTAATCTAATTACATAGAGTTGATACAGTTGTTCCATTAGATTGATTGCGCTTACTGATCACGTGCTCCAGCTGGCCTCGACATCATTACGGCTTTCCATGAATTATCAGTTATTGCTATTTTCATCATTACTTAAGATCCATGAAAATGCAAGAAAAAAGGTGATATCGGAAATTCCTTAGAAACCTCGAGGAACTATGTTTTCCCAAAATCGATTCCCATAGGTTCCAAAATGTTGGGACTTTGAGAAGCCTACTTTAGAGGATATTCCACCGATCCCGAGACTTTTGTTTCGCATCCTTTCTGAGAGGAATGGACCTCCGCCCACATGAGATACTTTCCTTTGAGATTTCCTTTCCAGCGGTTATCTCTCAAGGGTAAGGCCGAGGGGTGGTGGGAGGGAGGAAGGGGTCAAACGTCCGTTGGGACTCAAACAGGGAAGGAAAGAGCAGGCAGGCCCCACGTCGTCCGCAGTCTAGAGGTACGTGCCAGGTACCGAAGGATGCCATTAGCCACACCCTCACGTTCTGTCGCCACCATTAGGCGTGCAGTGAAATGAGGAAGTCCAATGTCGTCGTTGGTTGATAAACGTGGAACGAGGAATCGTTTTTAATCGTTAGCCATTGTGGCTCTCATAGTCAATTATTCTACTTTCCTCTCCAGGGAGAATGATGAACCGCGCTCCCTTTCCCTTTAGCTTAGCCTTTCCTTTCTCTTTTTCATTATATTAGGTAGTTGTCTTTAAAGAAGAACCACACCTCTCTACTTCTACTTATTAGTCTGAAGCCCCCTCAAGTGTGTATGGCAGGGGGTTACTCATCACAAGAATAAACTACAGTGAAGAAATTTACTTTCACGAACATGCACCTCATAATGAGTACGCTACAAATGCAATAGAAACTTTTACAATAAGCTATAATTTAACTATGCAAACGTGATACAAGAGTCATGCAGGGAACATGCAAAACATGGAGTTAGCACTACTCGGCAGAAACAGTATTGATTCACAGGTTTGGAATAGGAATAAGAAATAGATTTAGAAACAGTATAGTAATTTCGATTTATTTCGTTGATGATCTTAGCCTCAACTCGGCGCAATGGTATTATAAAAATTATATTTGCGTGGACAAGCGTACTTCACATTTGGTATTTATTTCGAGTTTTTCCATTCAATAGCTATTGGTATTTAAGCTAAAATAATGAAGAAGAACATTATTGCAATATTATGGTTTATATTTTTAGCTGTTCATGGTCATTTGGTCTGCTTAGTATGTTCGGTCAGTTCACAGAACCATCCTGTGCTTAATCCGTGACCCACAAATCTCATAATATATTTTCCGATGGTCAAAGGCCATGTATTTTATAAATAATGCTCTCCTTTGTGTGGAAAGAATTGCAACAAGCCAGGGATTAATTTCCTTGAGGAGATTTAACAAATTTTTAGGATTATTGAGGAAATTAAACAAGTGTTACTTCATTTAAAAACGCACTCCTCCAAGGAAATCGTAAACATTTTTCAAGCTAATGACTATGGAACTTTCCACCCAAAAAATGGGGTTTTTAGTGAAATGGTGAGTGAGTTTTAGAATGGCCTGATAGGTATTTACGCTGTATTCAGTCGTAATCCCATCAATATTTTCGGTGTGTATGTAAAATTCCCTATTGTTAATATTTAATTATGGGTATATATAACCTATATCAAAGTTTACATTGTTTAACACAGTATAAGTAATACTTACCATATAATTAATATTAAAGGATAGTCACAGTGTAAAATAATATTTACCTCACTAAGATATTCTTCATAATATACGAGATTCATGATGACATTCAAGATTGCACAAAAATGTTAAAGGATAATCAAAGAGTAAATAAATGATTATCTCACTAAGAGATCCTCCATAATGTAAGAGATTCATGATAACATTCAAGATTTTTTGTCTCTTCTAACTGTGCAATTAGTGAATTCGGAGTGCTTCCAGGAAACTTTTATCGAGTTATCAAACCTGGAGGGTTCATTACGTCAACCTTATGACACACATTGGACATTCATCAGGTGGAGGGAAATGGCATTTCCCGGGACATCTCCTCTCTTCAATCGATCGATTCTCATTTTATCAATGCCTTTTCCCACTTGAGACAACACGCTACCCGCCAAGGGTTTATCCTGTCCCGGTCGTGGACCTTACTTTAAGCGCTGAGATGATTGGAGTCGCGAAAGGATTAGTATGTTCCTTGTCTTGCATAAAAAAGATGTCATGAGTAAACATTGGTAGATCATTCCTAGTTTTCGGCATACAAAAAATTAGTAAATTGAAGCAAAATATCTCCATACGATCCCATCTTGAACAGTGTTTATTTCCGATGAAGTCCCCCTGAATTTAATGCAGAGAAGAAACAAGTGTTCAAATTTAAAATGAGAATTATTCATAAGTTTTGTGATAAAATTTTTAAGGCAGAAAGAAGGATTATAACCTTCATCTCAGAGTTTATTCTGAAAAATCACTCGTGTAACTACATGCAATCCGTGACAAAGTGATACCTCACGGAGTACCCCGCTCGTTTGGAATAATTTAAACCGACTGCCTTGGGAAGGGATTTTCTTTAATGGGCCACTGCGTTGCGTGTGCATGTTCCGTCGTAACAGTAATGATGTAGTAAACGTGAGAGAGATTCAACGGAAATAGCCCTGGTGTTGCATGGCTCTCCCTTAATTATGTGTAAATGTGATGACTGCACCATTGCTTCAAATCTGACAGAAGAGTGACTTCTGAGTCACAGGTATGAGATTGATCTGCAGTATGGTGGTTATTAGATATTTTGTGGAGCTTATATTATCTTTTAATTGACTCATTAACCTATACCCTTTCTGGCAACAGCGTAAGCATTTAGCATTTGCTCTTAACCCGACGAGATTGAATGACGCGTGTTAAGTAAGTTAGCCGTTAGAACGATTCCAATGATGATCGTAACCTAAGTATTTTAGGTGATTAAAATATCTCCATCATTTATTTGCATTTGAGAGGAGTGATTCATAAAAAAAATCATTTCCCATACTCTCGATTTAGGGCATGATGCCATTTAGAAAAAAATTCCAATAATGTGATATTCATACAGGTTTTTTTTTTGACCGATAGATTTTGCAACTGATGTGCTCAATTACTTCATGTTCATATAAATCTGGGTGTGGTGGAAAGGTTGATAATGGACCTGCGTACAATGCCAATGCTCGTCCTTGTATGGATCATCCTTAAATGCTGTGATTTGTCATATAATTAAAGTTTTGGGCTTTGAAAGTGGTATATTTGTTTCATAGCCCAGATCTCCTTAAAACCGAAGTCTACTCGAGTTTGGAGTAAAATTTTTAGTTAAGATTTGTCACGCTCTTAATTTCTTGCTAAGTAACTCAAGATTTCAGACATTCTCTTCCATTATCAATACCCTATTTACATTTTTTAACTAGTAAAAGCAAATTTCACTGTAGTTGGTTTACAATTTAAAGTTTTAGCAAGGGAAGTTTTTGATTTAAAGCGATGAAAGCGTCAAATAACGTGCTTTTTTTATATTCCTTTCAAAGCTAAGGAATAAATTGTGATACCTTCCCGATAACGAAGTTTAGTTTTATGGATATTTACATTCAGCACGATGAAATAAGACACATGTCACTAAAATTTTATTTTTTTAAGCCTATTTGTTGTAATTATAACTGTTTAAACTTTGGACGTTCTAGAACGTCCTGCGCCAACGGTTGTTGTGTGGGTTGCGTGTCTTTTTAGTCATTCCCCCGCCGTCGATTTTACGTCTAATAAATGAATAACAAACCTTAATTGCCGTTAAGCTCATAATTTCACGAGTATATCCAGTTTGTAAACTCTTACACTTTGCACTGATTTAATCCTCTCGGTTCTAAAATATTGCGCTGATATCATTAAAATTTTATAGAACGCGATTAATTTTGAAAACCTCAAAAGAAAATTTCTCATTCGGAAGTACAACTGTCTTTTCGCTCAGTATTTTGATCGTAATAATACTGAATACAAAATTTTAGTCCAGGAAAGGGATTGCTAGCATTTTTAATTGAGAATTATCATAATAAGCCATTGGCTGTGTTCATAAAATTACAAAATTCCTGCAGTCAATTTTAAAAACTTAAAATCACCGACGAAAATCATAAACATAAAAATACATCTGCGTAGAAATTTGTTTTTAAAACTACAATCAGTATTTACATAACTTCAGTATTTGATGTTCCTATGATAATTTATGAAGCAAAGTACAACGCATAATTACGGGTTTCCCTCACAAACCGTGCAATTTGTGGGATTATCCGTCCTAATCCGTCGCTTGGCACTCTCGGCATTTTCGATTTTACGTTGTCTATTTCATATTGATGTGGATAATGTCACCAAATTTGCAGTGTTCTACAATTAACAAAGGTATTCCAATGTATCCATACCGCAGAAAAATTGTCTTCAAGAAAATATATCGTCACATCCATGGATATATGTATCGGTTTAGGGGTGGTTGGCAAAGTATTTTTGGGTAGAAAGGAAAAATGGACGGAAGGAGACGAAAGGGGGAGAGAGAAGTTGGGTTAGAAGGGCTGCCAGCGATTGTGTGAGACTCTCCATGGGGTGAGGAATGGAGGGAAGGGCTCAGAACGCACACAGAGAGAGTTGGCCGATGGTGGGGGTGTATGGTGGGTCTCCGTAAAGAGTGGAGCGAGAGGAGGGATTAGCTCAGGAGAGGCCTTCGAGCAGGTTTTGCAAAGACAGAATAACTATATGGCCTGAAGGAAGGCTGAATGTGGATGAACGGCAGGCCTCGGCGAATGGCTAGCGCGGAGACGGAGGGTGGGGATCACTTGGTGAGGGGTAAGCTAGGGTAACAAGGAGAAAAATGCATGACAGAACAATGTCACGGTCGGGGGTGAAAGCCGTCTAGCTTTGAAGACAGCTGAGATAACAGAGTGGTTAACGGTTTTGAACAAAATAATCATGGCATAGATTCATTCATTCTTAGATTTGTATTCGGAATGATTCAGAACTGTCCTTATAAGCTGTTGTAGAGTATCAGCAGTACTCTTGAGAAGAGAAATGTTGAACACAGAAATGCGTTCATGAGTAAAAAAGGGAAGTTGAAGTTTCTTATCAGAGTGCGCCCCGATTTTTTTATAAACAACTGTCAATGTACACTGTGGAACTATATGAGGGATGACACGTTTTCAAGTTATCTACAATGGCAGTTCTACAATAAAATGAAAATTAAAAAAATACAACAGAGTAAATGAATTTGACTATATTCATTTTCACAGGGAAGGGGTTTCCCTGTATTTGACATATGAGTAACTTAAAATGAAATGATTATAGTACCTTGTGCATAATTTTTTTGTTTCTCAAAGACTTTTTCACTCCACCATTACGGCTAACTTTGTTACGTTTAAATTTTAATTTACAACAGCTAATTTAGCATGTGAGCATTTATAGTGGTTGTAAAATTGGAGGAGCACCACTAAGAAGTTCATTAAATCAAAAGATCAAAATTTTAGAAGAATAATGAAATCCCCAATAAATGTACTAGCGAATAGTTCAAACTCGATTCTCATTATCAAAAAGTTTGTATTCACTGACAAATGGATCGCCAATCTGCTACGAGACCACGGTGATAAAGGGCTTTACAATTGCAAAGACGAAGAAAATACAATAAGTGGAAGACATAATAGTAAAAATTTAATAAAATTTAACAGTAATATCCACATTATAAATAAAAAGTGAAATCGCCACCTGAGAAACTAAAAAATTATAAATGGTACTACTAACCTGACGTTTTAATACATTGGAAATTAGGGAGCATTTGACAATCAACCGTCAAAAGGAAGATTTTTTACATTTTATTATTTGCTTTATTAATAATACATTATATCATTAACTATATTGTGACTATTTTCTTTTCTACCTTACTGCATAGATTCCGTTAATAAGGAATATATGTGTGAATAGATTGAATAAAAATTGTGGACGTAGAAAAATACATACATGAGCAGATGCTATAGCACCCCCTCCTATACACCTGAACAGTGGCTCCGTGTGTAGTAGAAACGGTGTATCCAGGTATTATAGAATGCTGAAGATTTAGCTGCAGATTCAAAAATCTTAATTAATTTTATAGATTGATTTATATGCACCAACGATATAAGTTACATCGAACTATGTCACATATGGGTAACATTACGGCTACAATATATACACTCGCAACGGGATTCGAACACACACGGAGTGTTAGTTCAAGGCCAATATTTTATTAATCTGAATCCTGCATTTGTCGAATCGATATTGTTAAATGTAATCAGATGAAAAAACGAAAGAAAAATGATTTTAAAAACCAAGATACACTTGTAAACTAACGTATCTAACCACAAAAATTGAAAAAGTTTAAAACATAGCCTTTATGTAAATAAACATTGCATTCCAAAATGCAGCCCACCGTAGAAAAGGTTGAAGCCTAAGCTATGACGCCAGCGAAATTTCCATCGCCTTACAAGTGACTTGAGTCCGCTGGCCGGCCTTAACGAATGACTTGAACGTGGACGTTCTAGAACGTCCTGCGCCACCCAATAGCACCCATAGGACGTCCTTGAGCGTTGAACGTGACAGATGTCATATTTGAATACAAATACATGCCCTATTCTCATCGTTGCAATATCTTTGGATGGAGAGATGAATTCTATCAGAAAGTAACATTTGATATGATAATTTCGGATAGTTTTACATCCACGTATTTTTAAATATTTTTTTCTCACATTGAAAATTTTCCATTTCAAATGGCTAACAATAAGGGAGAGGAAAATATGAAATTAATTGATAGTAAGTTTGAGGGCACTCAAGGCTTAAGTACCTCTGACAAAGGGATGATAGAGGAAAGGCAAGATGTTCGTGCTACGCTCGGTTATTAAAACCGTCAGTCACACTTTTGGAAACACGAGCGTTGTGGCGTTGGAGTGCGTCTTCATCTTCTTCCTCTCTGGAGGGCGTATTTGTGGTTGGTGGAAAAGGGTTTCTAGTCGCGAATGACGGCTGACTTGGTTGAAGAGCACTTTGTTAACGTCGAGGCCGAGAGTGGAAGGAAACAAAGAAGTTGGGAGTTGGTTGTGGTCCGTGCACACCTCTAGTTCCTTGCGCTTGCTAATCATCCGCCAACAAAGTTTGATCTGTGAGCAATGGATGGCGCTAATGTCAGTTACCTTTACATCCGGGATTCAGATTTCATAGTTGACACTATTTGCTGGGTTTTACGATGACCATTTATGGAACTAGGTTGAAATTTTAACACATAGGAATAAGTTTTTTATAAAGTAGAGAGGACAAATTCATGAATATAGCAATAAACATGGAATTTGACGGTAACACGGCTTTAAGTGTGCCGGATATAAATATAAATACTCATAGGTTGCTATCTAGCCATAAACGCCAACGTTCTCAGGGCATGAGGGCAATACCCTGAGGACGATGGCGGAGGTAGCTATCGAAACGTCGGCCAAACCTGGTGGATAACCCGAGAAGACTTTATAAAGAACAAGGTATAGACTTCCCAATCATGATATTTTTTGTTTTTTAGTGAAAAATGACCAAAAAATTTACTCTAAGAACCATAAACTTTTCTTTTGTCTGTGTTGTCATGCACATTGACTGTCAAATTATTTTGTGAAACAAAATCTATTTCCTAAGATTTATCTGTTAGTTAAATTATCTTAATAAAGCTCAACCAAAAAGATCCTCAACGGGTTAACTCTAGTGGTAGTCTTTTCTTTCTTGACAGTTCGGAAACCTAATTTTGCCAGACCTAGAACTTTAGTATTTCTGCGATAAATTTGAAATGGAGCAAACAAACGCTTGCTAAAGAATATTGATCCATTCAAACGATATTATGCTTACTTCTAATTAACTAATCTAATGTGATCCAAAACTTCTCTTTGGCCAGAATTGACTCTTTTGCATGTTATGGGTGACGGAAAATATTTGTTTTCCGGCTATTTTATTTAAGATAATGAACGTGTTTGTTCTACTTATAAGTGAAGGTTAGTAACTAGAATTGAAAAAGAAAAGCATCAATAGCGGTCATCGCATTTCTTTCATGGACGTGGATACACCTATTTCTCTCAGCAGTTTTATACACATATTATTATATCCTCTGTAAAATAAGCAATAACAACTAATAAAATATCGACTCCCATGCCCATGAAAGATTCGTTGCGACTCCACTGCTACTTTTTTACTAGTACCCTGGCTACCTGGTACCTGGCTGGTCACCAGCATATTTGCGAGGGTAAAAGTGAGGATTAGTCTTAATTAAAAGCACTTGAAACCGTCGTATCAACTATTATTGAATGCTAGTTGCACCTACGGAGGAGGCTCGATAAATGAGAATATGGATAAAGAGAGTCAGACATGTAGAAAGTGCTTGTGTCAGGGTGAGAGCAGGTGTCGTGGGACATTTAGAAAATGAGGAAAGAGAGATAAAAACAGAGAGACGGAGAGAATTTTCGTTCCCGTATGGAAGAGGTGGATGAAAAGGAACAGAGGCTTCCGCAAATAGATTTGGTGGGAGTAAACAGAAGGGAAGAGTTGAGAGTATCGTCCCGGATGTATGGTGGGCCGTGACGCTGCGGATGTGCCCGTGTAGAGCGGTCGGTGGTTCGGAGGACTTGGGCCTTACCCCAGGGGAGTCTCTAACTTGCACCGTGGGGCATTTTAGTCGCCTCTAATCGGATCGAAGGCACGAGATAGGGAACAGAAAAACTTTAATCAAGCCGCCGTTCGTGGTGGCTCAAGAGAGTAAGAAGTATAGTTACTCAACGCCCATTTTTCCGTCTTGTCGTTTCGTGAGGCTGCGGGCTCGCGCTCGCGGTCAGAGAGCGAATTGGGATTGCGAGGAGAGATTAGAGTGCGGGAAAGAGTAATGCGTCGCGCGCGCACTTAGTGAAATTGGAGTCATTTCGTAAATAAAGGGAGCAAGCAGCTCATGAGGAAGTGATGTGAACTTTTCTGCCACTTTGTGGAGAGAATAGTTTTTGGTGTGGGGAGATCTAGGGCGGCGTTGAAATTTTTACGGCCGGTGATTACAATGGATGTTACGGCGGGCTCACTCACACGAAGGCACAGTTGCTCGTTTAAATCGGTTGGATGAGATCACGAAAACTCTCCAATTTTTTAAACAGAAAGGGGCGTGGGCCTACCCAAGGCGGCAGTTCTCCATTTATAATTCGATTGATATGTCTTTAAGGAAGGACTAACATTCTCAGCTGATGGGATTTCGGCTCACAACAATTTGTTATAAATTATCCACATATTTGACTATTTATCCTCGTTTAAGTGAATTTACATACCTTAAATTAAGGTAATCGAGATTTTTTACGCTAAAAGCACTGTATTTTTTCAACTCTCTATTAAAAATCATAAAACGAAATAATAAGTTAAAAATCATGTTATAAATGTCTGTTATGTATATTTTTTAATTTTCTATCGTTTTTGGACTCCAATAAAAGTCCTTAGCACAAAAAGTATGTTAATTACGCTGAAAGGAAAGAAGTTTTTATATACCTCTTAGACACAGCCTCTCGTTTGAGGTATTTTACAGTTGACTCTCGTCGTCAATATGCTTCTTGCTTCCACGAGTCTTGTCTCCGGCTGTGCCATCAAATCGCAATTTCTTTTTTTCCCAGAGATTAAATGCGACTTTGGGAAATTTACACAACAAACAGGCATCACATCAATAAGCCTGAGGAGCCCCAGCTCACTTAGCTGCAGAATGACAGTAAACTCAGTTTTAACAGTGTACTAACAGACTAATTGCACGATAAAATCGCAGTTACAAAGTAGAATCAAGATCGATATATATATATATATGTTTTCTTTATTCATTGAAGGAGTTAGTATTTAAATTTGGTGTAGCCTCTCTTGTCGCAGTATCAAACGATGGTTCGTGCTTCAGTTTTTTCTTGTAGAAAGAGTAACATAGGGATTGAAACTACGGAAAAAATATAATTTGATGTATAATAAAAATATAGGTAACAAAAGATGGGGGAGAGTTTCCTTTTCTTCATCCCTATTTTGACTCTTTCTTTGGAAATATCATGGTTGTTATGAAAGGCCCCTTTCAAGTGCTATGGTACCCAATCTGCAACTCTGTAAGTTTCATTTAGGCTCATCTCATTACAAGGAAGGGCAAGACACTTCCACATCTCCAGTGGCCATAAAGTTTACCTAAAATACTCTTGGGCAAATAGGCTCTCTTTGTTCTTTCATGATAGGCATTACACACAGTGGCAGTTTTAAAGAATTATTTTCCACATACCTAATTTAGAAAAAGAAACCGTATAGTTACACGAGTGAATGCATCCAAAACTCCTTTTCATGGCAATAAAACGTTCATTTTCATAATGTTTTCTGTACAAAGCGTATGGTTTGATTGATATAATTGCAGTTGAAAGCAGAAGAGGCAGCAGAACTTGCAAATGTGTGTTCATATCAATACACATCCTAGGTTTGAGGCTATTGAAATTACAGTGTGCAATTATAACTTAAAAATTACGCATTTATATTGTAGGGAAATTTGAGTAAGGTGGCCTTATTATCTCTGTCGCAAAAAAATTACTGTACCAGTATGTAGGCCATCAATGCCACTCTGACCGCATTCCTTAAGAAACTTATTTATTTTATTTTAAAAATTATTTTATCTTAAATACCCCGAATACAGTGTATTTGGCTAATTTATATTTTTATAACACACACAAACTCAATAGTCCATACCCTGAGAGAGGATTATTCGAGCCAGGAGGGATTCGAACCCTCGACCCTCGGGTTAGCAAGCGAGGACTTAAACGTCGTCATCAATTATCCCTATTTATAACGGTCACGATGCCCGTGATGACAATGTTCCATGCGTATTTAAAATAATAGGTTGATACTATAAGAAATTACCATGTAATTTGCTTACTTAAAATTTATTCCTATATAGTACCCTAAAATAACAACTTTTTTTTCATGGATAGCTCTTTGTTTGCGCCTCAAAAAACTTAGTACTTGCAGTAATTCACGCGACATGTCACCACTTTGCTCATAGGAGTTCAGAACGAGGTAAACTCAGATTCATCGTCAAAATGGTAGTCTCCGATGGTGCCAATTCCGAGAACTGCGATGTACGAAGAAGCATCAGGGGAGAGTGGACGGTTGCTCGAGGCTCAAAATGTGTAGTGTAGTGAGTGGATGGTAAGTTAATGCCGGTGGAGAGATGCCGGGATGGAGCTAATGAAATATGTAAGGGTGATCATGAGAGGTTGTATCTCCACAATGAGAGGAGCAATACGGTTGGTTTCTGCTGGGTCTCAACGGAGGCATCTTGAATTCTCATTCATTTGTCCTTGCCACCTAGTAAATTTTCATCCTCGCGTCCTATTAATTTTGCAACATGGGGTCGCTAAGACTCGAGTACCGGTAGGGTTTGAAGAAAAACTATAAACCTCCCTTTCCCTCCAAAGCAGTTGAGGCCATGGTGAACGTCTCGGCGTACTCAGTACAGTTTTTCTTTGATTCGTTTCTTTATTCTAGTGAAATTAGCCAATACCATTTGTCATCTAGACCAATCAACGGTAAAATCCTTCTCTGTAAAACTGCTCTCAGTATTTATTTCCCTCCACCACTAGAATTATAAGAATAACGCCGAATATTCAGTCTTTCTCATCGGTGACTGTTTAGTTATTACAATTTTTGTTAACTCGATTGCGCTCAATTATGGGTCAGCTTATCAGTCGTTCTAATAATAGATTTGAGAAATAGAACAGGAAGAAAAATTCATAACTGCAATTCTAACTTTTTGAAATACATATCATCAGTATGAAGATATGTCAACAAAGCTAAGTCCTAAACGTAGATCTAATATATGAGACTATTCAGTTTATATTTTAGGCTTTAATAGATGGAAATAATATTGTTAAAACTTTCGTACCCCATGATTTCTATTCAACGATGTGCGAAAGCCAATGCCCATGAATGTTTTTTTAAACAAATTGATAAATTTGACTGAGGAATGCATGGAATAACTGTCAAATTTATTTGGCTAGCTTAGGGAGATCATATTTAAAATCACGATTTGATTGCAGCCAGGAATTATTGGGTATAATCAGCAGAATGAGAGCAGCTTCTCAATTTTCTGTCATCAACTACTCTAGTTTGAAAGAGAAAATATTGGAAATTAGCACAAGCCGTCGACGCATCCTTAAAACCTGAGAGTTAATTAATGATGATATCATATATTTTATATTCAGCCAAACGTTATAAGAATACATTTATGCATGATATTAAAATATTTATTTAAATGAAAACTTAAGTACTTTCTATAAAAATTCAAAGTGCTCATGGAATAGTTTATATCGTTAAAAGTGGCATTAGTTAACGGATTTACGGTTAACGGCAAACGGGAAACATAAGGTTGGAGAACATTTCCTTTTTGAATGACTGTTCAGTTGTTTAAGTATGAAAATTAAATGCACTTAGCTCGCCTCTGCGCCACCTCTCAATGAAGCCAGTAAAAGCGGTATTCGGTGAAATCTACCTCCGCGACCATCTCCTCAAGCGGTCATCTTACCAAGCGACCGATTTTATCGGGAACGGATGATATTAATTTCCCAAAAAAGCAATGAAAATATTCCCCTCCATCATCAGCCACCTCTGCACCACTATTTCATGAGTTTGGTAGTGTCCGATCAGTAAAGGTTTTCATGTAATTCTTTTTTTATTTTTTTTTCTATGAGAGGAATTATTGTGATCAATTAATTAAACATACGTGCCTCTTATCATAGAGTTCATGAATAAGTTTTGTTCAGGGTTAACTCACGACTTTTCCTCATATGACTCCACTAGTAGACTATTTTTATGTACCACTCAGACCTGGTGAAAATTAAATTGGGCATTCTGTTGTTCTCTATGGAAACTATCTAAGTCTGTGTTGTATTTATGGGAACCAAAACACTTTTTTTAACCAAAAATTGTATGAAAAATGTAAAATTTTAGCGCCTGCCTTGATCGAACTGTCATCTTCCTTACCTAAGCATCTGACTCTTTAACAGTATCATATATTTGGTGACTACATGATCTGTGTAGTTGTTTAACGAAGATTTCGGTAAAATGTATTGCTACTCACTCCCAGGAGAACTTAAAGTCACTTCTCACGTATGGAGGCCTTTCTCTATAGTGGTGGCAGAATAATAGTTTGTTTACGACTGTTTCCAAGGGAAATTCTTTATCGCAAGCAGATACGTGAAAAGATGCTCCTTCAAAATGAGTCCCGTGAATGCATAAACTAATGCATTCAGGCATGTACATATCCATTTACAGTTTGCGCTAGTTCATGTGCTCACACGATTCAGTAGCTAAAATAGCTCCTTTGTAGCCTTTAGTGACCGTGCTACGTGAGTAGCTTATAGACCACTTGTCCTTCCGAATATGTGTTACTAATCAGACTCTTCGCCCAAACGTCAATCCCTCAATTTTGGTGTATTTTTTGTGTCTTTTTGAGATTTTTATCGCTTATGCACGTGAAAATATATCACCACATTCATTTTTTCTCCCACCTAATGCCATTTTCGCTACCAAAATACCCGTGAATTGCCGGGACCTCTAGCACTGTAGGACAACCAAGGCTCCGTCGTGTACCGTCGTCTCCCGACAGTAGACGGAGCGACGCGGATGATTAGAGAAATGTCTATTGTTCCGTAGGGTCGTTCGTGGTTCAAACGATAATCGTGGTACAGATTGCTTCAAAAGGCCCGTCCCGGAGAGGTCGAATGAACCGTCAAAATGCAGAAGGCCGTCCATGAACTAGAAAGTGAGGTAGCAGGGATTGGGAAGGCAATATATACGATCTTTTCGAGCTGTTAGGTTTGAATGATGGTTTGTAGACGCCATAGATCAAAGAAGAGAGTTGATAGCGTCTTTAAATGGACTTGCTATTTTGTTTCTAAAATGATCCTCCTCACATGGCTACCGAGCGCAATTCATCCATAAATTTTAAGAGTTTCGCGGTGCTTTTTGTGAAGAGCAATTTCTCTTTTAAATTTTTACAGATGTTTTCAACAAATTATCTGCAAAACCAAAGCATTTTGTATTACCAATGGCGCTTTTTAATATCTTTAAAATTTTCCAATGCTATTGTACCGTATAGTAAGATATATTCAATTCTTAAATAAGTTGTTGCTACCCGTAGATAAATGGGGAATTTGGAGATGGATGGAAACATTTGGTACGATGGCACAAATAACGTTTTAGGTATAAAACACTCATTTAACCATATTTAGGTAGTCAGTGATTTCGTTAACGCTCCGAAAAAAATGCATTGCGTTCTTTATCATCGCATTACCGTGTTGGTTCATCGAAAAAATGCAAGATAATAATCATTTTCGACAAGCAGATCATATTATGAAACGTTAAATTTAAAGTTTTTTGCCATAGCCATGTGAGGTGCATCATTTTATTCAAAAGAAATCACGATGCAAAATCTAAGTGTAAGGGCTTCATGCTCGCTTCATCTATCAAGGTTTCTCACGAACTCCGAGTTATTGTTACCTGTGTGATCCTGGAGAGAACTCATAACAAGTGTAAGACAATTGTTATTTTTTAGAACTGAATTATTTACTTTTAATCACAGTTAGTGTTATTCCCACTTTTTAACGTATTCGTATATGTACGACTTCATAAATTTGTTGGGCGCATTCATTGAAAAATGTCTTCATATTTTCACCTTCATTTTCAACTCATCCTCGCTTAACAAGCCCCATACAACCCAGTAAGCTGCATTGACGTTCGTGAACAAGATTACGTTGGTAAAAATGCTGGGTTCAGAGTTAAACCAATATTATGCACGTGTTTACGTTTCCATCTTAGGAAGCAAGCTGTGCTGATGGCGTAAAAATGAAAGAATCAAGTGCTCGTAGATTATCAATGTTATTAGGAGGTAGAGATGGAATGGAAATGCAGCCCCAAAAACAGATAAAGTGTGATTATGATAAGTGACCAGCTCATCTTAGTTTCTATGTTATTGAGCCATAGGATAGTTTTGCAGAGCAAAATCGATAAGTAATGGGCTTTCCGTGATGAATTCCAAATAACGGACGAGCTATAATCTGTTCTAGGTGACAATCCAGATTCTGTTGCCCGGATACAAAACATTTTGACCTGTATAGAGCTTATTAATGAAATGTAAATAATTCAAAATTTCTTTCATCGATATTTGCACAATTTTTTCGAGTTGAATTTCAGTTCATAAATACATCTCTTTTGATGTAGTCATAGCGCTGGTCAATCAATGGCGTGCAAAATGACTGACGAGGTACCCCAAAAAATCCAATGGAAACTGCTGATATATGCAGTCAAAGATTTGGAATGTAGCGATAAGAAATAATTGTGACATCATAGGGTATCTTCATTTTTATATAGGAGTAGTACAAAATAGAATTTTCAGAAGAGGTAAATTGAGAGAAAATGAAAATCAAAAGTCAAATTTGTCAAAATGCTAAAAAACTCATTGAAAATTTTTAATAAATAAATTTGTTCTATGTTATCATATTTATGTACTTTAAGCCCTATATCTTACAACGATGAATATTACTTTAACCCATTGCCAGGCCCTTATGGCGTCACTTACAACAACAGCAAGTCTAATCTAAATTCAAAAATATTTGCTTTTTTTGATTCTCGGAAATTTTGTTGATTTAAAGGGATATAAACTCAAGGAAGGTAGATTATGATATTTATCCTTTTGATTATGATATTTATTATTATGATTATGATATATTTATCTTTTCATTCAAGCTTAATCACTGTAATGATTTAGATAAAAATTAATGACCATAAACATAGTTGATTTGATAGAGGATGGCGATTATTTGTAGAATTACTAGACTGGGTGAGAGAAAGTCTTTTTCCTGTTTGCATCTCAGCCTTGGAAGGAAGGAAGCTCTTCATTGAGGCACATGCGTATGGGAATGCAGTATTGATGATGTGTTGTTCTGGAAGAATGATAGACACAAAATGGATTGAGGCAAGTCCTACGAAGAGCTGAGAAAAAAAGATTTATACGCTAAAAGATGTACTATGTTACTTTATGATTCATAAATTTAAACTATGCCGAATTTTTGAATTATGAAGTAAATTGTCTTTTATTTGAGTAGATAATCGAGAGTATAGTTCTGAAAAACCAAGATTTCCATAATGAGTACTTTTGCAGCTAATGTTTATGTCACACGTTGTAAAGTCTATTTGTAACAGAATTATGACGAGTCATAAGTGAAAGGTTGGTGAGGTTTCGAAGAGAAATGAGAACGGTATGGTGAACGGCATGAGGGAGGAAAATAAAATTGATTTGGTTTGGCGTCAAAGTTCTGCGGTTTGCCGGTTGTGGCGGATAGATCGACGTTTGAAAGCCGCTCCGTGAAACATTGTGTCATGGCCCAATGTGGCCAGACTATTTTTTCCTTGTAATTAAAATCCCTTTCCTTTCTGCTTTTGGAGGACCTTTTCTGAGGTTTTATTTAGCAGAAGGAATATTATAAGGGCAATGTAAGCAGGGATTTTCCTTATTTTCTTTCAGCCTGCTGGATTAATTAATTCCAAATATTTTGAAAGTGTCTCAGTGTTTGATCAAGGTTAAATTGAAAACAAGGACCACGTTTCCGTTATTATTTCATTTTGATTTCACCGCCGAATTTTTTTTCTTTTTTGAAATATCCGCCTTGTTTTCCATGGCCACCCAATAAAGTATATTTCAACGATTTCCAGTCCAGAGGATGAAATCCGTTTAAATTGTTCAACCGTCTTTAATTAAATTTGATGTTGGGTTCTTATCCACACAACTTTTTTCATGTTTAGAAACTACACAACAAAATATCCTGCTAGCTACCTCAAAATGATTTGAGGGAGGCCTTACTTAATCACTTCTACACCACTTTCTTACTCAAATAGCTAATGAAACTACTAGAGTTAAAAAATATATTAAACCTTTAAGCTGTTAGTTACCTTACAGTGATTAAACATGTTGATATCCTCGAAGGCATGAGTGATCATAAAGTAATTTTTTAAACCTAAATGTAAAGTCTTTTTATTTGAAAAATGCGATTACATAAAAATTGGAAAGACGTTAGAAGTTTCATTCACGAAATTTGTAGCCACAATGAAGGACGCGAGCACCGTAGTATCATGAAAATATGTTTTGGAAATACTACGTAAGGGAATTGATGAATATATTCCACACAAATTCAAACGGGAGAGTAAAGAACCTCGTTTGTATAACCACGAAATAAGGCGGGAGCTCAGGAGACAAAGGCAACTACACCAGCTATATAAAATTAAGTTAGGTAATGAAACTATAGAACTTGCGGCGAGAGACATATACCTTGCTCAACGCTCAAAAACGAAGAAAATTATGCGCACTACTCTACAAAACTTCAAGAAAAAATCCTCGGTGAATTATTAGATGAAAACCCTAAGTCATTCTGGGCCTACGCGAGAGAGCTCCAGGGCGAATCTTCAACAGTAGAGTCAACAGATTGGATACAAATGGCATAGTAATCACCAACATCATCGAAAAACCCAACATACTTAATCAATGCTTCAAAAGGATATACACTAAGGATGACATAATACACAATTTAGACATTTCTGACTTTAACAAGGCGAATGCTGACATGAAAATTCAACGTGATGGAATAATTTAATAACTGCGTTCGATTAAAAGTAACAAGTACCCATGTTCAGAAGGAATACCTGCACGCGCGCTCAAGAAGTTAGCGACACAGATCATATCACTCTTAGAAATTATATTTAGCAAATCATTATCCGAAGGTAAGGTGCCCCAAGATTGGAAAATAGCCAAGGTCACATCGATATATAAAAAGGGAAAAAGAAATGACCCGTGAGATTATCGGACTATATCGTTAACATCACTTTCACGCAGGATCCTCGAACACATTCGTCCCTCCTGCTGCCCCCTTTTTCTTTTCGTTCCCCATGTATTTAAGCATCTCCCCTCTGACAGGTAAAGCGCCACCTTTGGGGACTACTACGCTACACTATCCTGCAAAAGTTGAGGAAAAAAGCCTTTAATTCATTTTGTAAGAACTGGCATATAGCCGTCAGGGTGTGAAATTTCACAAACATGCTCTTCAAATTTTGCTACCAATTTTTATGAATTATGTATACTGATATATTTTGCGAATATATCATAGCAACGAGATACAAGAATTTTGCTGCAAGTTTGTGAGATGTGCAGCTTAGACTATATGGCAGGTTAAAATAAAATAATTCCAGAGAAAATTAATCAGCTACACTACCTGTTGACCAACTAATTTTTAGTCTGAGTGGCAACTATTGTTTTATTGTTCTGGGAGAAATTAATTTTATACCTGTCCCTTCTTCAGCATATTTTTCTGTTTACTTTCATCTAGAGCAACCTAAAGGAGTTTTTCCAAGAAATACACCTTAGTACATCATGGACATCGGGAGACGTTAATAACCATAATGGCCTGTACACAGAAAAATTGAGAATGAGTTATATCTCCTAAGCTATGATATTTTAGATATCTTCTCCCACATTTTTATTCCAATCCACAAACCACCTCATGGGAATGTGGGAGGTAAAACAAATAATAACTCTATATGGTCTTGAAATCATTTTTTCTGTAATTTGTCCGTCATTATAAGTGGTTTTTCTTTAAAATAATTGATATAAAACAACAGTGAAAATGGTTTACCCATTGGAAGGGAAAACTTTTTATTAAGATTGCTACGAATTATTCAGTCTTGTGGCATGGACACTTTGAATACGTTTAGCAATTTTTATAAACTATTTCGCCGCGGGTGGCGAGAATGCGTCCTAACGGATTGCCTGTGTTGGCAGGCATATGATGAGTCAAGCACACTTATACCTTCACCGTGCCCAGGGAAAAATAGCGCCGCGATTAAAGGAAAGTAAATAAAATATTACAAGTAAAAATAAATGATGGCCTGTATTTTTCCTTAGCACAGACTATTCTCTTTTACTCCAAATTAATGAACAGATATAGAAAATCTTAGGCGGCGCGGAATCGATAGTCTAGTCCGAGAATGTAGTTTTCCTATTTCATTCGTTATCTGTCTCTCTCATTGAAGGATTTAAACCATTTTACGGGACTCTACCGCAGTGCTCAACTCGCTTGAACAATTTAATTTCCAGCCAGCTTTCCTTGAGCTCTCCTACCGGATAATCTCTGAATGAAGTCTTCCATGAATCCTACGCCGCCTGGATGTCGACGTTCATTCATCCCCCTGTCCCTTCCTTCTGCCTGCGTTTTCTGTTCGTTAGAAACTTGTGGATCCATTGTTGGAGGGATTAATAGAGCTCCATTTTCCGTAATCCGCCTCGATTTACGCAGTGGGCAATGAATAGAGATCTCTCTTTCCCTCCGATTTTTCGTCTCATTTGTTTATTTCACCGCGCATTTTTTCTGATGTGTTATATTAATTTTTTAGTCCAAATTTTTCCCCTTTCATTATGTTTCTCCATAAATAAGCCCACCGCTGTTGTATTGCTCTTGAATACCTTTTTTAAGGGTAATTTTTTGTATCACTCGACCAATTTAACTGTGGTTGAATAACTATGCTTAAGATTTGGAAATAAGTTGGAAATGGAAGATATTTTAGAGACGCAGATCCTAGATTTATTACAGTTCCTCATTTTCATGAGTAAGCGAAGATTTCCAAAAGCCTTGGTTAATATTTTTTTATTCGAATAAGCTCTATATGTGTTAATATATTTCAGTTCCGGAATATAGATGTAGGAAACCAAGTTTGTAGGATGCCAAGCCTAGAATATGCATGATATGGATGTGGTAGGTTAAAGCCGTGTTCACTCCTTTTGGCTTTGTTAATGTATACCTTGCATTGATACCATGTTTTCCTATTTCCAGCCTTTGTTTTCATTCTCGTAGATATTGGGACCCATCCCTCTCTGAGACGGATGCAAATAATTGCCTGAGGCTTTCTGAAAGCTACACTTAAAAGAGAGTAATTATTCACTCAATATTTCGTACTATGGCACATACATTAGTATTTAATTATCAAACTCTTACAGGTCTAGTTTTCTTTCGATTCGCCGTCTCATTTCTAAGCAATATTATTATGCTTCAGAAGAGTAAAAAATGACAATGCAGATTTGCTTGACATGCGGAGCAGTTTTCATGGGCTAATATTTCTGATTTCAGCACTAGAAAGGATACATTTTTTGCCAGCGCTTCAAATACTGGTTTTCTGCTGCTATCCGCTCCTCTCCTGTCAGCCAACCGCTTCGTTCCGGTATGACGCATAACTTTGACGTTCATCATAGTTTTCCTGATGCATTCTATTCTTGGATCCTCTGTAATTCTTCCAATTCATTTCTTCTTCCATTTTTGCTAGCAACTAGCTATTGAGTCGCATATTGTGCCTAAAAGGTTGGTCTCTTCTTCCTCTTCGAGTTTCCATCATGCCTATTTCCTCTCCAACTATTTGCAGTATTTCTCTGCCGATGGTTAACTTGAAAAATTAAACAGGCTACTTGGAGCAAAATTCCTTTGTTTTGGGCATTTTCTCTACAATTTTCTCTCCGCAACTCCATATTTTGCTCTTTGGTTACCTTTTCGGATAAATATGCGTACTCTACTAACGGTGAGTATTTTCCATCAATATTATTTCACTCTCTTGCAGTATTAGTGAATGAAATGACTCATCACAGGGTCCAACAGGTTATGATGTAATGGCATCTATTCGCAAAGTCGTGAGATAATAAACTGTGGATAAATCTTGTCCGTACAAAAAAGAAGAATTTTTTTCGGTCTGCTTGACTCTACAGCTTTAAAGTGCAGTCCCTTTTTTTACATGTGGAACATTTTACGGGGAAACATTGCGTAAAAGCCCAAGGGAGAACGCGTAATAATGAACGTCGAGTCGAAACCGAGAAAGAAAAGAGTTTATTATTCGAATTGTCAAGCTAAAGCTTCGTCGTGTCTAAATGTCAAACCATCCTCATCCTTTGATGAGATCCATTCCCCTCGTGGAAATAATTTTCTGTCTTGCCTTGCGCCCCGTCGCTGTTTTCCAATTCTACCTCTCTTTTTTATCTCAGCGATTAAACTCCACGACTATTCAAGGGATTGGGAAGACAAAGTGTCTCGAAACGAGGCTAAAAAGCTTTCCAAATCACCAATAGGTGATTGCACATCTTTTTTCTCTGGGTTTTTCTACGGTGGCTCATCTAACTCCGTTTGACCGAGAACCTCAGCGCCGTGGATATTTTTTTTTGCCCTATCTCCATCGCCCCTTTTGGGGTTTCTGATAGCTTTTGATCTTTGTAGTCTTGCACCTAGTCGATGGAGGAGATATTCCCAACCTAGGAGACATGACTCATGGTGGCATTTGTAAGCATTGTTGTCTCTTGAATCATCCTTGCACTTGCGCACTATTTTGTAGCCTGAAAAAATATTTACTTTGATTCGTTTGCTTAAGGTAGTCCGAGTGAGATAGTTATATTGGAAACCATATTCGAATAATACGTTTTAATTACACTAGCTGTAGGACACATCAAGTAAATATTTCATTATTAATGGTGCAATCATATAGTTTTATATGACAGAAATTGTAAGTTATTAAATGAAAATATCTAAATAAGTCTTTAACTTGACTCATTGTTTTCGCGGTGCGTTTAAACTCCTTCAAAACTGAAGGTTTTTTGTGATACCCAAGAACCTACTGCAGTGAAAATATGAATAATTTTCAAATATTGTTGATAAAACATATAAACTACTCACTGTTAGTTTTTTACGATATTTAATTGTTATAAATACCTCATTTTGTAAATAATGTCTCTCTAGAGTGCATGTACCTACCGTTTTCCATATAAAAGGGCTGGTATTTTCGGCAACTATCTCCAAAAGTAATGTGGTAAGGGGTAACACTTTTGGTAACATTGGATATGTAAGATATTTTTCTTTAAAATGAGACCAAATTTACTGATTTCTAAGTAAAATGATATTTCGCTCGAACTACCTTAAGGGGCTATACCTGGGCTAAAGAGCCAGTTTTAGACAGTCGCACTGTTTTACAGTTTCCTAGTAGTGGTCTCAGCATAATAGATGAAGACTTTCAATATATATTTTCTTAAAATGAAGAATCATCAGTTGCAATGTATGGAAGAATTTACTCATAAACTGGCAACGCTTTTCAATTAAATGGTGAAATTTATCATTTTTTTATGTATTCCCGAGAACGACATGACGGATATAATCCAGGACGAGGACTTTAAGTCCAGTCAAAGCACAAACAGCTCCTTTGTTTAACAAAAAAAAACAAAAAAGTGTTGCCATTTTTGTATGAAGGTTAATACTAGGAATCAATTCATCGCTCATTCTCTTTCTCTGCTCGTGATTCGAGAAAGAATGGCGCAATGGTTGATGTCGCTGCTGTTGCCCGTCGCATGCCACTCCATTTTTATCGTTGCTCTCTCAACGGTGTTCTGTGGAACTTGTATCACTCCACTGGGCGACGACCGTTAAATTTCATGGAAATTGTAGGCAAAGGTATAGTTTAATCTTTGCAATTGAGCGACTGCGAAAATTAAACCGTCTATTGCTGTGTATCAATCACATAACGTATTAAGTAGAAGCAGACAAAATTTTCGGAAGTGGATTACTCTGTTGTCTATCACCACTAAAGACCACCCTGAACGACAATAAATCTGGAGAGGAGAGACCTCTAAGTTTTGAGCCAAGTTGGGCGACCAAGCTGATCTCATCACAGCCAAGGAAAGATGAAAAGATAGGGCCTCGGATCTTTCTTGGGTGCAGGAAATGGCTCAGAGCCACCTGCGTTATTGCTCTTAGATCTGATCCTCAGAAACTTATAAAGTTTGAATACACCGAAGAGGACTTTTTGTTGTATGAATCGCAGTTTTGGCGTTCGTAAGTGGAACTAAACTGTACCCAAAGAGTTGCAGTTACGTTAATTTTGACTCTGAGCGTGATAATTCTGCTCTAAGTTGAAGATTATAATTCTGTACCAGTAAGAGTAAATATACGGAAGCTCGATGCTAATGGGAAAAAACGAGCTGAACTAATTTAGCTGTTTTCGGTGTATTTTTTGTATAGTATCACATATACCTAACTGAGAAAAAAATCCCTGAATTTACATTTTCGACCCAGTTAATTTTAAATTGAAAAAAATAGCACGCCTTTCTTTTTAGCTCACAAGCCCCAAGTTAAACATGTATAGCAACCTCGTAGCTAATATTAACAACGTTGCAATTTAGCACAGATGTTTATTTCTTGTAAATATTGATGATGACCTCCAGATATTAAGCTATTAACCGAGGAATAAACCGCACAAGGCATTTATAAATCTAATCGTTACTAATAATGTATGCATGGCTGGGAATTTTTCCCGTCATTTTTGACTGGTTATCAGCTAGTTGAAAAACAATGCGCTAATGGTGGCAATACTCCTTTAACTTTATTCTATCAATTATGTCGTGATGGTTTTAGAAAACTAATGATGCTTTTATTAAGGTCTCCTCCATGGAAAAAGGAAAATGGCTTAAGTTTTCTTTGGACTAATGAAATAAGCCACCAAAACTTTTCCATTAATCGGCGTCTTGTGCACAAATCGTGGTGATCCATAACATAGATCCCATATTTGGACAAAGGGAGCTTAGTGAGATTGAACCTTTATTGAAATAACGGAGGCTATGACCCAGATAGGTCGTATTTTGAGCCATGGACAAAAGATTTCTAAACCAATAGACAGCTGGTTTAGGAAGAAAATTAGAGAAGTTAGTCAGGTTACATAATTGTGAATCAGAGCGATTTTTATTACTTGTATAATCAAGTCTGCGGATGACGTATATCATTGAATTTTGTGATTCCTGCCAGAGATTATTTTTTGTAATTTTATGAGACAATACTCCAATTGAACAAACATTGCCAATTGTACAAGAATTTGGTCGAATATTTTTATGTGTATAAAAAAAGAAAGATTAAAAAAATAAAGTTCTTTCGAAATAAACCATCAGGTATGGGAAATATTTTATGTTGATAAAGCGCTTGAATGCTGAAATGCGTGACTACTTATAACATTTCAGCTTTATCGATCCCTCTTTGATGATGTCCAAGCGCGTGAAAAATCAATGAACAGTTTGCATCTTACTGTTAAATGTAACATTGACTGCGTAGTAGGCCGAAAATATACTGCTAATTTTGTCATAATTTATCTTATTAAGAGTTAGTTTTTTTGGCTTACTGTTTACGTGAATGGGAAAAGGTTATTTTTCCATTACACATTTTATTTTTTATTAATGACCCTTAAGTTTTGGCCTTGAATCAATCGTTGATTTGGAGAATGCCGCATGCTTACGTTTTCCTTAATAATTTTTGAAATATCTAACAATTGTAGCTATATTTGTAGAGTTTCGTGTCATGGTTGCGTCGTACTCAAAGGGCAGTATTCTTCTAAAGACTAATGACAACACTTATGTGATTATGGTCCTCATCTATAATGTATATTAGTTCTACTGTGATCCCTAGCGAATCCCAAGATTCTCGATAGTTAACACGATCCGTAAGGTGGCGTCATTTACAGAGTGGAGAGCCGCAATCACCACAGTGGAGGGACATCTACTAACTTGTGAGGAAAAATAAGGGGAGCACGATACAATGATCTGATCCTATGATTTCTCTAGTTTATATATACTAGATACTTAAGAATTTTTTCTAACAAAAAATAGCGAAATCGTTTAGTCTCAGAAAGTAAGTGTATACCTTAGAGTCTTTAATAAGTTCTGTTTATATTAGTATATTATTAAATCCGAAAATCAACTTAGACCCATTTTACAATGCCTGATAAGCGCTACCCCCAAAATGATGTACATTATAGCGGTAAAAGATGAAGATACAAGTTTGAAAAAGCCTCGGTGATAAGTGAATGTGGAATGGGTACTGCGGAAATGGACCCGCGTGTAAGGATCGTGCTCCATTGGTTTAACCATGTTGAGATAGTAGATTAGAGTCGAAGAACAATAAAAATTTATAATAGAGGATTAAGGTTTGCCGAGAGGAATGGATGAACCTTGAAATATCATGGATGAATGTGGTGGGGCTGCTCTTAAGTAAAGAATATCAAGAATCTTAAAGACAGGAGGGGACAGTATGGATAGGCAATTTATTTAGTGGAAAATCAGCCTGACACGATCATTACCATGATAGTTAACTTGACATTGACTGACAGTACAGATTTTGCGTATTGCGTCAGAGATGATTTGGATGGTTATCGCAAGCGATATAAATATCGTATCATATTCGGTTTTCTTGCTGTTAAAACATTTTACCAGAGATTGTAAATTCGCTCTCTTCTACCAACAGTGTCCTTATTTTCTTTAACATATATTTTCTTTGAGTAGCCTACAGTTTATTCAATGGCTGTGAGCAAAATTAATGGAGATCTCTCTTTCAGAACCACCCACTTCCCCCCGCCCTGCTTTCACGATTATTTATGTATCTAAGTTAGCCTTCGCCTTCATCCGGGCGACCTTCGTGGCCCCGGTCATAAGACATCAAGTACGTAATAATTCTCACCTTGAATTCGCAACTTCAGTGCCCTGGGTTGGATTGGAATATCTCCACTAGGAGCGGTCATTTTACTATCATGACGCTTACCCACCCTATCTACTACCGAACTGCCCAAACTATCGCGTGATGAGCTTAATCTCATCAACTCATTCGTTTATGGGAGAATTATCTAGATGCATATTTATTGGTAGGCATCGGCAATAACTGTATTCCTTCTAGTAACTCATACAATGCATAATGTATCATCATTTTTGTCGATATTTCATTACCCGGACGAATATAATAATAGAGTTAACGCGTTAAAAGGATTGCTAATTTTATTCTTTTGGTTGTCTAATTTCAAAATCGTCCCTGCCAAGCTTAGTACCCAAAGATGGTATTTTGTGCTTGAAAAAGTTAGTTTTATTTCGCATAAGAGGTTCTTAGTATCCTCATTCTTCGATTAAATTTCTTCTCCTTGGCATGTCGACGTTTTTATTTGTAAAAAAGCTAAAAGAATATAAATTGTGAGGATAATATACCTGTCATTTGTTCTATAAATGAGAAGAGTGATTAGTACTTAGCGCTTGTGCCGTATTATAAAAAATCTCGTGAGATATGAAGAATTAGGGAATGTACTGCGATGTAATTACACAACGTAATTCCGTAATGTTGTCGTTGAAATTATGAGTATTCTGGATGAATTCATTTCCATTTAGGCCACTTGTCGGTTGTTCTCGCATCGCATGAAACTTTTGGCATAAAAAAAACCCTTTAGAAGCATATTTTTTGTGTCCACACCAAACTCCCTCCACTTTTGACTGAATTCTATTTAAATGTATTGCAGTGCGTAATTCATTTTTTTAAATCAAAGAATGCTTTTTAAAGTGAAACATTGGGTTGAAAAAACAATATTTCTAATCTAAAGTCGCAAAAATCTTGCTTAGATAAAAAAGATTAAAATTACGGTGATCGTCCAGAATAGATCAGAGATGTCTATTGTAGCAGTCTAGCTCTTTCGTTCTCAAGAGGTTTGACTGTGGCTACTAGGTCGAGGGTCTAGGTCAGTTGAACTTATGACTTCGATCGATCTCTTGAACTTGAAAAGAATCTATAGTTGTCGTCATATTATTGAAGGCCTTTCTAAAATCATTGTTAGATATATTTTGCAATTATTTCACATCGTATGAAGTATAATACATATTGTATCAATTAACATACCTTAATTTATGTAGCGAAGCTTTCCTTACCAAATGGAAGAGAACATGATTAAAAAGAGAAATATAAATACCAGTATTAACTTACATTTTTTAATAAAAATTATCTAATACTTTGTTATATATCGGTGCTTATTGATGTTTCTTACTTCAAAGTAAAATACTGATTAATGCTGCGGTTAATTGTGCTTTTTATTTAAGTGGGCGATCTCTTTAACCCCTTAGTGGCTTTGAAAAGCCTCTAAAAGGTTAAAGAGATGTGTTCAATAAAAAGAGCAAGTAGAAAATGCGTTTTACAGCTGAGAACTCAATCTATGATGATGATAAAGTATAAAATGTGCGTCCTTATTTTATCCAGAAGCACCAGTGTAAGCCAGAAACGTCTTTTATTTCTCATTGAATCAGTTATTACGTTTTCTTCATCTTCCTTCTTTAATTTTTCTTTTTTTAACCGCATTGCCAAGAAATTTATTTAATTCATATCAAGTATCCATATCCCATGTCTTTGCAACAAAATAAAAATTCAAATTCTCTTTGTAATTCACTTTCTATTGAGATATAGTGATTGCCCGTTGCCTCTCTCTGGCAAAAATGTAGTCAACGTAGTGTATGGATGACTATTCGAAAATACTGTATGCTCATGATATGCCTCCTTTAAGAAAAAAGGACTTATATCGAGTTATTTTATCACTAATCACTAATGAAGTAGCAGCATGAGCACATGAAATCGTATTTTTGAAAATGCTTAACAACAGCTTCCCATTTATGTTTTCCGTATCGGACTCATGACTCGCGCTCAAGATCTGATGAAATAGGTATATGCGGATTCATTTCTCTGTCCAGTAACTACCCTAGGTTACTAGGGTAGGCTCATTTATCTCTCTTTGGATTAATTCTCGGCGAGGAAAGTGTTTGAATTCACTGCAAAACTGACCAGTCTTTTAATCCTTAAAATGAAACAGAACAATTGATGCTTTATTTGCGACTACTTGGTTAGATAAACGACTCATCCCCTTTATCGTTACTTATTAATGACTGCGAAAGCAAAATCACACGTGATATTATGGTCTTTTTTCCACAAGCATGTTACTTGGGCAGCTTTGTAAGCTACCTTTTTTATACAGATTAGCTATTTTTAATGTCATGAGCTTTTAATGTGTCGTATTGCATGACTGTATTTTTTAAGCAATTGAATGAAAGGAGATGATTTTAGGTCAACATCAGGGTGGAATTTATTGCTTAAAATTTAAGTCTCCCCTTCCGTTTGCTTATAATGATCAACTTAGCGATAGTGAGGCCACTGTGAAGAAAGGTTTTCCTCTCAAATTTCCAAAAGTTGTACGAACATAGAATGGCATGCTTCAGTTTTATGTATTCCTTCATAAAAATAGCATTCCCCACTTTTAATTTTATCGTAATCGTTTATATCTTTGTATTTCCTTCAATTTAAATTATGTTAAATGGCAATGGAATTCTAATGACTCATCACTGTTATTTTTTGACATCAATATGCGTAAATGAGAAGGTGTGGATTGCGAGTGATAATAATGAGTGGAATTAAATAATTTTTCAAATCTTGTAATGCAGTTTACTTTCTGAGAGCAGCTAAAAAAGTAATAAATGACCAGTAATGTAGCTTGAACTTAGCCTAGTTTTCTAACACTTTAACTAAGTTTGATGAATACGGACTTAAAAGACCATATTATGTTATATTATTATAGTTATTCGCCATTCAGAGACATTGAATTGTTTCTTCAATTCTTTTCGAAACCTAGAACGCATTCCATTATACCATAGTGCTCTTTATTGGTATGCGAGTTTTAGTGTAAAAAATATGTTTCATCCATTTAGCAATTAAAATGTTATTTGAAAGTTGCCTTTAATCTCTTTTTCCTCTGAATTCACTGCGAGTCGCAGATTTTTGGACAAACTTTACATCTTACAACCAATTCCCTTGCCTTCGCGGTGATGATAATATACTGGTGCTTAAAAATGACCAAATAAATGGAAATTGTCTAAACTCCCGAGCACATTTTGATCGTCGCACCTAGCATCTGTACTTTCAGTCACAAGTGTAGCTTTCGTTGAAGAATCTCACCAATTATATTTGAAGACGCATTCTGAGAAAGGATTTGGCAATTTGTGGTTTTCCGATGAAAGATAAATTTAGCGCTTCTTTATTGAGCGGCAAAAATTTCCCATTAGTCTACATAAGAGACATTAATTATTATCGATATATTTTAACATTTTTTATTTAGATCTATATTACACCGCTGAGATTATTGAGTTATCGTTGGTGAAGACAGTAGTAAGATTCATTAAATTCCCAAGCTAATTTAGGTGTCTGAAAAGTTTATTCAAGGCTTAATTAAGGCGTCTGTTTATTCATTCCCTTAGCACCGTCACATCTGTGCTGTTCCCGGTACTCAATTTCGGTGTAGCGCTCCAATAAAATTTTACGACTTTTTTCAGTAGCGACTGGAGATACACAATGAACGAGGCCTTTCCTTTTCCATGGGTTCATTGATCCCGAGTGCTAAATTTCCAGAGAAAATTTTAGAGCTAATAGCTTCAATGTTAGAGCAATGCTTTTCCGTAGTTAAGTATCGTGCTCTTTGGAAAAAATCTTTGTAAGAAACTTGGTGTTTCTAAGTTGTACTCCAGTTGTATGGTAAAATAGGTAATATTTAATCGCTGTGGAAGGAGAAAACGCCCGTGAAGTATTTAAACCGGTGTTTTTCACAGAATTATTTATTGCTTTAATTATGGTATGAAAAATTGCTGATGTAACTTCCTAATCACATTTGAAAATGGTGCTTCGAGAAGGGGAGCTACCTAATGTAGGGGCTACCTATATACCTAAGGGGCTTCAGTAACTAATCAGTCGTTTTGGCTATAAAGTCGCTCATGCGCCTGAAGTGCGTACATATAGAGGTAAGCTATAATTGACCGAAGCCATAAGAAAAATCATAATGCCTTGCTACTGATGTTTCAGTGCTAAGACTTTCGCAAAATGCAGAGCATTTTAAGCATATTTCACGATTATTAAAAAAGAAAACTAACAAGACTACTTAAACCAAACCTACTTGCATGGTAATAATAAATTCCTCTCTTAATATTTTCATATTACAAGACCTCAATAGTATTTAAAATATAGAGAATACGTAAGTGTGGAAAAATATTTTATGCTTTTTAGACATCTTATGTTACTAAAAACTTTTCGGGTCCTCCACAGGGCTCTTCACGTGCTGACGATGACTTTTCAATAAAATACCACAGCAAACAATTGCGAGCATAAAATTTAAAATACGCTAATTGACGTCGGCCCCAGCCCTCGAGAGAGTTTTTTAAATTACGGAAATAAGCTGAATATACAACGAAAATGTTTGAGATCTAAGAAAAATATCTCGATGTAAAAAAATGCTTCATGGAGAGCATTCAGTAATTGATACGTCAGTAGTTTTGAACATGTATTCAAACCAATTAATTGAAACTTATGAGGTATCTTGAAATTTATTCAAGGCAATTCCGATATCATTTTCATTCTGAAATGGCTCCACCACACCTTCATCCACATGAAACGTAAGAACACTTTTCCATTCCCGAAAGCTTCCCCCTCATCAATCTTCCTCATCCTCTCGTGTTCCGTCGTCGTCCTCGTCTTAATATACCCCCTCGCTACGCCTCCCTCCTCTCCCCCCAAACCACTTCGTTTACCAGCGAACGTTCACCATATCATCATATCCTCAGGTCCCCTCGTTTCCCTCTTTCCTCGCTACCTTTCTCCTTTCTCTCTTCCCATCGTAGGCAGGGAGCTCTTGCTTCAGTCCAGGGAAAGCCATGACATTTCCCGGATTCCTACGACTCCGCCTCTCTCGCCACCCTGCTCCTCCACCCCATTGGCTCGTTGGTCTCTTGCTTCCCATGACCCTTCTTCGCCCGATTCATCGTATTTTTATTTTGCCCTTCCGTTTTTCCCTCGGTCAATCTCCTCAGAGTTTTCTCCGAAGCTTCAGAATCTCCCTCTCCTCCCGCCTCCCTCTCGATTTGTGCACTCTCTTATTCCCTTTGATGATTCAACGGAGTCCTCGAGGGAATGGAGGAAGAGAGTCCTCGAAGCCATTTCACGTCGCTTTTCTTTTTATTTCCCCTTTCCATTGTCTACTACCCACCCCCATCCACCAGCTTTCCCTACTTTCTACGTATTTTGAAAACGATATCCTCCTACTTGGTCTGATTTTTTTCTTCGTTTTCCTATTTGTTCCCCCTCCCCGTTTATCCAGTGGGATGTCAATGCAAATAGACCAAGTATATTTAAAGGAATTTCACGCTAAAAACAATTCATTGAAATATCTCGGAAATCCTCTGTCAAAAAGTAAATTTAACGGAAAAGACGCTTCCACTATCGAAATTTTCATTTTTGAAGCTGCCTGATCGTCTCTGGTGAGCGTTCGGTTGATCACATATTCTAGGCGTTTACTTTGTGTTAACATCTTGACATTAGTAAATCTGGAAAATATTGTTGTAGGGTTTAAAATTTATAGGCACCTATGGGTGATATTCTCTTTGCATAACGCTCTTGTACTCTAACGCTTAGATATGCATTTTTACGGCATTGATTTTTGAAAATTCACCATGTACTTTTTAGAGTTATTCCACTTACTGGTTAACCCTCTCTAAACTGATTTAATTGTCCAACATATGCAATTATTTAATGTGTCACCTCACTCTCGTGGGAGACCCAGTAACTGAAAGTTACGAATGAGTTATATTTTTGTTGCCAAGATGAAACATTTGATGTCACAAAAGCATTAAACTTTAAAAACTTAAAATTAAAATCATTAAGAAGCCTCATTAGGGACAAAAATTAAACTCTTTATATTCAACTCCTAGGTCACACTGCGTGATAGAGGGTTAATAAATTGCTCGTATTATTCCGTATCCTAACACCTCCCAAAAAGATTGCATGGCATTCCATATGAATTTTGCTATCTTATATTTTCCTTTCGACTTTTTCTCGCTTACGGATATAGGTATCCACAAAATGCGGTGTTCTATACATTACACGGCACTGGGTAGAGGCCCTCTTTGCCTGGATCATTGGTCCATATCTTCTCTTGGCATCCTCTAACGTAGTCATCGCTGAAAACTAATGGGAACAATATACTCTCAATTTTATGCAGATTTTGTTCTATCATTTCATGAAGATATGAATAAAAATGCCCTAGTAGTTGAGAATTGAGAGGATATATTTGATAATATAGCCTAGGGTTTCTTGTGGAGTTTTAGGGGCGTCCTATTGGATAAGGCTTTTTGGGTCAGGGATCGTAGGCTTAGGATCGATCCCATGGGTGTGAAAGCGGGCATCACTCTTAACACAAATGCTTTTCCAATATTTTTTATCCGGCAACTATAATATATAAACTATAACCAGCATTTTACAGTATATTTATATTCAAGAAGATTTTTTTACTACTTCCGTTTCTTAAAGACTTTCATTTCAATATTGCATACAAATATGACCGCACAATTCTTTCTAAAATTGAGATTTGGTAATATGTCTACCAACATGCCTACGCTTTTTTTAGCGTATCTAAAAGGATCTTAGGTACATTTTAAATACATTTATGTATGAATAATGATAAATTGGCGATAAGCAATTTTTGCGTCATATGGATATAATTTAAATAAACGATAACGATTTGTCGATATTTTTTCATGCACATGCTTCTCTAGGTTTCCACTTTTTACCGTCTCAATCCCGATCGTTGGAAGCAAACTTACATCAGCCTCACACCCGCCCGTCCACCCCGCCAATCCTTCCTCACAACGACACCACATCCCGATCGTTGGCAGCAAACTTAGATCAGCCTCACAACCGCCCGTCCACCCCGCCCATCCTTCCTCACAACGACACCACCTGCCGCTTGTCTATGCCGCAAATTAAACTCGCTTTATTTCCTCTCTTTATGACTGCTTTCCTTCCAATCCCATCCCCCCCACTCCGCAGCATCCACCCCTCCAAGCCAATTATGCAAGTTACCCCCTTTCCGCCTCCGGCCACATCTCTGAAAACGGATTTCCGTCTGACTCCCAAGTCTCCGATGCCTGGCACGGATTCCGCAACAGGATGATCCGACAACCTAATTATGAGTAGGAATCCGTTTTGGGAATTTGCCGCAGTGCTAACTCTCTGGATTATAGGGGGAAGGGGTTTTATTTTCCTTCAGGTGGGATTGGGAGGAGGCCTTCAATGCAAAGTGAGCATTTCACTACCCGCGCTTTTATCATTAACTCCCATTTATTTACTAAGCCAATTATGTGCGTTTTTATTGGTCAAATTTTCGTAAACCATGAAGAGCACGTTGAGTTATTACCATTGATTGGCGTGCGGACTGTTATCGTTTATTTTTTTCTCACCCCCCAGAATTCTAAAGCAGAAAGTCAATAAGACTATTCCAACGGTGGAAAAAAGATGAGAAAAATGTTCTTATGCGTATGGAATCTCATGTCGTTATTCATGTTCGTTTATTGTTTACTAATGAGTGACTTCGAGGGTTATGGTTATCCTATTACTTGCGGATTATTAGAGCTACAGCAAAATATAAGATATTTTTCTAATATGAAAATCTGAATTAATATTTAGGATAATTCCATTTTCCAATACGACTTTCTGAACATGGATAAGGGTTTATCGTAGCGTGGTAAGACATGTAGTTATTTATGATTCATAAGCATGGATCATGACCACTGCACAAGAAAGAACCTCTTCCATCATCTGAGAATTTATCGGTCATTGAAGAAACAACAGGTGGCTCTATTTGGCGAAAGTTGGCGTCAAAGACCAATATTTATAAAATTAAAATCTTTGTAAATGAAACGTTAAGTAAGGTCGGATATTAGAGGGAAGAGCGAGAGTACGAGCAAATATCGAAGCAGGCTTCGTCGTTAAAAGGATAAAAAATTCAGCATGCGAGCAATATTCGTTAGTTTAGGCATCCAAAACGTAAATACGAGCAGCCAAAAACTGGTGGGAGAGCTATGAACAATGCAACTTAGATGATTATATTTTTCACGGAAACCTGAGAATTATTTGGAAGAGAAAGGCTTTTTTCTCAATGTACCTTTTTAAATATAATACTCATAATGGTCATGCTTGGAAAACATTTAAAAGTAAATGTTTTCTTTTATTTATCGGCACTCATTTTTTTTAGCAGAACGAATATCTGTGTATAAAGTGCTGAAAAATTTTTATTATGTAATGAACTGGAGAAAAACGGTCGCCCTCATGCTTTTATGACTTTTAGAAAAAGTTTTGGATTGATTTGGGTTGAAAAATCAAAATAGAAGTGAATGAACTTTTTAATTTGCATACTGTAAATTCATATAACACAATTAAAATGGCCGGTGAACAATTGCGGCCATTGAACATTTTAATTTGGTAGATGTTTAAAATGGGCTGAATAACGTTCCACTCCTTGTTCTCCGGGCCGTTCTCGTTGTCTCTTGCCCTCGATTTTCATTTACTCCACTTCTTGAATTTCGAGCCGCGCGTGGTTTCCCAGCAACGTTTCGTACTGCTTCGTTAGGTCTTCTAGAAGGATGAGAGATGCATGACTCAAATCTTTATCATGAGAAGATGTTGCACTATGTATTCCTACCGTCAGCAAGATAGGGATATTTTAATATGAAGTAGATTAACTGTTATTTACCTTACTGCGACTCTTTTCGTCGTAAACACGGAGTACGAAGTTACGTACATTGTATTGCACCCATCGTGCAAATTGCTATTTGCCAAGCTAAAAATATTGAGGAGAAAAAAGAAAAAGGTAACTTTAGATCCATTTAGAGAAATCTTGGAATATAAAAGCAGGGCTATATTCTCATCTTTAAGTGACATGACTGTACTCAATACCTCACTAGAACAGAGAAAATGTAAACTGAAAGCCATGAGAAAGAAGCTTATTTACCTGAACGCCCTTCTCCTCGAAACGCAATACATTTCCTCCTCACTTCCAATTAGAAAAAGATATAATATTTTCATCTGAAATCGAATCAGACGGATGGCCTGTTTAAACCTAAAATACAGTAAGCAAATAATTACTTAAGCCAATGGTCCAAAGGACTTACCAAGGATATAAGATAATTATATAGCTTTGTTCTGAAATACTTACTTCTTTGTCAGCCATAAGTAGAATCTCTTGCATCGATATATGAAAATGAACAGCATTTTCGCCGTTACCTTGATGGCCAAGAACATGCTGAAATTTGAATTTCCTTTTACGTCAAAATGACTTACGAGTACAGCAAAATAACTAATCACCCAGCAAGAGAGTTTCCATGACAAAAAATGCATTAAAAACAAAGAAACAAAACTGATCTCCGCTTGCCGTCTACACTTCTTCTAAAGAGAAACTTACCATGTTTTGAGGTGGGGCAGTCTCATGTAAATGTGATCCTGCCAGATCAGGATCATCATTAGGGATATTTGCAATATCACCAGTGCCATGAACCGTATGGCAAGGTATCGATCCTTATCATTCATGTTTTAGGGAGTGAATTCTCCTCAGAAAATCGAATTATATATTCTCTTCCTCTTAATCGCGACAACACAGTTCAAGAACCTTTTTGTCTCTAGTGGTTGCTAAGGTATCTAAGGACCCAGGTCATTGTTGACTTCACGTACCGAAATCCCGTTGGAGAACTGGGATGATGGAAGGTTATGCGGATTGTTGTTTCTTCTTTAGTGACTTTTTTGTTTTCTCTCCTCGGTTTGAGTTATCGATTATTGATTTTAAAGTATGAAGTGATTATAACTGAAGTATTTCTAATTTCATTCCCGCGAGGAACTTTTGTACGCCTTGAGGGGCATTATTTTATATATTGTGTTTTAGAGCTGTAATTATTTTTGGTACAAATGGAACTTACTTATTATTAAAAGAAATATTTGATGTTGCTCTGGACGGTTGAACTCGTTAATCCTATCCAAATTAAGAGTGGTGATAATATCACAATGCATTCACTAACATCTTATTACGTGGAAGGTCGTAGAGTTTAACTTGATTCTCACGTAAATGCGCTTGGCATAATTCATTTCTTTTAATATTCCATATACCAGGAAGTGTCCTTTCATTGATTTTACAAGTAGAATATCACCGGAATTATATTATCCGATATCTTTTCTCGCGGAATGATTAGTCGAATAGCATTGGGATGGAAAAGGCGGAAAGACAGAAAAACCTGATTTATTAATTTTACTACACATGTGAAAAATTTTGTCGTAAGTAATATTCGTGTATCTGATAGAAGCTCTCGTGAAATTATAAGCGTTTTTTGATACTCAATATAAAAAATGAGAAAATGTTTTTGAGCGGATTGAAATAGTATCTTATATAGCCTAAGAGGCGCTGTGTCTCAATGAGTAATGAGTGACCCAACAATTTTAGTACCTACTTCTAATTAATCTGAATCACGTGCATTGCTAAAAATAATTAATTACGTAAAAATTATATTATTTTTTTCTCAATGGCCGATATTTGATTCACTTTTCTTGTATGAAATTTCAGTTGAATGTGAAAAGGCAGTAAGCGCGCGCCATGTTGAATATGAGGCCTGGCTTTGCAAACTGTCGTTTTCCGTAGCGCTCGGTCGTCATTTGCGCTCATGTATGCACTTTTTGGAATTTATTGCAGTTATGTGCCTTATGCTTTCGTTACAATGATCGTGAATGATAACGATACGATTTCAAATTCCTCCGGAAATATGTATAATTATTTTGGAAATGGAGGAGGAATTATCCGGCGCGAAGCCTTGTAAGTATTGTAAATTTGACGCTCAGGGCGTATATTTTAAATAAAAATATATTATAATCTTATTGACTGTTTAGTGACATGTGCAGTATAGCAACAATGCCTTTATATTAGAAATTTTTCTTTATTTTTAAGTTATAATGCACCGTACGGCCGAGATAACATAATTTATCTTCCTGGTTGTTGATGATGCCATTGCAGTTCTATATGTCGGTATACAACGCAAGCGTCTTGCCCTATTCGTATTGCTGGATGTCTTCTCCCAATACCTTGATATTGAGCAAAATATTGCGGATAATTTTAGTTTTCTTATTATTTTTCTAGATAACTGGTAAGGTATTAAGAGGGAAATGCAGCCGGTAGCGTTTTCTCAATCTCAGTTATAAATCTAAACATAGTGGGTTGACCAGTCTCCGAGCCACTTTTTGTTAAATTGCATAGTTTTCACTTATAAAGAAATACACTCTGTGGTTTATCTTTAATGTTAAATGTGATCAATGAATAAAATGGCTTCTATTTTCAAATGGTAATATGCTGCATTTCCTGGAGATTATGTTTATTGTTCCTTAATTGTTAATTTCCTCAGTCAAGTAAAGCACGGTTGTTACCTGCAGGGATGGAAAATTTAGATAAACTTAGGCTATCAATTATCGTCATCGCACCATCGCAAATGTTTCTGCTGACTCACGGTGGATGCTATTGAACACATTCTTCTTTTTCATTTTTCCCTTCTGCCTAACACCGTTCCCCCCATCGTGGTCTGGAGCAACCAAATCCTCCTCACTACCCCTTCCCATCAGCTTCTTTTTCTCTTCCGAATCTCTTTCAGGAGTATTCTTTCCTTACCCACCATACCGAACACTTTCGCGTTTGTCTTCATTTCCGTCCACCGCACCATATCCATCCTCCTTTACACCCACATCTCAAACGCCTAAAGCATATTCCCGCCCTTCTTTCTCAGAGTTCACCTTTCTGACCCATACAACGCTACAATCCATATGCAGCTCTTTTACATTCTCTTCTTTACATTCTTACTCGAGGTCCTCTTTATTAGCTCCTTTCTAGTGAGAAACGCTCTCTTCGCAGACGCTATTCTCCTCCTTTTATGCGCTTCGACGCACATTGTCTTTTATCGTCTTAAGTAAGTTGCAATGATTTAATTTTTCTATTTGTACTCTCCTACTTTGATTACCATCCACACTATCTTTATCCTTGAGGATCTCATTCCTTTTGTTTTCTTAAAAAAGTTTTCGTTCTCTTAAGAATAGAGGTTTCTTTGTCGTAGGGGAAGGTGATAATGGCATGTTGAGAAAATTACTGAAGATAGGATGGTCACATGATATGCCTAGGACATCCAGGTTGCAGAAGATTTGGAGGAAGACCACGAAAAAGATGGCTAGAGGATGCAACGAACGATCGAAAAATGATGGCATTAAGAAGATCGTGAAAACTGGGCTAGAATTTCTGGAGAAGTCAAGATCCTCTAAGGGTTGTAGGATTGTAAAGAGTGAACAAGTAAGAGTAATGTTCAGGAGTTAACAATATTGGTAAGTTTTACTTTGAATACTTATTGTACAACCGCTCACTTAGAATACTTATTGTACAACATACCGCTTCATTCTTGCTGACTTTTATTTATTAGTATGCAAATACGGCTTTCAATTTCGCCTTTGGAATATATTGCAACATTTAATCCAAACCATGTCCCATGTAATGCATGATCGCTCACTATTGTTTTCTTTCGAGCGGATAGGGGCTCATGTGCTTATTGAGTCCAACCTGACTGAACTCGAAAAATGTCTACCATCTTTTTCTCGCTCAAAGCCATTTCTCCTTTTGCAATTTTACTCACGTTTTCATCGTGACCAACACCCTGGAAAAGGTCATTCAAAGAACTGTTGTGTGTTTAACCTCACGGTTTTTAGCGCGTTATCGACTGAGTAATGAATATGTTTTCTCATAAGACTCCCTTTAAATCCATACGTGTTGATGATACTCTACGGACAGCCTTCCCACCATTGGTTTCCGTACAATTTTATTATTTTACCAAACGACTAAATAATTACGATAAGCTGTTATTGTGAGAGAAGTAAAAGGCGATCACATGCCCTGTGATAAAGGCAAATATGCCTGTCTTCGTTTGTTTATCCAGCCGCAACTTCACGAGTAAGCCGTGGCAGCGATCGTCGAAGCACGTTTTTCATTTAAGCGGGGTTTAACCGCGACGCGATTTTCAGAGGGGAAAAAACCTGTGCTGTTAAGCCCAATTTTTTATCCATTGTCCATTTTATTGGTTGTCTTAGGTAAGAATATCAGAAGGTAAACCACTAAGTTCTTAAAGCTAAGTATTATAATTAGGATATTTTGTGCCACAAAGACGCATTTTTCCTCAAAAGCTCATAAGAGAGATTAAATATTTTTAAACCTTGCTCTAAATGAGTCTTCACATTGTTTTGTTGAACTAATGCTATATTTATTTAATTTAAAACCATGAGAATTATCTATATCAGGCTGATTTTTGTTTCGTTGTCGAAATAGTTTTAGGTTTTTCGCTTTATATGAGTCAGAATATAAAATGTCCAACTTTCTCCCAGTTCTTAGTTACAATCCAGATAATGCGTTCTTTCGTGTCGTCACCTCAGGGTGTTTAACAAAATTACTTATCGGGGATACTTCATTTACCAAACGTACTTAAAATTGTCACTTGTGATTTTTAAAGTAATTTTGATTCGGCTTATGAACAAGAAGTAGAACTGAGTTTATGTGCTCGTTTCAGCCGTGATATTGTGTTCATTAGCTTATGTTGATCTTCATGAGCCTCAAATTTACTTTCCGTACTTAAAAAGGTTCCGTTGAACATTTGAACAGTAATTTCTATTTACATTCTCTTACACTAACGCTAAGATCTCAGAAGTCCAGATGTACTCTTTAAAATATTTATAACACTGCATGCCCACTAATGTGGTGAGTTGGATTTCCCGCCTAGAAATTGTTTTGGGGAATCAGCCATTAAAATTCATTTCATCACCCGGATCTTAACTTGGCTCAAATTTTCTAGTGTAATTTACGGAAGCAGATTTTGTGACTTGATCAGCAGTTTCTAATGCAATTTTACCCATCTACCGTTAAACTTATGAAGCAAGAGGTCAACGAAGTTGACTATTAGCACTGCTAGTTATCCTCACTTTCGTGGCTTGACTCAAAAGTTCCGAGATTGATGTGAGGCACTTAAACTATTAACCTAGTATAGGGCCGCAACCTTCCTTAGCTGCATCGAGGTCATTGCTTGTAAACAAATGCAAAGCCACCAAAGTTTTAACTGACCCAAGAAGCCAAATAACCATAAAATCCATGGGTTTGGGAGCGGTAGATCCATGCCATACGCACCTCACCCTACTCAACCTAAAATTTCCTCCCTTCGTTGCCTTTTTTTCTCCTTTTATCTTTTACCGACTTCCTTTCATCCACTCTCTTACCCTGAGTTTATTCTTTTTTCCCATTGGTATTTTTAGATGTCACTGTGCGACTAAGCGACCTCGCTAGAAATTTTACAAGCCGCCACTTCTGGAGGCCGTCGCCAGGCGCATTTTTCTCTTCACTTCCCTCTCTGTATTCTTTTCTAAATTTTTATTGTCGTAATAGTAATAGGTAAGAAAGTAAAATCTGTTGATTTTATTTTAAGATTTAAATTGGTGGTCATGTAAAAGTATGGGTAGGAGTAAATTTGTTACTGGACGTACTCAAACTTCACCACTAATCACAGATCACATGCTTACGGTGGACGAATCAGCGCAAGGTTTAACTTTTATATGCTAAGAGGGTTTGAGAGTACAGCTCAGACCTAGGGTACAGCCCAGACTTATCCTAAAGTTACCCGTTCTGACCGGAAAGAAGGTTTAAATTTACGGGACCCTAGTGATGTCTTTGTAATCCATTAAATAATATTCAACTTCCGTGGGATTTTAAATTAAAATCTAGAGCCGGTTTAGCTTCATGTCTAACATTTTACCGTCAAACGCCGGTAAAATTTAACTTTTTTCATTCTAGTCGGCGAGAAAATTATAGAACTTTGTGAGTGAAGTATATTATTCATCACTTAGTCCTCATTATAATCCCACCCTGTGTCCTTCTAATTGAGTATTTACCCAGTAATAAACGTCGTCTATTCTGATTTTTCTCCAAAAGTCATCTAATTATAACAGTTCAGTCTTGCGTTTCTTCATCAGTAATTAAGATTCTGTGACTACAATTATGCATTCAATATCCACCTGACTGCTTTGGAATATTACCCAGTCTCCTCAATATTCCGTCGCCGTTTCACTGTATTAAGCCTCTTTTCTCACATCACTTTATAACATCAGTCCTTAGCGCTGGATTTTCTTTGATATTTTCCCTCGCCAATTTTTCCCCTAGTGAGCTCGAATACCGACCCATCATATATTCATATTGGAAAGTTCTGCCCTTTTCCTGGTCCATAAAAGATTATAAGCTATTTTTTTATTCTTTTATACATTTTTACATCATGGTTTCATCCTCATTCCTCATCACGTTTCCCTATCTTGTTATTTATTCATTTAGCCTGTGAAGATGGAGTCTCGTAATTGCTTTACCAATAAGGCTGTGAAAGCCTGGCCCTCCATTTGAAAACATCACAGCTACGCATAAAGCCTTAAGTTACCGTCATTGGAGCTTGACCTTGATGTAATATTACGATCTTCTCCACTCACCCACTCACTGTAAATGTTAATTTACATGCCTTTTCAAGTGCCGGACAAAACTGTCCCACTAAAATACCTTTCTAATGCGTTTATATATTCTGAATATTTTCTTCGTTTCGCCAAATAATTCGAGTGAATAAGAAATTTTTTTCTGCCCTATATATTAAATTTTTACGCTCACAAAATTCAATTCACTCCAAAAAAACAATTGAAGAAAGAAATTAAATATTTTCTATGCAAATTGTAGAGAGAACATTTTAATTCTTAATTGAATGAAAGCAACCAATTATACAGGTGTTATATTTAGTTGACCTCTCCTTTTAAATGAATCGTTTTTTTACATCGGAAGCATTTGTAAGTCATGAGGATTAATAAATGATATATCCTAATCGCCAAAATTCGCAGTAGAATATTATTGCATAGCTTTAAATATTTTTTTCGAATGTCATTGAGCTTTCTTAGCTGCTTCCTCCATTATTCTGCGCATATTTATACATAAATGAGGCAGTATCTGAGCAAATATTTGCAGAAAATAAAGTGGAAAGTATCCAAAACGGTGAGCAGCCTCATATTTGAAAATAACACCCCAGGCCCTGAAGAAACAAATATCCAATGGCGAAAAGCTGAAGAAGAGGTAATAAAATCAATTTTTTCCGAAGATCTATCTACTTCCGAAAAAATTACTGTATTAACCCTTTCGCTGCGGCACGGTCTCTCGATCATGAGGCTCACTTACCATGCGGCTGAAAAGTGAACCGCCCGCGCGGAAGTCTTCCTCGAGTAATATATTCCATAGAAGAAAGTCATGATATACATATTTATATTACCTGTTTTTAATTACTTGAAGCATAAGAAATATTTAAAACGTTTTCTGTGTATTGTATATTTAAAAGCAATCAAGGGCTAGTGAGTAACCATGAAGCGCTCCACGGAGTCCGAGCGCAAAAGTACGTTCACAGCAGCCTGCTGTGCAAACGTACAAGTACGTTTGCAGCAGTGAAAGGGTTAAACCCATTATTTTTAGCCAGAAGGGCATGTGTACACTTCACATTAGCTCAAGTAATTTAATTTTGTACGTATCAGATCCATTTCCAATGTGGCTAGTCCTGCAAGATAGTACAAATTCTGAGGGTAAACAGGGACAGGAAATGTGGCCATTCCACATTAGTATCTCTTTATGGATTACTGTAGTCCTGGCTACCACACGATTACCCTCTTTCACCTTTAATATCAGCCTCCTGGTTGTAGTGTTGTAACTAATCCGGAAACTGGAGCATTATAAATGGTAGCTCTTCGCTCTCACGTTTTTGTAAAGAAGATTTATTTGGGTACGTAAATTTCCATAGCACATTTTTCGCACAATTTGCATTGCTCAAAATATTTTCGGGAGGTTTCACGGCGTTATTCACGCACTACATTGAATACATTTCTTCTTTTCCTCATTATTTTTTTAAAGTTGATTTTAGTTATCTCCTCATCCACGGGGATATTTAGTGATTAGTTTTTTGTCTCTTTTTCAGTTTTTAATGCAGCTTTATCTCAAATACCTGATGTTTCCCTTAACTTTAGCATCATATCTTTTGTAATACTACAATGCCTGGTCGATTCAATTTTCTAACTCTTGGCGTATCTCCACTAATCTCGTCGCCTTTTTTCACAATTAATATCAGAGTTGATTGTTACTTATCAATGAGCATAAGTTTGTAGAAAAACATGTTGGAATAATAATTCTCAATCAAACAGAGATTCCACTTATTTAATAAGTCTTCTCCTAGGATCATGAGATCATGCTTGAATTATTTTTCAAATCCACTGACTTATCTCTAAAAAACACTTGTAGCTAAAAAGAAAAAAATGCTTTGTACTCTCTTCTACAAACCTATGTCTCTCTAAAGAAAGCGCAATGATTCCAGATCTTGAATGAAATCAGCAATGGATGTCAAGTACTGGTGTTCTGCCCTTATTGGAGGAATGGTGAAATATTAGAGGTCAGTCCCAGGGAAGTGATATCGCTCGCAGTTCATGAGATGGAGGCGCATTGCGTGTTTCATCGACGGAAAAGAATGAGACTTTGTTCTATGTAGCAGAAGCCAAGGTCGGCCCGCGGAAAATTTGACTTTTTCTGCCGAATGTGCTTGACGGCTGTACGAGTCGGATGAAAAACTTATGTCGTCCTGGAGAGATCTCGAAACGTTGGACCGAGAATTACACAAGATGTGCCGATAGAGGTACCTCTAAATTTTTTATTTTTATTCTTGAAGTTTTACTGAAGTGAATTAATTTTTCAAAGAATAAAATGAACCCACCAAAGACAATATATATACTTTTCTCTATTAATATAAAGTTATATAACTCTTCTGATTCATTTCACATTGAGTTTCTCTGTCAGTAAAATGTTTTGTTTTGTACCTGGCGTCAATTTATATCCTTTTGAAGGTTATTAGAATGAAAAATTAATTTTGAACTCGTCCTAATGTAATATGTTGAAACAAAAAGTTAGCCAATAGGAAGTTCGCAACACACTACCTTCCCAAAATGCCCTGTTTAAAATTTTCAAATAATTAAGTTGATGTCTTTTTTTTGTAGTAATCCTGTGCTCCTTTCTGGGAAGCCGCGGTTGTTTGTATTTATTCCTCTTTTTGAGACTTTTTTCTTACTGACAGCTAAACGGACTACGGAATATTCCATCAGGATACTCAAATTATAATAATACTCTTTTTCTTGTAGCATTAATACCAGTCATAATCTGACAAATATTTTCTTCACACCATTTACTATGGGAATGGCATGTTTGTACCCATATGCTCACGTATGCCGGATATTTAATCACGTTAAATGCGACCAATTCCGCCCATTTGGGTAATGTTTATTGTTTAGTTATCCACTAGCCAATCAATATACCAATTTTGCTTTCATTTATTATGTCCTTAATAGGCTTTGTTTTCCGAGTGGGACTGCTTAAATGGTGAAAACACCTCTAAGCCCCTAGAGAATGTTGAAATGTCTCTGTCGTCCATTAGAATACCCCTCACACTTTACAGTCCCGAACAGAGGCATATGTTAATTAAATTAGGCATACGGATTAGTGTGATAATTCCGGGAGAGCTAGTGACTAGTTAGCTGCGTGAAATGAAGATATTTCTCGAAATGTATATCTCATGGCTTCCATTATTAGATAATGGAAAGTCCATGTATTACGCAATATCTTTTGGGCAACTATTCGGTCCTTTCTTTTTCTCCCCCTGGGCACCACAACACTTCGCCCTCAATTCTTCTTCTCTTCTTATATTAGTCAGGTTACCTATTCTTTGTGCGTTTCGGGTAAAATGTGCAGCGTGAGTTGGGGAGTATTTTTTTATCAATACGATGAATTATTTGGATTTGATTTGGAGTTGCGAGATAAGCAAAACTATATGCTCCCATTTTTCCCAATATCCGAAGAGGTGCGTTCTCATGCGTAGCACGTGATGCTTTTTCTGGACGGCTGAAGGCCAACATTGGTCACATAGATACTTGAACACTATTAACTGGTTTCTTAAGTTCTCACACATCTTCTTGTTCCTCTGCTTTAAATCCAAAACTTAAGGCTAATGGCAATGATACCCTTGATCTACCTAGAGAATGTAACTAAGAAGACGCTATTGAAAGATCTATTCGAAAGTGTCCTCGTATATTTTGCAGACTTCAGTAATTGTGTAAGGAATGTAGTGTTTTTTTCAAACTGAATGAACAATCGTGGTAAAAGTGGAAAGAATTAGAAATTGCCCTATAGAAATGCGGTGCTTTGTTTTTAGTATTTCGTTTGTTAGTTGGGCATCAGGCTTGCTTGTTTAGGTGATACAAGAGCGTGAAGTTAAGCTCCCGAGAACCGATGAGCAATTTTTTCGTTTGAACCACCTTCTCTCCTTTTGCCTTTAGTTAATAATTTTATGCGAAAAAGGAACTTTTTAGAGTCGTTCTTCACCGAAGTCAAATCCATTTAGAGTTCCCTTGGGGTTCAAAATACGAATATGCATGCGCACTCACATACTTTAAGCGCTTGAATAATGCCGCCCTAAAAGTCTCCGCTTCTTCTTTTCCCATTCTCTTTCCCTTGCCTCCCTACGTCTCTCTCAAATTCACCCACCTTCCCGATATCCTCCCCCAAGTTCCCTTCCTCTTTCCTTAACACTTTTCTCCTTTTCACCGCGTCCTCTCTCTCACACACACCTCGCACGCTCTCCCAATATCCTCGCATTTTTACCCTTCGGCGACAAATGACATTTCTATCCCACCTCCATTCGTCACATCGGATGGAGAAAGAAATGAGAGGGGAATGCGTGCTAAAGAAACTGATAGAGGAGAATGAGATGGTTTAAAGGTCGGAAGGGACAGGCCGAGAATTGAGAATTGAATTGACATGAGGCGAGGCAGGTAGTTCGGGAAGCTCGATATGTACTTAATAGAGAGACATAAGAATCCCTTTTGTGGGAACGATTAAAGATGAGAGGGTGTCCGAAAACCTACAAATTCAGAAGATCGCCGCTTTAAGCGGGAATTCAACTTAGAAAACCGAAATGAACCTTCTGATGTGTACAATAGATATTAATCATTTCGAAGCGTCAATAGCTATCGAAACTAAAAGTTGACCGGATAATAAAGTAATGTAATTTGGATTTCGTTCCTCTTAAATTTCCCTGAACCCAATCCACGGTGTGAAAAATGATAATTTTGGTATTTATAATTTTACCAAAAGGAACTCCTCATGAACTGTATTTAGGAATGGATATCATGGAAGGTGATGACATCTACAACACGTGTTCTTTTACTCAGCTAAATCTGATGTCCTTAAGAAAATTTAATCAAGAAAACTGAAAGCCATGACTTTTGGAGAGTGTAATGATAAAAGCATGTTATTTTTCCCAGATGTGAAAATTTTAAAGGAATGTAATGAAAATGTTTGTAGTTAGTCAAAGTTGGAAGTTAAATATTCTTACATTTTTCTCCATCAATAAGTTAGCTTTGATTTTCAAATTTAAGATTTCGATTTTTCAATGTGTTTCATCCAGGGGGACCACTTGGTAAGACGCCTAAAAATACTGATTCACCTTATCCATCTACTCCTTTCAACCTTTCCGTAGATTAGAAAGAAGATTAGACCTACTATAGTGTTCTTGTGCTTAGCTGATCCTAATTTCCTTATAAAAATTACATCAAGAAAACTGTAACGTTGATGTTTGGAGAATAAAATGTAATAAACATGTTATTTTTCCTAACTGTGAAAATCTGAAAGAGTTTAATAAATATTTTCGTAGTTAGTCAAACTTAGAAGTTAAATATTCTAACCTTCTTCTCCATTCAGAGGTAAGCTTTGATTTGCAAATTTAAGATTTATATTTTTTAATGTATTTCATCCATCTTGGTAAAAGACCCTACAATACCGATTTGCCTCATCCATCTGCTCCTCTCCAACATTTTTTCTCAACAACAATACCCCCCTGCTCCTGTTTTGCTCTTCTCTCATCACCTCATACCCCCTCCCCCTATGCCTTACTCCCTCCTTTCTCTCTGCCTTCCTCCGTTTCTCATCTTCCATAAATTTTGAGCCCTTTCTTTTGAAATAACGTTGAAATTATATATTAGCTCTTAGAAAGCTCACTACATACTCTCTTCCAAAAATGTCCCGGTTTTAATTTTTCAATAATTAATTTCATAGTGAACGAGTGCTCCTTTCTAGGAAACCCCCGTTGTTTGTATTTCTTCCTATTTTTAAGACTTATTTCTTACTGGCAGGCATACGGACCACAAAATATCCCTTGAAAACAAAACTTACTGTTAAATATTCGTACCTCTTTCTGCATACAGCGGTTGGCTTTGATATTCTAATTTAAGATCTAGATTTTTCAATGTGTTTCATCTATGGGACCTCTTGGAAAGAAATTCATTAATACTAATTTGCCTCATCCATCTACTCCTCTCAACGAAAATACCCCCTGCTCCCGTTTTGCTCCTCTCTCGTCACCTCATTCCCCCCCTTCCCGTACCTTACTCCCTCCTCTCTCTCTCTCTCCGGCTCCCCCCGTTTCTCATCTTCCCCGGATTCCCCGGGACCCCGGGTTTCCAGAAACAGGCAGCGGAGGGAGAGGGAGGGAGAGAGAGCGGACGGAATGGAAAGGAGAGAGAGAGAGGGAGAGAGAAGAGAAGAGGAGGAGAGGGAGGTCGTACGTGAGCCCGCTGCTCCCATGCTTTTTCGAGGATCGATAGGTGAGGCAATGTCTCTTTTCCCTCCCGCCCTCCCGCGCTTTCGTTCAGTCCGGCAGCACACGCGGCAGGCGCGCGAGCTGAACGTAAACACGCGCCCGAACTCCCAGTCGCCGCGGACGCGAGACGAGAGAGGAGTGGACGAGGTCGCAGGCATGTGGGACAGATGGAGGTGGCGTTCTCCCTTTTTGTCCGTGCCCCGTGGGATAAAAGTTTTGTTCGAGAGATAGAGAGCGGAGAGGCAAAAAAAAAGGAATCAGTCCCTTCAATACCCTGTAAGGGGTTGGAGACTGAAAGGAGAGGGCCAGGACGCGAAAATACGGGATACCGTGCTTAGTTTTTTAAATTAAGGGGCGATGCGGGTAATGAGAAATGATCCCGGTATTTTTTACACCGTCAGATATTGCAGGAGATTGGGGGTCAAATGGAGTTCGCCCAATTCTTTGAGATGGAGCGTGAATATTTAATAAGTGTTTGAAATGTGTCCATATTACTGGGGGAAATTTCAAACCCTTTGCGGAAGGAAACACGATAAATAGTTACGCAGGTTGAATAAATCGAAGACGAGTGATTCTGTTATTGATATTTGTGAAACAAAACTCACACCTGGGAACAACATCCTCTAAAAGAGACTGATTTTTCTGTCAATGGTTAGATTTTTTTCTAAATTTTGTTGTGTGATTTAAATTAAAAATTAAATGATTGACGAAAATGTAGGTGAATAACCCGTTTTTTATCATCTGTCTCATTTGTCACCTCTTTCATGACATATCTAAGGCATGTTACTCATTTTACTCATGGCTCACTTGACATCAGCATTCGTTTCCTGAGATTATAGCACATGTTGTAAGCAAGTGAAAGTTTCGTTGCATCTTCAACTATAAAACTTGTTTACTCCGTTCTCGAATTATAAAAGCACCGTGTTTCGCTTGTGATCTAGCTATTTACGGTGACCCATTTAACGCCCTGCATCATTCAACTTTTCTTTTACAAATGGAAAATCCACCAATAGCCTCTTTACCTGCGTATTCTTCCAACGAGTGAAAGGAGGGTTTGTTCGATCTCCTGTCTCCGTTGACCCAATTCCTCCAAGTCTTCCTCGGTTTTTCAAGAGCCGTTTGCATGACAGCAGCTAAGGAAAGCGTTCCCTTGAGTGTCGAGTACCTCGACTGCGTTGGCTTCCGGATAAGGTGAAGAACATCAAGCAGTCTCGAACGCGACTCGATTAAGATCATCGAAGTGGATCAATTATTTCTCCTCGATTTTATTTGTTTGAAAGAATTGCAGGGTGGAGAAGTAGGAGAAGGAGGGAAGGAAAGCGGGGAGGATCGCTCAGTATGAGGGGAGGAATAGGCGGGGCGTTATGAGGGGGAGGGGAAGATCGAGGGCGGACGGGGAGGTAGATGCGAGAGGGGGAGAGGGAAGGAGGGGAGAAGCAGAGGGCAATGACCCGAGGGATGCGAGCGAAAGGGAAGCTGGGACAGCTGGAGGAGAGGCAAGCCTCAGAGGATAGGGGGCTGTGGGATGCGGAGGAGTAGAGCGGCTAGAGAGGGGTCGGGGGAGGGAGACATGTAAAGGGGGCGAGTAGAGGTCGCTCTGTAAACTGGCCAGTGATATCATAAAGCCTCTCGTCCGCGGTGATTCGTGAGTACCGAGGAAATGGAAAGTTGTTAGATGCGAATACTGAGAATCCGGCGAGGGCCGAATGAAGTCTTTCGCTGCGGCTTTTTATTATAAGCATGTCGTCGTATTCTTCCGGTCTGAGCAGATTTATGGTGGCGTGTTTCAACTTTTCTGTCCTGCCTTCCTACATTTTCTATTCTTCCTTCCTACATTACCTATTCTGCCTTCCTATAAATCTCCCTACTCTGAAATTGTATTCAGCTTTGTAATGAGGATGCAATAATCCCAAGATAATCCAAGTTGTATTTTTGCTGCGGTTATTTGACGTGGTGTTTCGTTAATGATTACCCATTGATGAACCGATTGTACTCTCATCTACCATTCACAAATTTTTATATCGTACTTTTCCACTTAGTTCACATTAACTGAATCCTATTCTCTCTTTATTTTGTACAACGCATCTCACCTTTTCCTATTACGTCTATAAGTCCCTAAAATTGTCGTCAATGATGCCATGCCTCTCATTTTATTATAGGTACCGCAGTGACGAAAATCATTTTGAAACCGTCTTAATGTTCTTATGTTGTAATTTTTTCATTTCCACTGAATTGTACTTCTTGCTGTATCTGTGATCAAAAATATTTTATGAGTATAAATATTTCTCTAAAATATATAATCCGTACAAGCGTATAAAATATAGGACAGGGAAAATGGGTTTGGTCTGGAAAAATGTCGATAAAATTAGTGATACATGTTTTCAGTCCAATTTTGACGAATTTATGTAATTTTTCAAATAAAACATGCACCAAAAATAGCTTTATAGATACACCTGTACAAATTCAAACAGTTACATGATTGCATGGCATATTTTTATTTATTATTGGCGCAATTAATTTTTAGGGAAGACCCTTTGAAGACATGTTTATCCTAATTATCTACAGGGTATAAAATTATGAGTACCGATATAATTTGAAAAGATTACCGTAAAATTGCCTATTTGTTATAATAGCTTGAGAAGGTGGAAAATTGCCGATAAATGTTGATGTGAATTTCCCCCTACTCTTTATGCACTATTTTTGGTGTAATATTGTAGTCAATGGGCATTTAACTTAAATGTTTGTACTTAACATCAGTGTAATTATGCTTTCAACATTATTGTAAATGGGATCGGTCATATTTTTATCTCGTATCCGCTTTTATGGGCTTATTGAAACCGTAAGGTATTCCTTTTAAACTTTTCTTTTAAACCCTCACACCAAAGTATATTGCAAATGTTTATCCTCTCCCCTTGTTAGTTTTTTACTTCTCCCGCTTTTCCAGATCTTTTGGTTATTCCAGTGGAATAAATGGCTTAAAAATGAAAAAATCATGCCGGTTTCTAAGTTTCAACAAGATTTTTTTTCCATAACATAGCTGCTTTCATTGAAGGCATGATTTTCGTCGAATTAACTGCCGTGGAGGGTTATTAATTTATTCCAAAAATGTTTGCACACAAGTGGTGTTGGTGGTGTCAATAATATTTCGTAGGCCTTTTTATTCACTATTTTCAATATGATTTTGCAAGATAGAAATTTTAATCTGTGCGGTAAATGTTTAAGAATTCAGAAGTTAAATATTGATACGAATATCAGCAAATACTGCAGGATTTCTTTCTGCATCGTATAAAAGTCGTTTCAGTTATCGTATTCTCATCCAAGCGAAAGAAGTCCTCAAGCGAAGCCATAAAATAGACAAAGCACTTATGTTTACGAGATTGCTAAGAAGTAATCTTTAAATTTCCCCGTTAGGGTTTCTTTCTTTAACTGGAACGCTCACATGTATTCAATGCATGTCTTTAAGCGGGCGTTGCCCCTCCACGGTTCTAACACCTATTCCGGGAACTCGAAATGTCGTTCCATTTCATCGAATTCGCACTCTGAATATTTTTTCTCTGACTGGTGTGGCTAATTAATAAATTGAAAATGGTATCATTGTAAGTAGAGGAAAATGAGAGTCACAAACCGAAAGTTTAAAGCAAGCACAAATTCGAATTCTATGGAAGAGTTCCTTGAGTGACCTTTCAGGATTTCAGTGAAAAGAAGAGATAGGAGAGGAAAGATCAAGTGAAGGGTACTATTTAAGTACTTTTTTAAAATATAAACTGCCGGGATACCATACAAATGATAACAATGGGAAATGTAAAGCCGAGATTTAGTCACATCGGAATATGAGCGGGTTATTATTTCTCGTGATGGTCATTGAGAAACACGTTCCGAAACGAGTGATTTTTGGACCATTATTGCAGGAGATTGTGATGGTTTGGGGATTAGTAGACGAAATTTTAGATGAGGGTAAATATTTACATGATCTAAAGTATTTTGCAGCAAATGAATTGTGGATCCATGGAGCGGTTCCTGCTATAGTTCCTCAAACCGGTCGGGGTTTTATCTCTTGTTTTCCCTTAAAAATGTCAAACGTCAGATATATTTTGAACTCCTCTTATTCTTTTGCTTCCCTTCTTGATGTACCTGTTGTTTTCCTCCATTTCCTAGACTTTTTCAAATTTTTTCTCTACCAGTGTCTTCAGCACGTTATTACTTCTCAGTATGTCCTCCAGCAAATCTAGGATACTATTCAACAAGGGCGATGGTTACCAGCTACTCAACGTTTGGAAAAGAGACTTCCTATTAACTGAGCGCGGAAAGGAGCGAACCCATCAAAAGTTGAACGCACAGAGGAGGGATTTAATTTGAACTGCAAATATTCATGTCTGAAATCTTTGACGCGAATACGCCATAGGGAAGCAATGCCAACTTTTGTGTGTCAAAACATCGCTCGCGAGGCAGAACGCGAGTAATTCATAGACGCTTAATACCTCTGATGAAATTATATCATTTCCCCCGCGACCAGGGACATATTTAAAGCTGCGAAATGTTTAATGAACATTGTTCTGGTGACATTCCTCCAGCCAGATAAATCTTCGATTGCTTATAGCGGTTATAGCTTTGCAGGAAAGAAAGTGGGAAAGTATTCGCAGCTGTGCTGATCGACCTTTTAATGAACTGCATTTCCAAACTTTCCTCCTTATTCATCATAATGAAAGGGAAATTTACAAGTTCCTCATTTTTGGGTGCGAGCAGTGGTTCTCCTCTGAATTTCGAGGCGTGAACGCAGCGATTAAATTACGTGGGAGAGTGAGAAGGGAAGGTCCGTGGGTGAGTGGATGAATTAGGCGCGATATCGGGACGAAAGGTGAAAGGGCAACAGGAGGACGTAATGGAGGTAAAAGTGCAAGGCGGGAGAGGGAGAGACCGTGTAATGGACAGAGTGGGGAAGGGGGGGGGGGAAGCCCCACAAATGAGGAAATAATGGCCCGAGCAGAGACGGTCGCGGAGGTGAAGGGAAAAGTCCTGCCGTTGGGGATGCTGGGGGAAGGTTAGAGAAAAAGGGGGGAGAAAACAAAAACCGTCAGGAAGCCCTTAAAAATTTTATGCTCATGAAATAAAAAACTGCACCCATGCCAAACTTTTTACTCCCATCCGTTAACCCGAACGATACCGGCATCCTCCCCTTCTCCCTCCCCCGTAGTTGTCCCTCGAAGCCACCTCCCCGCATGGTCCACTCCGCCGGGGCCTGATGCCCTGTATTGTTATAAACCATTACGGCTCGGCGTTGGAGGAGCAGAGGGCAAAGTTCTCATATGTTGTCTCTCTCTCCTGCTATCCCTCACTGTTTGGTTCCTCCCTTAGGGAGACGGAGGCGTGGGAAATCACACAATCCTCGCGAGCAACCACCGCAGATCTCCATGATTCATTGCCTACCCCCACCGTAGGGTTGGGGGCTAACATTAATTTTGACTTCACCAATAAGCATCAGCCACTATAGAAAAATGAAACGCTTAGACCAGGGTTCAAATTTTGTACCCATTTATGAAAGCGAAGGTTTTTCTACTTAACTACGTGAAATTGGCTCGCGAGTCACTCAAAAGATTTCTAACTTGATATTGATATACTTTCAAAGCCATGGATGGTAATGAAATAATGTGGCATATGCAACATACCAATTAATGAAGTGTCGTGTATTTGTGCTGTAAGTTAGAGAGTGACTCATTTTACAATGGAAATCGGGTGGATTTAGTGGCTAAAGTGCTTGCGTTGCAATGTAAAGAGCATCTCTAGTGCAGTACTCTGTCTTTCAGAGAAGTCATCAAATTGTGGATCACTTGTCGCCTTTTCCTAAGTATGGGCTAGTGCTGATGACGAGTTTCTTTTCGTCCTTCCTCCGATCCTTACCTTACCAGCTTATCTTGCAGTAAGTTATGGTGCAAATGACCTAAGTTGTCGGTCGCCTCCCCAACGACCAACAGTCCATCGAATGTATTTACTAACGCGACTAGATGTGCCCTAATTTGAATGCGTCAGGAGTTTTTGCATCGGAAAGTCGGCTCTAATCCAGTATGAGGGAAACTACGCCATTACTTCTTCTTGATAGAAGTTGGTGGCAAATTGTCATTCACTCGTACTTAAATGTGTAAGATCATTTTACATTGAGAATTAGGAGCTTCAGAGGCTCGGATGCAGCACGTCTAAGGTAGAGATTGAGCCATGCCTAGCGTTCCCTCATACATTTTTCAATACGCCAATGCAAATACCATTGTAATTAGCTGTGAATTTCCCTCCATTGGCGTGTACTTAGTGGCACTACAGGTCTGGAACCTCATGATATGCCTTATTTCTTTAACAATTCCCAGTGTTGGAGGATTCCTGTTTATCAACGGAGATACCAAACTGTGCTAATTTGGAGTATGGACAGGCCTGTGATTTTTCTTGGCTCCAGGTGATGCTTTGGTAGCCGTAATAGCCAATGGGAAAGAAAAAGCTCATTTCTGTGCACCCTATAGAGTCTTTGCAAGATAATAGCACAGTTGAAATGTACAGATTTGGCTTAGGAAGGAATAAAAGTGAACCATTTCTAACGTGTTTTTTCACAAAGGTCATTATCGTGGATTCTTCGGTCAGGTTATTCGATTGTAGAGATTTCCTGAAGTTGTTGTAGCTACGGCTGTGTATGTCAATGCGAATCATATTTTATGGCTCGTCTTGAAGAATTAGTGGTTGAATAAGTATTAAAATAAGTATAAATCTCACATTATCACGTGCTTCAAGCTTTAAAATGTCCTTTGATTTAATTATGTCAATACATCTCTGTTGGGCTGTGGTTTCAAATGCTCACTGTTCTCCGAAATTTTTATGCTAGCAGTGGTACTTTAAAGCAGGTCTTTATTGCTATGTGCTAAAATGTGTAACGGTTTTGGCATAGCTACAGGCGCTGCAATTACTATCGCGTGAAATAGTATCCCTTTAGACATAAAAGTTAAGAGCTCATGAAATTCCTAAATATTGTAATATTTTATCTAAGTGGAAATCCGTATTTTGTGAAAAGTGAACGCGTGGAGAAAGTACCACGAAAAAGTGAACATGCTTTTGATACGTACAGGAATGTTGGATGCATTCCAAAAATTTGAAGTTGAGCATGTATTTGAAATCAATATCGAACATGTGCAGAATGATAAATTTTCGAGGAGAGAACGCGTTTTATACCGTGCGATTCAATTTCCTTTTTTCCCGAGAGAGGAAAAGATGACTCTACCGTTCGTGATTGCTATTGGATTACAGCTTTTATTTAGGTGGACCTGGCTCCGCCATCGGCTCACCGCATGTCGATTTCTCGTTTTTTTAAATCATTGGCAGCACGCGATCTCTCTCCGGACAGGGAGGAAAAAAATACACCTGCGGTCCCGCACCGATAGCGCCCACAAAATGCCGTCGCAAACTGTTGGTATTGAAACTCGGCGGCATCGGGCCGAATACAGCTCGTATGCGTCTACAGCAGTGGTAGGTTTGAACCTGGAGCAGAGTTGATGTGGATTCATGTGGCCTTTTTTTGGGGCGGAAAAGTCGGAAAAGGATGGACGCAGCCATCCTTGCTTATTAGTGCGGCGGGATGAATAGTTTCTCGTGAGTGAATTGGAAGCCCTCTTATTTTTTTATACGTTCGCAGAATTAACAGTTGGACTGGATATTTGGGGAGACGACCGACAGCTAAGGTCATTTGCGCCATAGGGGACAGGTAAGGGAGGAAGGGTGGATAGAACCCGGCGTTGGCACTAGCCTGCTCTTAACGGAAGGCGCCAAGGGGACCACGGTTTAACGTCTCATCCGACAGACGGAGTACTGTCTTTGAATTGCCCTCCACAAAGCACTCAAGTAGGGATCGGGTTTCCTCTGAAAAATATCCTCCTCTGCAGGGATTCGAACCCTGGCCGCCCGTATGGTTAGCCAGTACTCTAGCCACCACACCGAGCCGATCGTGCAGGAATTTCTTGGGATGGAATTTGCAAATGACGTTTCGTTGTTTCTTCCGGACCGCTAGCAATAATTCACACGGTAGATTCAGCCCTGAAGAAATGTTCTCGGCTATTGCATCAGACGTGGATCATTTCATGTGCACCCTTGGTACCATAAAGTATACCAATAATTCCAGCCATGAAATCTGGGGAATACCTGAATTGGTTAGCAGGATGTTCATTTTGAGTTCATATTTTTTGCTACCCTTTAAAGTTAGAAATTTTCGTGCGTTTATTTCCAGTATCAATATTGTTTCACCTGAAACGCAATTGGACACTATTATCCAGGAAACCTGACTCATATCATGCCTCTTCGGTGGACTCACTTAGGTTTGTCTGTTGTTTTCCATTGCATGTTTAATAGGGGCGGATCAAGCCTCATCCACCCATATTAAGGTCATTTGCTAGCTGAACAGGTATTTTTAAAGGCATTGCCCCCAACAATCATTTGATAAAAGAATGATTCTTAGATCGTATATTCGGGTCCCTTTGAATCAACTCGACGATGGAATTTACTTAGCCGCTAGTGGATCAGAATGTTTTACTACCGCAAATTTTGCTAGAATGGTAAATACTTTTTCATATTTTATGGCACATTTGGTGTCCAACCGAGAAATATATTTTTAAATCATTGGAGTGATTGTGATACATATTTGTTCCAAACAAACCCATTTTTAGATTTGAAGTAGTATCGCGCATTGAGTGCATTACTGTGGAAGATGTTGAAGTGGATGAAGTGATTGCATTGTTCTCGAATGCTGGAGGGAAAGAGATGATAGACTTTTAATCATAATAAAGGTGAATATTATTTGGAAAATTTACATTACTGAGTGTGAGATGGAGACTTGGAATTGAAAAGATTGCCTAATTTATTATGAATTAAAACTTTAAAATGCCAAAATCGATAGAATCTTGAAATATTGATACACATTGAATGCGGTTTGCATGCTAATATCTGAAGGACATTATGGAGCCAATTAGCAAAGAAAGACAGTAATAGGTTGATGAATTAACGTGAAATGGATTAATGAATACTGCTCCGGTGGAAGATGAGAGTAAATTATGATACTTTTCTAGATGTAGAATATAGAAATACCGAATACAAGATGAGTAAAGAAGTAGTTTTTTGGTGAATGATTCAAATGATTGGCGGAGGTTAATTGGGAAAATTTCCAGCTGGATCAATGGAAGACATTACAATTAGTAACACACAACTAGATTATTTGGGTTAAAACCGCTAACTGAGCTTTTTCTGGTTACGCCTCGCCATGTTTATGGTATCAAGTGATTGTTAGACTCATCGTCTGCAATAGAATATGCATGGCTGTGACGTAAAGATTAGTGGATGTTTACTGAGCAGTATTCGAGTTATTAAAACAGAACTAGTTTGGTTATATTTATCAATTAACCAACCAGAAGTTGTACATAGAGAAAACAAAGCCATATGCAAGGATGGTATATTATGTGCTGGTGTTGTGAATATCTAGACTTACGCAAACCATTTGAAGTTACACTGTAATATTGCGCAAAAATATAGATCGTATTACTCACTGCTCTTTGTAAAAATACATAACAATGGCGTGCAGGGTAATAGATGCTGTCTGGAATATGCAATGTTTGGTTGTAATTATGAAAATAATTTCATCAAGCAGCAAGAGGAACCGAGTATTTGTGGATTACAATAGATACTTGAAATCACTCCGGTGATTCAATAAGGTTAAGTAAAAGTAGCTACTTATACCTGTACAGCTAATTATACACTCCCTATATGATAATCTAGAAATATGTTACTTATTAAACTCGCCAAAAGTTTAGTTTTTAGGTTCTTTTTGGAATCATAAAATTCGGGCCAACTTACACCCGACATTTGATCTCCGAGTGTGAATGTCCATTTGGATTTGCAAAGTGTTTGAGCGCCGGTTCACAAACACCTGCTCTTTGGTCGCTTTCCAAGTGGAATAGAGTTCCCTTTTGTTCATAAAAGGTTTGTTCAGTAGCAAAGGGAGCGACCAATGGCGTGGACGATTAGAAACAGACTTCGCATTTTATCCGTCCCTTTTCGTTATATGTTTTTGTTTCCCGCAAATCCATTGTGTCCCTATCGCGTGGGGCTTTTCTCCGTCTCTCCTTCCGCGCACGAGAGCGGATACCTGGGGGTGTAGACTTTTAAGCCCGCCTGTCACCTCAATTATAACACCGGAGCTTGCGGTTGGTTCTTCCGCGCACGTCCGAAAAAACAAAACGGCCAAACGAGAACGTCATCCTCTTTTGCGGATTAAGTTTCTCCCTCATACTGCCACGGCGTCTCAGTTGAGTTTCATGCCTCGTTGTAATTGGGGTAAATGTCTCCATGGATCGACTGGCGCTTTTCCATGGCCGCGAAGATAACGTGGAAGGAAACTAGATTGAGGGTTAGTGGGAGCGGAGAGGGTGGTTAGCTCCAAAAGAAGTGGTCTGCGGTGGTGCGGTCTGAGGAATAATGGTGGTGGAGAAGATGAGGGAGCGGAGTTATCTCTCTGATTGTTAGCAGCTTTTAGGTAAGGTAGTGTTTTGAGGCACAGATGGCGAAGTGAAAAGAATAAAGTGCTAGAATGTATTTGGGGAGAAAAGCGAAGGTAATCAGAGAAAGAGCCAAAGGAAACAAGATGGAGGAAGTGCTCAAAAAGAAGGAGAGATAAATAGCAAGCTGAATTACACGTGGCCTCTTAGGATGGCTATGGGAACCGCAATCACCCCGACTGCACCAAAATACGCATTTTTTAAGTTTTCTTATACCCAACGAAACGCAATTCATTGGACAAAAGAAGAATAAATATGAAGCGAATCATTAAAAATTGTTAACTTTAAAGACTATAGACCTATTTTTGCCGAAATGTTCATATCAGTCCTCTAATAGTAACTTTAGGTGTAGGTTCAACGGAAATTTATTTGTATGCGTGTAATTTTGTCTTTCGGTGTACAAACCGACGATTTGAGTATAAAATACCAAGTGAAGTGCAACTTGCAGATTTTTTATTCCTATTTTTAGTGCAAAAAATTCAATATATAGAATCTCCTTACGTTCAATTCATGTAGACTGTGGCCATAATTTGGGATTGGTAGACACCAGAAGACGTTAATTTTTTTCATCTCTAATATCTACGAGACATTTAAATTAAGAACAGAATAAACCTTGCCAGCAGAATCATGTATGCACTAAACAGCGTATTAAAGTCAAAAATCTTATCTTACCATACCAAGCTGAAGATCTACAAAACTATAATTATACCCGTACTCCTTTATGGAGCTGAATCCTGGAATTAAGACAAAAACAGAGAAAAAATATTTACCTCTGAGAACAATATCCTATGTAAAAGTTTTGGACCAACTGAAGAAGGCGACACATGGAGAATAAAACACAATCAGGAAATCAGAAGTCTTTTAAAGGAGCCAGATATCGTGGTGGAAGCTAAAAGCAGAAAGCTAAGATGGACCGGCCACACCATCGGAAGGGAAGATTCAAGCACCCTAAATCAGATATGGGAAGGAAACCCGAATGGAAGACGACCACGTGGCAGGCCTAAACTGCGGTGGAAAGACCAGGTGAAGAAAGAAATGGCTAAGATAAGAACAACAGAAGAGCATGCGAAAGACAGGAGGCAATGGAGGCACTACGGTTGGAAGGCCAAGTACCACCTTGGGTACACATGGCCATGGGAGTAAGTAAGTAATATCTACGAAACACTTCACTGCGTAGTCACTAGCATTCTTTTGGTTGAAAGGATTGAAGAAAATGCCATTTTGTCCCTACAGATAGGTTTCCAAACATATTGTTTTTACCACGCACAATAAGCGACCACAATAAAAAAGAGCTCCACTCAATGCACTCCCATAGAATACGTTACCATTTCACCTCCCAAAACCTTATCCCTTATATCTTTACACGACTGGTGTCCTAACATTTCCTGCCACATGCCTATGCGGCGGCTCGTAGGGTAGTATGTAGATGTAGTGTTGATGAGCGAGCGATAAAAAAGTGATGTTACTTATGGTCACATTTGTTTTAATGTTCAGCTCTCAGTTACATACAGTTATTTTTTAAAAAGAAACCTCAGAATGTTTTAATTAATGAAAACGGAGTGGAGAGTTATATCATTCTTAATTCTGTGTGCAATCGCTCCTGATTGGTCACTCACAATCAGCGCAATCAGCTGATAACGGTATTGATGTTCAACTCTGGTCATTAGAATCAATTGAAAATTGGCGTGTAATCATGCCATCCTGGAGAGCAAAGGGCCATTTTACATCCCAACGGAGTGGCTCAATGTATACCAAGAAACGAAAGAGACAAAAATTGATGGGCATCAGAAATGTTTCAAAAAGAAACTTTTTAGCTGAAAAAGAAACAAAAGGCATGATCTAGTATTGCAATGGTCAAAAGAATCAATATTGTGATATTGCCTTAGGTAAATATTGATTTGTTTGATTCCCAGAATCTATCCTTAGAATGTAATTACTGTCATTCTTCCATGGTTTTGCCGTGAGCTCTTTGGGCCTTTATGCACAAAATATTGGGCAAGTCGGAATCAGTATACTGTTTTTATTCTTGATGGAAGATATTGCTATTCTGATTTTAAGGATGTCTCTAATAAAAGTGTAGGCAATATTATTAAAATTTACCATTTCTAAAATAAGGTAGGGAAGACATAACATTTTCACCGATAACATTCAACAGTAGTTGTATTTTTTTCTCTTCTGCGCATCGTGTTAAGCTTCTTTGAAGCAGTCTTTTCCGCTTAAATGAAAAGAACAAGAATAGTAGCTTTCTTTTTATAGCTTATTTTAAGAAGCTTATTTTTCTTTGACTGTAAATGGTAATATCATGCTACGAAAATATTCTTTTTATCTCAAGGAGGAAGAGAAAAAATGATGGTCATTGACCTGAAGAAAGCCTATGAAAGACGCGTCATGTTTCTTCTAAAGTTCATCTTGGGCACAGCATGATTTAAGTTAATTAATTCAGCATTGGAGTCTAGTTTTTAAAACACATTTACTCAGTTTTCTTGGCCATATTTGTGTTCACTTCCTTACTGTTTTCAGGGAAACCGAGCGGATATTCCTCCTTTGATCCCAATTTCAGTGGTCTAGACGGTGAGAATAGATTATGGGTTATTGAAAATGAATGAGAAGGTATTGGAGAGCGAAATCAATAAATATGGAAAGGGGATGGGAAAAATCCATTTTCTCTAATGCATGCGCGTTGTTTCGATCCAAAACTGAGGAGAAATGAAATAAAATCCATATTTATTTACATGTAGAGATAGTATTTATCCATAATAATTAATGGAGAGTGGATTTCCATCCTTCACGTTTATTTTGAATTCTATTTTAATTCATATTTCTGATCATGAGTTACTTTATTAATAACGCTTACATTTTCAACATATTTTCCCAAAAAATAACCGTTACTTGAATATTTTCTTTAGATATCTTTAAATCTTAAGTGAACTTAAATTGTGAGCAAGAAGGATTAAACGAAACAATTAATGAAGTGAAATGACTCGCTGTAAGTTGAGAATGAAATGTTTTTCATAAAAAGTGAATGTCATAATCGTCGAGGGTAATTCTGTGATGCACTCGGAGAGACCCATAAATCTTGGAGTTATTGCTGCAGAACTATGACTTTATGGTACTTTGTATTTTATCCATGTAAGAATAAAAGTAAAATTTTAACTCAATTTTACTTTCTGAATAATATTTTTCATCTTTTATTTCATGGCCAGTGTGTTGAGCTGTATCCGAATTTCCACCGGCCATTCATAAAGGGAAGGAACAATATTGAGGTAATTACATAAGAGAGATAAAATTAAGTCACGAGTTTGCTGGCGATTATCTAGAATTTACTTTATGCTCTTTTAATTGGCTTTGCATGCTGCATAGAAACCATTCGATGCCTAACCACCATTAAACTGCCTGCCTATGCAATACATGGTTATTGATCCTTTTTAATGAATTTTTACTATAGTTAAACTATTAAGATGATGGCTTTCCAAAAATTTTAATTTTGAAATAATAATTTAGAAGTTAAAGAGTTGCTATATGCAATAAAAATGAAAATGGCAAATCTGACACACCAATGCCTCTTCCTTTTGATTGAGTAACACTTTTATAGATGGATTCTTGAACTAAGGTGTGAGCTACTAGGGGAATTTCGTGATAGACATGGAGGAGGGATGATTTCATGTTGTTTAGCCCAAGTAATAAATACATTTCAAAGACTTGATGCTTAAGAGTTCTCCTACTCTTAACTATTATGTCTCCTCTTCATTCCTTGCGTAGCATACCTGCTACATAGTGCTAATATTTTCGGGCGTCTATGTGCACTAGATTTCAATGCGGGTGATTGTATTCTCTACATTCGGGGCGTTTCAGTGCATGCGTGTTTTTGTTTCAATATTTTTCGCATGTGCAAAATAAACTTTATTTTTGCCCTCAAATACCACTTTCAATCAGTCACGCAAAGCTTTATGGAGACAGTAAGTGACGGGACTGAAGACGCTACGAAGATATCCATGCTGAAATTAATATCTTTCTCTTCTGGCCACATCGGATGTTTCTTATTATCCTAAATTCTTCGTAAGAACATCTTTCATAGCATTGTAAGCGTAAAGACATCTTTTCATTAAACATTACTGAGGAATCAACATTTATACTTTTCTATCAAAGTGTAATTTTGATGTCATTCGTGTATTGCTTTGCAACGATTTTTGATCTGTTGTGTGGCATTAATTACGGTTCTTGAATTTTATTAGAACCTTAAAAAGCAACTCTCTCGAGCGCTCAATTTTCAAATTATTGTCATTCAAGGGGAACTTAAAACGTGTACAGTATTGTATTGTATAGTGATTTACATGTAAACATGAAGTGTCAAAAAGTTGAGCATTGATATATATAATTTGTGGAAACCGTATGTTTAATTCCCATACCATGTACAAATGTTTACAATGAGATTAGAAATTAAAAGTTTTAGGCGTAGTTTTACACCCATTACAAATTTCAGTTATTTCTAATTTTGCTTATTTGCTCATTGCTAGTTGATGAAAGAAATTTTTGGAACTAATTTTGTTACAGCTTTCAGCTTGTATTTTCATAAAGAAATTGATATGAGGCATCATATTTCATCCCATTAAATTTCGGTAAAAAATATATTTATGAAATAGCTGAACATTAGGAAACTTTTGCTCCACTCGCATCCATTAGCGTGGTGATTGACCTTAATTGGAAGAGGATGAGCAGCGATTGGAGTGCTGCTTGTATCATGCTGCTGTAATCCCTCTAAAAAGGGTTTAAGCAGTCTCTTCCCGCAGCGTTTTCCGAATTTTGAACCATGTGGACTCTTTTAATCGAGTAAAAATGACTTAAAAAGCTTGTGTACATTGTACCAATTTTTGTTGCAAGGTCGACAGAGATTTTCAAAAATTTTGGGCCGCGACTACAACAATAACTATTGGCCTTTACAGGGGCAACTATTTTATCATCGTTAAAGCCATGTGTATAAAAGTGGAAGTCCATATTCTTAAATTAACGAGATACGAAATGATACTGGAAAAAAACGTTATTTATAAATATATGTTATCTCTTATAAGGCGCCAAAACATCATGTCATCAAGTATCCAGCTAATAGTATCACGGATTTTTATCTGCGCCTTCACAACGACCGTTTTCCTTATGAAGTACAGCTAATTTTCTTTTTTGGACAAATCTATCGAAAAAATTCTATACGATCTCATCGATCGATCGATCGATGAGCTTGTATGTAGTTTTGGATTAAGTAACACCAAAATTTGTGCTCCTTTCCATACGTTTATTGATGCCTACGGTGGACACATGAACAAATGGCTTACATATTTAAGGCACCACTATGTTAGAAGAAAATTAGATGTACTTTTATATGTGCTACTCGGACAGGAGTTATAGATTTTATGCGTTTTATCCGTTGTGCGAGGGTATATCTGTTTGCATATGCACAGTTGCCCTTGCTCAGAGAAGTGGACGCACAGGAGACGGTCAGGGTCAAGGCGATTTACCCGACTGCATGCTTTGCTCCCGTTCGCCGCTACTCCGTCTGCGACCGGAAAAGGATCCGACACCGATATCCTTTGATCCCGAAGGGGAAGCTCGCGTGGGGGGAAGGAGAGAGGGGCTGAGGGGGATGCAGAAGGGAAAAGAGAGAGGGAGAGAGAGAGACGGCGCGAAATCAAAGAGAGACGGAAGTTTATACATGGGACGAAGGAAACTCCATGTTCTACGATTTCCGGCCTTTCATCCTCCGTATTCCTTCGGCCTTATCCTGTATCACAGGTATCGCAAAACTGTTCTTTTCTTTTAAGCATGTTGGTTCTGTTCAATGTTAATTCTTAAGAGTGTACTGAAGAGGGTTTGAGGCCATACTTGGAGAAAATATTTACTGTCCATGTCGTAAGAAAAAATATTATAGTATCACTATCTGACCCGTGCGAATATTTCGCACAGTATGCAGCTTCTTCCGGTTTCTTCCTTCTTTCTTCCTGTTTTTCTACCTTCGAATATTTCGCACAGTATGCAGCTTCTTCCTGTTTCTTCCTTCTTTCTTCCTGTTCTTCTACCTGTCGAATATTTCGCACAGTATGCAGCTTCTTCCTGTTTCTTTCTTCTTTCTTCCTGTTCTTCTACCTGTTTCTTCCCATGGACAATTATATGTTATTTATGTTTGCATTAAAGATACATAACGTAAACGGTAAACGGTCAAACTGATGGCATGTAGAATGTAAACAATCTAACTTAACAATGTATCAATAGATGGTGCCTCCTACAGTCTTTTAAGAACGTAACCATATTAGTTGATTAGTTGATAACATAACATATTAGTTGATTATATTGCCAACATATGGCACTGTATCATTTTTTAACAAAAACTTAAATTTTAAATTGTTTAACAAAAACTTTAATTTTAAACCATTTGTCTATTTTTGGTCAATAGCGGGAAGTATACGTTTTTAAACAATGTTTGAATCATAAATTTTGATGATGAATTGTGGGATTTATGGCGTTGCGACAAAAAAACACCTTTGAGAAATAATAATTACGATTGCGGCCGTGCTTTTATTTAATAATATTTTTAATAGTTTCAATGGTACTTTAGGCGTTATAACTAGCAGTAATAAAAAAAAATCCAAAACCATGGCTTGAGAAATGAAAATCCCACCATGGTGGTATTTATACCCGCAACCTCAAGGACTGGGAGATAAGGACTTCAACTCGCTGCCTCGAAACCTTTTAGAAATCGACCGAGAAATTCACCTATCTATCAAATAGGCCTTTATTATAGTATAGAGTACCAAAAACTTGGTCAGTGTTTGTCAAAAACGATATAGACAGTATACCATTGTTGTTTTATAATGACATGGATTGAAGAGATTTCTTATATGACCTTAGAAAAATCAAAAGGTGCGGTGGTGAGCACAGAAAGGATATAGGCCATAATATATGTGAATGTAATATCGTTGAAACCTGCCGAGTCTGGAGAAGAGTTACTGTGCACGATGGAGAGGGTCATTTCATTGAGGAAAGAACTCGTTAATTTGCACAAATTTAGGAAAAACATGAAATTAGTACGATCTTAGTCCAAGTGGGCATCTTTGTAACTGGAAGGGAAGCTGTCGAGCGATTGAAATTATTCAGTGTTTGTGCTTTGCGAGGCAAGCAATCGTCGAGGTCATTAGCGCATGTAAAGGTTAGGTTAAGATGACTGTGAGGGCAGTGTTTTTTTTAGGGAATCGACGTAAAATGGAGGAAAATCTGGCGCATACGTTACACGAAGTGATCTTCTAATGGCACCAGAGCTGGGATCGGACATTTCTCTGAAGAACAGCGTCATTTCAGAGATTCGAACTCGGGTACACAATATTAAGGAAAAGCACGGATAGAGTGGGAAGACTCGAAAAGAGGTTGGATATCAGGGGTTTCTGTAGTCCTCACGAATTTCCAGAGAACTTCAGAAGTCATTTAAGTTTGCCGAAGCTCTCCAATCATCCCAGCTTACCGCTGCCTTACCTAATAGTTTCGTATTTTCATTACTTATAAATATTCTTTACGTATTCTTTCCTTGTTCTTTCTTGGTATTCCTTCCAATTTTTTGTTCCCTCCATTATTGTTCGAGGAAGTCAGTTCGTCTCAAAATGACTTTTATATGAATTGCGTCTTGTCATAAGTCTGTCTCTTATATTTCGGTGAGTTTTCCTCAACCATATTTTGGCCACAATTTTTACAGCATATATATATATATATATATATATATATATATATATATATATATATATATATATATATATATATAGGTTGATTACGACTGTCGTCGTTTTTCTGCACCCAGCTTCCATTTCTCTCTGTCACAGCACTCATCTTATCTAATTCCTCTTGTTCCCATTGCTCTCTGTATTCCGTGTCCGATTCACTCTTGGCCTTCCTCTTTTCAGTTTTTCTGGAGGTCTCCATTCCAATATCTTTTTGGGCCATCTTTTGTCATCCATCCTATCAACATGGCCAAACCAGATTAGTTGTTTCCTGTCTACCTCGTCGACTATATCCTTTTCCAATTCCATCATCTTCATTATTGTTTCATTCCTAACTTTATCCAGTCTACTCTTTCTGCAACTCCTTCTCATGGAATCTCTCTCAGTCGTCAATAACCTATTTCTGTCCCTTTCCTTGATGTTCCACACCTCTGCTCCATATGTAATCCTACTTTCTACTATTGTTTTGTATATTCTCACTTTTGTTTTTCTGCAAATATGTTTATCCCATAGAATAGAATTTAGAGCTTTTATGATAGTTCTTCCCTTCGTAATTCTGTTGTCAATCTCTTGGTTACTACTTCCGCTTTCGTACAATATCACTCCTAAGTACTTTGCTGTTGCTACTCCCTTTACGTATTCGTTTTCTAGAGGAAGATCTGGCATTTCATCACTTCCAATCACCAAGTATTCTGTCTTGTTTTTGTTTATAGTGAGTCCATACTGCCCATATGCTTCCTGAAGTTTCCTAACCATGTAGATCAGATCATCCGTGTCTTCTTAAATCACCATTTGGTCATCTTCAAAGTATAATGAATATAAAATATTTTCTCCCACTCGTAGTCCTAAACTGCTGCATTTTCTTTGCCACCCTTGCAGGACTCTGTCTAGATATATTTTAAAAAGTGTAGGAGATAAACCGCATCCCTGTCTCAGACCTTTCGTCGTTTTAATTTCTTCCGTCAGTTGGCCACCTATTCTTATTCTTGTGGTATTATTATCATATAGGATCATCACTGCTTTAATTAAGGTTAGATCAATTTCAAAGTTTTCCATCTCCTCCCATAGTTTTTGTATTGGGACACTATCATATGCTTTTTTAAGGTCTATCAGCGCTACATGAGTCTCCAGTTGTCTCTGACTTCTCTTCTCTACTGCAATTTTAATTGTAAAAATATTGCCTATTCTAGACCTTCATTCTCTGAATCCAAATAGCTCCTCCAGTTTTTCTTCTATTTCTTTTTCCATCAGATCTTTTAGTACCCTGGAGTAGATTTTGCCAATTGTGGGTATTACTGCTATTCCCCGGTAATTCTTTGGATCTTTCCTGGAATCTTTTTTAAATATTGGTGTAGTGTAAGAGCTCCTCCGATCCATAAGGGTGGGTCCTCTATTTAAGCACCTTTCAAATAACTGTCTTAGCATTTCTTTTAACTTTTGTGAGCCACATTTGACGAGTTCCGGATTTATATTTTCTGAACCAGGTGATTTTCTGTTTTTTATTGTTCGGATGGCATTTTCAACTTGTTTTATTTCAAACTCTATAGTTTTCCCCTTTGTATTTTTGAAGCTTGCTTTTTCCAAAAATTGTGGTCTTTTTTCTTCCAAAAGCTCTTTAAAATGTTTAACTCATTCTTTAGCTGTTATACTTATGATATTTACCCTATTATTGGTATTTTCTCTCAACCCCTTTATTGTTTTTGAGGCTTCTGAGCTTCTACTTCCTCCTATGTATTGTTACACATATTGGCATCGTATGTTCCACGATTCATTTTTCTTACGTGTGACCTCACCCTTGATTTGTCAATTTAGAACACTGTACTCTCTCTTACTCTCATCTGTCTTTTACAGATATTTCAAATACAATTCTTTCTTTTGTTGTATTTTTTTTCCAATGTCCATGTCCCATCAGTATAGTTTATTTTCTCTTTTGTTCAGACGTAATGCCTCCTCTGCGGCTTCTTTAATACTGTTCCTGATGTGCTGATATTTCTCTTCCGTACTCCTATCCCCAGTTTTCAATTTTTCATCTATTCTTTTTTGATAGAGAAAAATTTTACTTTCATTTTCCAGACCACTAATATTGAAATTTCTCATTACACCTAGTCGAATTGTGGTCTTCTTTTGTGTTTTGGCCTGTTTGATGTATATATGGGACATATATCTTAGCTTGTACGAGGTGATGGTCGCTTCCACACGTCGCACCCCTTTTAACTCTTACATCATGTACTTTTAATTGAGAATTTTGTCTCAAAATATAATAATCGATGATGGACTTCCTGTTTCTTGCTTCTTCGTGCCATGTATATTTATGGATGTTCTTGTGAGCGAAATATGTATTCATTATTTGTAACTTATAATCCGTACATATATCTATTAGCTTTCCACCGTTTATGTTGACTGTTTCTTCTCCATGTGGGTTACCCACAATTGGGTTATTCTTCTGTTTGTCCACCCTACTGTTTAGGTCTCCTGCTAATATTATCTCCTGTCTATCTGGAGTTTTTTCTAAAATTTCTCTTAGGCTGCTTTCGTACTTCTGCTTTTTTGTGAGTTAGTTCCCTCATTTGGTGCATACACTCCCACTTCTATTTTGGTTATTAGGTGGCCTCTGTATTTTATGGTCATCGTTAATATATGTTCGTCAATTGCTTCCCATGATATTATTTTATTTTTTACTTTCTTTCGTATAAGTAAGGATACACCATCTCTAGCCCTTTCACTCTTATCAACTCCGTTGTAGCAGTGTATGAATTCTTTTAAGTTTTCGGTTCCATTCCCTTTCTTTTTTATTTCTGATAAGATTGAAATGTCTATGTTTCTACTTATCATTTTGTTCATAACCTCCCGCTGCTTATTCCTATTCCTTTTACATTCCAAATTCCGATATTTATAGTCCATTTCTGTTGCTTTTTTTGATATCCAATTTTCCATCCAGCTTTGTTCCGAGACTGTGTGCTGAGTTTTTTAGCTTGTGATTGTTTTACACAAGTGGAGTACTGGTTCACTGTTTAACCCCCTTTTCGGAGGACCATTTCTCCCTTCCTCCTTCCTCGTTTGCCCTGATCCTGCTTCCCACTGGGGTTGGCTACCCAATCTTCCACAGGATTGCTCAGGTTACCACGTGGAGGTGATGATAGGAATTATACCTCAGAGGCTAAGTGATTTTAGCGGGTTACAACATCATGTATTACGCATAAGGCCCCTTGAACCCCAATATTTATAGTAATTTCTCCATTGGTGTTTTTCTCCGCCAATGTAATATTTTACATTCGCACCACATTTTCATTGATATATGTATCCCCTGATCTTTAATCCCAATAGAAGGAAATAATTTGCTTCCCTCACCCCTAAAAATTTGTCCCCACATCTGGAATCCTAACCTGAACCTTTAAGATGAGATGTGTGCAGTGATCGGGATTTCCATATTTGAGTTTTCCTGGTAGTCATTTGTCCTACTCCTTCCTTCTCTCCTATATTGCGGGATATCAAGCGAATGATTCTATTATCTAATTTATGAGGAAATTGTCATTTACCCATCGAAAGTGAAAATTCATACTTGTGAAGAATTTTACCAACCGAAAACGCTATCTTGCACCACCTCTTAAGAGTAGTCAATCGTTACCACTTTCGCATTAAACTTTCTGCTCCTACCGACGATGTACGATATTTTTATTAAAGCTTCTTAAATTTTAGTCTATGATTTTCCTTCAATTGGGTCAAGTTTAAATCTAGGTGGAAAGCAGAGTTCCATGCGTCCAAGCTGAATTTTATAGAAAAATTTCGCTTCCTACGGGCGTATCTTTCATGATGTTTTGTTTTTTCTTAATTCGTCAAGCCATTATAGGAACATAAAATTGAGACAAATGTTGGGAATTCAAGAATCTTTTTGGTATTCTGGCTCGATTATCAATCAATGTACAAACAATCCTGAAAATAATATTTTTTGTTTTCTCATTATTTTTTCGTAAATGTTATCATTCAAACTGAAATTGCATCGTACTGAATCAAAATCTTCTATAAGTAGTCGGCACTCATTTCATCACTAAAATATATGCGTATAGAGTTTAAGAAGATGCAATAAAATTGATATTTATAAACAACATGGTAATTTTTTCGTAGATTTATGATTCATTTACCATTATTCTTAATACCGGCAATTAATTTGGGGAGGAAAAATATATTTTGTGCCCCAGGTAGGCATAAATTTGTCAAAAAAACTTCATCTTTAGGTCCAGATATGAATGCATTATGATTACTTCGCTAGCCTATGTATATCGCTACATATGATTCACACATCTGCAATTATTGCTTTGTGTTCATAAAGAAATTTAACGATCCGATATACGTCGCTACCAAGTCTCAACCAGTAAGCCCCACTGGTCCATCCCTTTAAAGTGGAGGTGGGGAGAGGGAGGTTGCATGATTCCCGGTGGTTGGTGTGCGAGTTTGGGTAAGTTTCAAGGAGAGAAGTCCCCGGTGAAGGTTGCCGGCCAGAGTGTGGAGGCCAGCCACGGCGCCACCACGACCGCTTCGGCGCCAACCCCTGCCGCCAACCAACCAAATCCCCTCCACCCGTACTTCTCCTCTCTCTACACCTTCCAAAAACCACCTCTGCTCCCCCCTAAACAAAAAAACTCCTGCCTTCTCTCCCCTCTCTTCTAACACACCCTCACTCATTCCCTCCCTCCCCCATTGCTGCAGGTGTGGGTAAGAGGCACAGCTGACGCCTCCCCTCCCATTATCTATCCGCCTCTCTCTCCTTCTAACTCCTCTGCTTCTGTCACGCATTCATTTCTTTTCAAGAAAAGGCAAAGGTATAGTCGTAACAGCGTCTGTTACTGAAGGGAGACGGCATTCAACCCTCCTCCTCAAGTTGCCCTCTCTCCTGAGCCTTCCCTTTGGCAAATTCCGTCTCGACTTCTCCGCATCAGAGATTATTTTTCGCTCACGAATACGAGTACTTTCGATGATGATTTCAGTCAACGTAGCTATCTCATGATTTCTTAGGCCATTTTAACCAAATTCTGTGCTTTAAGCATACTTCGTACCCCATTATTTAGGGAACTATCCATTCGCTGTATTGTCCTGTTCACTTCGCAACACTTATTTCCGTTTCTTTAAGATCCGGCTCATTTAACAACGCACTTTGAAACAGATCGGGTGCAAATACGATATGCACTACACAATAAAGAACTTTGTTAGTTCCCTCCGCCATTGTTACATGTGTGTTGATATTCAGAAGAGACATCAAATTTGAATAAATTTTTGAAAAACTCTGAGGTAAAAAGCCTAATAATTGAAATATATTTTGATAACTAATTCGTTGGCTATGCACAAAAAAATTGCAAACCAAACTGTAGCCATATTCTGTCAGGTTACCAAACTTTTAGCCCGTGCTAGTCGTTCCTGTGTGCTGAAGTGCGCTGATGAGTTCCAATCTGTTCTGCTGAGGCGCTAACTGCAACACATTTTATGGAAAGCTCCGAATATCCCCACCACAAACTATTCCTACCTGTCATTCTCTTTCGTGGCGTCCGAAATCTCATCTTTACCTTCACCTCTTCCGATGTTACCTAATATTCTCCCCCCGACCTCCAAATCACTTTTTTTTAGCTGGTCATTACTCAATTACGTGTCATTGCATCTTCCAACCATTTTTCCGCAACCATCGAGTTTTCCCCCTCTGCTTTTTTTCCTCAACCATGTTTAACAGTTTTCCTCATGCTTTAGGTTACATCCAAAATGTATTTTCTTTTCATTAACGGTGTTCGGATAGGCTATTCTTTTCCGCATTCATCCACTGCAGTAATCATTTTTAGATAAAATGCTACCAAGAATCCTCCGCGTGTTCTAGCTTAGAATCGCTCACTTTTATGCTAGGCCTCACTTTCCGTCCTTTAGGGAATCTGATCACTTTCACGTTCTTATGGCTTGTCTTCATCTAAAACCCCTCATTCATCACATGAAGCTAATGATTCAAAGAAAAAATAAATATATAATGAAATTCCTCCAAAATTTCCTTCTGGAGGTGTTTCCTCCATCGCAGTCGACCGCTGTCAAGAGCAAAACAAGGGAAGCTATTTCTCAGCATCCAATATTCCGTACCATTTTCATTTCCGTCATCTTAAGATTTCTAAGTATGTTTTTGTGGAATGGTGGCTCTCGTGTTTCTAATATCTTGCCGCAGAGGAGTAAAATGAATAAATTTGATTTCGAGATCAAAGGAGATAAATTGGGCAAAATAAACAGCTGTCAATGGGGAGAGGTTGAGTGGATTGAGGTTTACAGATTTGTGAGAGCAAGGGCCTTGACATCATTCGGGTGAAAACGAGAATTATTTTAAATCGGAAATTCTCACTCATTTTTTTCTCTCGTGGGAGATGAAATTTGGAATGAATCTTTGTTCAGAGAGGAAAAGGTGTCTTTGATAATATAGGGCCCATATTTCCTCATTATTCCTTCTTCCCAACAGCTACTTCAAGGTTTCCTCTTCATATTTCTAATTGTTTTTTTGTAATTTTCTGTAGAGGCACCTGATACAATATGAGAAAGAAATATTTTTAAAAATTACTAGTTGAATACGGTATTAGTTGCTTTTTTCAATTATCAAAGGCAAAAGACTGCTTTAGTAAAAATTTCATTCCTGGCCTGATTAATTCCTGGCTCTAATGTAACCTGACCGCAGTGCCTCTTTCTTAGTTAAATTACCATCTAACCATTTCAGTTTTAAGATTGGTCTACATTTTAAAAATCTTTTTTCGATACCTCAATTTTTAGTATTTCTCCATCTTTCTCAGGAAATATAAGCTACTTAATGACTTCCTCATGATCGCTTATAACAGTTTCACTCGGAATGAGAGACTTCTGTGCTTCGTTTGATTCACGAGTCTAAAAGAATTAAAAACCCTACTTTATGTGATTGCTTGACATTTTGCCGGCACAAAGCTTCACTCCTGCCTCAATCTTGCCCTAATAGACTCATTTCTTCCTCAGATTCATCCATAACCCAACAATAAGCGTTCTAAAGCTCCTTTGCGAGGAAATAAGGCCTTGTTGAGATTAGTATTAATCAATTTTTAAATTGAAACATTCCATCCATATTTGAATTATAGTAAATGGACAAATTAGTTAGGCTAGGTATTATTTTTCATTATATGTGCCTTGCATTGAAATCACTTCTGGAACTCTAGGAGAGGGAGTTATATGGTATTTTTGTACAGTTATGGTAAAATTAGTGGATAAATACACCAATTTATCCTCTCTTGAATCTTTCCTCGTAGATATTTTCATCCATAGAATTCTTTGCAGTGCTTTACGTATTTTTTCTGGTCCAGGTTAGAGTCTAGATGGGTTATAAGAGACTTTACGTAGGAGATCGATCTCAGCTTGGGTTTCAATTCAAGGGTTGTACTCCGTCCATCAGATGGGTTGTAAGGCAGAAGCCTTTGCCTCCTACTACCATTAGAAAGCTCATACTACTGTTAAGTTTCTGTTCCTTTGTCCAGAGCCTTAATTCCTCGGTACTAACATACGCCACTCTCTCTGAAAAAGCAAATGACCTCGGGTTTTGGTTGCATTTCACCACGACTTCTGATAGTGTGTAGGATGTGCCCTGGATGGTATAGAATTCGAGCAAGGAAGCAATGGATATTTTTGTGAGGAATTGGTACTGGTAGCGAATATTCAGAAAAGGAAGGAAATATGAGAGGAGTTGTCGAGAGGGAAGGTTATGAAAGTTATAAAGGTGGTGGATAAATGGTGAGTTAACGTGAGAAAGGAAGGAAGAGTATAGGAGATCTGAACGAAATTAGAAGAGTCCGAGGGTATTAGAAACGTAAGTGAGACCTGATGCTGAGCAGCTAATATTCTGTCAATTAAAAGGATTGCTCAGAAACTAGGAACGCTAGGATAGATAAGGTATAATAAACCTACCCATCAGCGACTAGACGCCTGGGTTGTTACGTTTAAACATTTCTATCGCATATTAATTTTATGGAGAATTTATTGTCAGTCTCCATCCTCATAAACCTGCCAACAAAACCGGATAATAATTGAGGCGAAGCGAAGTGGGAATCCATTGCAATTAATGATAAAAATACGTTAATAACACCGTTACATATCCACGTTTCGAAATAGTTGATAACAAATGTATTGTTCAGTTGGGAGCCTATGATTTTATCGCGGCTCGCCCTCCTGCTGGTGTCACTCGCGTCGCATAGCACCGCCCCCCCCCCCCCCCCCCCCGAGTGTCCACCCCGGGAGTCGAACCAGGAAGCGGCGCAGTTTTGATCTCGGTCGCCGAACGCGCCGTGGGGAGTCGCGGGGAGAGGGGGCGTGTGTTTTGGGGTTGCGGCGAAAGAGTGGAGGAGCAAAGGGAGAAGCGGGAGCGGAGGTAGGCGAGAAGGAGAGACGGGAAGAGGGGGAGGAAGGGGGGAAGGGGGGAGGCACGGAGGAGGTCGGATGGGGACGGGTCTCGTCCGAATCGATATACGCTCCCCTTTTCCAAGAGGGTGGGGGGAGGGTAATGGGTGTGAGAGGGGTTCAGGGAGAGAGTGAGGGAGGCATGGAGGGGAGGTGGGAAGCGTGAGAGGGGAAGGGGTGGGAGAGTTAAGGGGGAGGGGAGTATGAGGGGATAGTCGAGGAGAAGTTGGAGGAAAGGGAGGCGGTAGTTTTTAAAGGTTGGCTGAGGCTGGAGGTTTTTTTCCGTGGGTTGAGATGGATGGAAACTTTAAGTAGGGGGTTGGTGGGAGAGGGGAAAAGGGGATTGTCGGTGAGGGTGGTGAATGTGAGAGAAAGAAGGGGTTGGTGTGAGCAGAGGGCGCCGGTGCCGATGGAATCGTGCCATCGAGATTTGAGAGCAAGGCGGAGTGGCCAGTAATATATCCACCGCCGGCAATAACCGCGTCGCCGGTCGAAGGCGGAATAAATAATTGGGAAAATACGTATCCGTGACCTTTTCCTAGAAGGAAAAACACCCGAGACTCCTACGCAATTCTTTTTGTACTAAAGTACTAGCGATCGGGTAGGTTGAGGAAATTCGGGGATTACTCTAAAAAATATTTAATTATCGTACCAACACCATCCCCATGGGGTTAGTTGAGGAAATGGAAGATGCGTATTCAGTTTGTGAAAATTAGGTTTTATCCGGATAGGGATCCTGATGTATCTCTGCGGGAGGACCTTATTTACGTTCTGCTTCAATCATCCTTGGTTTGTGATGAAGTAGAGTGAGGTACAGTTTTCGCTCATCAGTGAAAACTAACTAATTTCTCCGAGGAAGCTTGCATTCCCCCCAAAATATTTAGAACCTCTGGATGTTATGATGAGTATAGAAAGTAGTTCCGTTTGAAAATAAAACGAATGGCAGGAAAATGAATATGAAGGCACCGTTTTCCATGTGCGCCCCATCCCTCAGTCCTGCGCTCCCTACACTGAGAAAAATCTTCTCGCTCTGAACACTGCACTTGACTGGAAGAAATAAAGATAAGGAAGGACTCGTATTTTCTCCTCATATTTTTATCTTTGCTGAACTATAATCCAGAGGAAGATGAGAACGTATGTATTATATTAAAATACTTGGGGAGAGAGGTGAGAGCGAAGGAATCCTGTTCCATGTTCGAGTTTTTTTGCACTCACTTGTCTTGTCCAAAACCTTCTCCTTAGACCGATTCACTCGATACTTGATCCATCACAAGTCTGAGAACTCTCGCTGATATGAAAGCTTTCCAGAGTCGTGCAATATTGTACCAGCATACTGTCTAACAAGCAAAATCACCATAATTCTGGCTGAGCTACTTGATATCACGATTGGCGCGGCACTGTTTAGCTATTAGCTCCCAAGAGGACCTAGCACGTTGAACAATCAAATCTTTCAGACAGTGCGATCTTAGCCTCCTAAAAACACACCATCTATTCCACCAGAATAGCATTAGGTTTTAAGAAACAAAATCAACATGAAATAAAAAACTTTCCAACCGTTGTCTTGGTCAATGGCTTCCATAGATTGGTTAATTAAATATTATAGGTTACCTGCGCTGAGTTATGAATAAAAATACCTCTGCCGTGCCATTAGAAGTTTACTGATCATGTGAATCCTTTAAGGACGGCACCAATCATACCAAATTTTGTCATCAGTAGTTTCTTTCCGGCTATTATACTAGATTTTCTTCTGGATCAAGTATCTAGTGAAACGGGCTTTACGCACCGATCGTGCTTCGCGCCGTCTCTCTCTCTCTCTGTCCCGCGGAGAAGAGCGTGCATAGCGAAGCGGGCGAGCGAGCGAGCGGAGGGGAAGAAGAAGCGGAGGAGAAGACAGAAGACTACGTCGCAATCGACGCCGGCAGGGCGGACCAAGTCAGTGCGCCGCAGTGTGGCGAGGAAGGCGGACGTTCGGGAAGTGACGCCGGGACACAGACTGCAAGCGTGTTATCATCCTTCACTCTAAGGGGAATCGAAACTGAGGAAGGAAAAAAAAAAGTTATCACTGAAAATCTCTGGCGAGGAGATTCGTTCGGTGTTTTTTAAGTCGGCGGAAAAAATGGCGGACGGTGAAACGTTAGAGAGGAGGAGATAGGTTTTTTTAGCACTCCCTGCCGATCGTCTCTCTACTCCGGGAAATCTCTTTCCCCCTTGTAACGCAACGCTTCCCGACGTGCGTTCCTGTGAGTGTGCGCGTGTGTGTGATTTTCCACGACCACCCCCTCCCCCCATCTCTCTCTCCCCTTCTCTTCGTCAGCCTCCCCTCCATCAGTACACTCCCTCTCCTCCAAACTTCCCCTCCTCTCAAGCCACTCCTCCTCCTCCTCTCCACAGCGTCGCTCCAGTTGACGTTGTGAGCGAATGTTGACGATTCTGTGTGTACACACTGAAACATTCGAATTTCCGAGCTCTCGATCACCCACGCCGAGAGGAGGAAAAAAAAGTCATAAGTAAATACAAAAGAAACAGTGATTACGCGTGTGTCGTTCCTTAATCGGTGAACCGAAGGCATTACACTGGTTTTAAGTACTACTTGTTTCCTCGAGCTAGTGTGTTCTTCTCTTCCACTGGGGAATGGGGTGTGTGTGAACGAAGGGTGTTACAAGGGGCATTGTAATAATACTGCACCAGAGGTGAGGTGGAGCGACTCCTGCCGGAGTTAAGCCCCGCCGCCGGGGGATACGAGGCGCCCGGTGAGTGAGCAACTAAGGCAAGCCGGAGCCCGGAGAGTGGTTTTGGTGCCCGGAGGAAGAGTCGGCGGGAGAGAGAGAGAGGGACAGGGCCCCGGGTGCTGAAGGGGCGGAGGGAGCGGAGGCGGTGGACCCGCTGACGGAGAGCTCTCTGACGGAGGGCCGCACTTCTCCGCCGGGCAGTTCGACTTGAACTAATCAGGTAAGAGACTTAAACGGTCGATTTGTTTACTCTCGTCCGAGTGCTCTTATTCCTCTACCCCCCACCCTCTGCATGGTGAAGTGGGTTTTTTAAAAATTGCATGCTCATGGACGATAAAGATTTAAAACCCAATGTTGACTTTATGTTTTTAATGTCTTTCCCATCTCCTTGGATGACTTGTTGGAAGAAAATTGTCACACGTTTAATGGCAGTGTAATTAGCCATTTTCCACTTGAATTGATTAGTATCCGCCCATCGTCCCTACGTAAAGGCGTCAATTTCAGGCTTTTGTCTGGTAGTGATTATGACAAGCTATTGTTTTTCCCTTGAAAATCAAGGTTCAGAATTGAAACTATAGTCTGGCTGGTATACTCCATTGGATAACCACGTAAAAGCTAATAGTACCTCTGTTTGAGTTTTGACTCCATTTGAGGTCAACATTGACAACGGGATTTCAATGACTCAAGGTTCGTAATTTCTCACTTTTATTAGAAACCAAATGAAGAGCCATTTCTATTGATTTTTTGGTTTTTAAATACGTGATTAGATCATTACAAATGAAAACTTGTCGAGGTGTCATCATCCTTGCCATTTTGTTGTTAGGCGCAGAGAAATTTCACGATAAAAAATTCCGTACGCTCTTATCTCCTTCGAATCAATACTTTAATTCTACGGTGATTTTTCAAATTATATTTGACCCGCAGTATGATCTCAGGCTTATTTCGTTTGCTTACCCTGAGTTAAGAGCATTATTTGCCGCCACTTGTACAGAAATCTAAATAAAAACTCCATTTTGATATTAAACTTGTAATTTAATTTCTAGGTGAAAGGTATTACTTTCTCAAGTCTTAGCTAGCCAATATCCCAATTTATATTTTATTTTGATTCCATTATAATTACTGACATTTTTTATTTTCGAAAAAAATGGGAATGGCTATGAAATATTCAGAGCAAAGAGCTATCCAGATATAGTGTGATTACTTTAACTCCAACCTATACTCATCTGATGTGGAAGAATCAATGCTTAGTTCACTCTCACACAATTGGTAGGTAATCCATAGATACGCTACTCACACAGTACAACGTAATCCCTTTCCTTCGTCTCTCAGAAAAATTGTCATATCTTCTACCTATCACTATATGTTTAAAATACCTATTCCTTTCTTCCGTTCATCCTTTTATCAATCATGCTCCTCCTTAATGCAACCATTATGAGTCTCTTACCTTCCAATAGGTCCTCTCACAGCATTTTTTGTACCCTCGAATATTTTCCCTTATTTTATTTCTAACTCGTTGTTTAACGCCTTGTCACTTCTTCTCTTAGCCTTGATAGCTTCATTCTTCTAATGGTGCATTAAAACTTTCCAACTGCGCGTATCCTCTAAAACGTCTACGCACAATCTCATAAAAATGACCACAAAGAACCTCTTATTTTCAAAACTTTTAGCAGTAGATTTTTCGTCCATATTGACGTGAACTTGACCTAGGGTTATGAATATCTTGTATTGGTAAATATTGGTATTGGCTTAAATGTATAGTACTTTACAAGTTCGTCATAAAATATGAAATGTGTGGAGGTGTGTAGTTAGTCGTATGAAAAAATTAAAAAATATCATTGACCAAGTTGATTTTATAGTATCGAACGGAAACATGACTGGCAATGTTTTAACATCGGTGATTCTGCACATTTTAGGCAGATGAATATGTATGTAATCGTAAAGTTGTATATCCTCTGTTATTCGCCTTTTGAATGTTTTTTTTTAACCTTTTTTCAGCTCTACTTGGTTTCCTAAATTATTCGAACAGATTTTTTTTCCCGAGTTTTGATTATTTTAAATGCGTAAAATGTTGCATCAGCCGTGATCAGTCACCAGTTTTACTTCAAGTGATTGAATCGGAGAGCTTTAATGAGTCAAAGTGACTAATGGGCGGGGAAAATACATTTGCACTATCTAAGGTGCTTGGAGATTGTGTGATAGAATTTACTTCATGCTGTTTATTTTCGATATTTGAAGTAACCGTGTTTCCTTTTTCTTGCCCACCACTTATAAATACTAGAAAAAAACCTAGGTAATTTGCCGCTAAAGATATTAACATAAAGTAGTTAAGACCACATAGCCGTCACATCCACAAATAACTGATTTGTCGCCGTAGAAAGGCAGTCTGATGTAATCTAGAATACGTTGGCTAGTTGTGTCAAATGGCTACAATTAAGGGATTTTCTCCAAAGATTTTAAGAAAAACGATTTCACATTTTATTGTGAGTACTCATGCAGTGAAGTTGCTGATTAAATATCAAGTATTTGTTGTCAATTTTTCAAGATATGGCTGTAAATTTTTCAAGTTCAGGCTCGCTAATTGTGCATTCCAGCCTACGCATAACCTCATATCAACACTAATCTTTATAACAGTGGTATCTCGCTGTATGCTTATATTGGTTATGATTTCCGAAAACCCCGATAGAGAACTTCCATAAAGTCCAAGTTTCTTATTGTGCCACTATCCTGAGCCGAGAAAAAGTTTCTTTAGAAAAAATGGCAAGAACTTTTCCTTTGGTGATTGAAAAAGTTTGTTACTCAAGAATTACACTAAAAACATATGCTTCTATAATTTTTACAAATTTCAGAGCCATCAAACAAACAATTTTTGGGTAAAAAGTTTTAAAATTGAGCAGTTCCGAGAGGAAAGGCAAAACAACTGGGACATTTATCTGTATAACTACCATAAAAACAACCATTTGGTGGAAAAAATTGTCTCATATAGCTTTGAGTCAAATTAAACGAGAAAAACAAATGTGCCACGGAATTCTCACTGAACTGTTCGAAATAAACCTCGTTTGTAATCGAAGGATGAATCCGAGCATACATAGTAAAACACCCGGCAGTAATTCTATGGTAACATTGTTTTCCAATATCAATATTAACGCGCATTTTAGCTCCTGTGGATATTTTTCATTTAAAATTATTTACTTCCTCAACCAGAAGCTTTTGACCTTGGCTTAGAATTTAAAAATTAAGGATAGGCCATGCTTATCATGATGGTTTAAACCACAATTGTTTTGGACATTGACCAGAAACCTTTATTCTCATTTAGTTTGTAATTAGAGGAAATTATTATTTTACAAACTTTATCAGCCATGCAGCTGCTGCAAAATTTTCTATACCAAATTTTTCGTTTTCTTTATATATAAGTCCATTATTAGAATTGATTTCATGGACGAGATGAAGAAAGTCAGACAGTATGCTGAGGTGAAAAGGGGAATACCAGAGGTAGTTTGGCCCCGAAAACTATGTAAAACCGGGAGGAGATTCTCGGACTTTCATTAAAACCTACCTTTCCCAGTTTAATACAAAAAAACCACCATCATGCTCTTCACCGTTATCTGAATTATCAGAATAAGTCACTCTTGGTTGAAGCCAAGGGGAACTTGAATAGGCAAAACATAGTAAATAATTTTTAAACATATTGATGTCCCAAAATGGCAATGTTTTCACAACTTTGAACTTGGCAATATGTCGTCAATACTTATACTTTAGTCCAATTTCTTGAATTCTTGTGTATGCCAGATGAAAATATATATCATGATTTGCTTTTGCTCGTTCCCTTTTCGTTTGCCATGCAAATATTTACAAGAACATAACTGCTGCCGATTTTTCATCTTCCTTTTGAGAACTGATCTCATAATATGCGTTGAAGTGTACTTCGTTCATCGGCATGGATTGCAAAATCATCAAGAGACAAAATTACAGATGTGGTTGAAATTCCATTACTATTTTCTTTACCTTTCGGAGGCCAACCATCTTGAATGATTGTGCTAGAGTTATGTTTTATTTGCAGTATTTAAATTTAATACTCTTAGTGTTGTGTCATTGCATTTCTGTGGGTGCTGAGTAGGTGAATATCAAAACTTATTCAGGTCTCACCCCTTAAAAGTCCTCTATCCACCCTTTTTGTCACATCGTATGTGAAGGCCGGAAAGCTGTTGTGCACAACCGTTAATTACCTCACTTCAAAAATATTTCTTGTTGGTATCCCGGGAAGTCATCGTGGAATTTAAATTACCATTGACGTTGTAGTGTTTTTGTTGCAACAATGCTAAAAAATGTGAATAAATCATGCCATTGACCCAAGTATGCCATGTATTCTGTCTAATTTATCAGACGAAAAAAATGTTACATAACACACGGAAAGCACTAAGTTCGCAAGGCCATAAGTGTGTGAAAGCCTACCGAGACTTTGAAAGAGCTTCTTAATATGTCATAGGCATGGTTAAAGAAATATGAATTTAGCAAAATTTCAGCGTATCACTCGAGAATTATCTTTATTTTTGGTTGTGTCCAGGATTTTCTCTCAGGTGCATATGCGCGTTAAGGGTATGCCTTGCCGCACATTGAGTTGCTTGGATTAGATTACTAGGAATGTTTACGTGTATATTATACAGATATCCGCATCGCCCCAACTTATTCTTGGTGTACTTCTAGAAACTTGATGTAACTACTTGGATTATCAAAGTATGGAAAAAAGGACAAATTTACATCATAAGGGAGGTGTAAAAACAGACATGGACAGAAAACATGCTAAAACGATCTAAAATTTAAAAAGTGCCCAAGGTATTCATTTTAACTGAAAATTTAAATGTCTATTTTACTCTTATATATTCCTACACGAAAAAACTGAGAATACCATTGAATTAACGGATGCAAAATGAGAAGGAAAAAATCCCTTTGGCTGAACGCAGCAAGTATTAATGTGAGTTTTCAGTTAAAAAGTATACCATGGGCACTTTTCAATTTATAGATCCATTTAGCATGGTTTCTTTCCAGTTTTTACGCCTCCCGTATCATGTAAATTTGTCTTTCGATTGCAAACATCGATAATTCATACAGTTACATAGATTTTCAACGAGTGCACTAAGACTGATTACGGGCGAAGCAGATTTATCCTCGTAACTAAGCTTAGAGACTCATTTTTATTTAAAAATTTGATATTTAACTTCCCTCATAATTTTCACTGTCACCAAGGTGTTTTCTTAATAAAGGAGGACGTTAATAAGACGCGGAGGAATAGTAGGGTACCTCTTAGAGGTGGTCCTCGGCCACTGCTTATGAAAAGTCATCAATCATCTACTCTACTCCTCAGATCCAGAAGTTTTTCTGCCGTGAAAATTAATTCTTTTTAGATAAATGCTTTTTCCTTCTTGAAAAATTACCTCCATGTGATTATAATAAATTAATTTATCTGGGATTTAATGGTGTTTCCAGGATGTAAAAAATTCCCAAAAGAGGAAGCTTTTTCCGCGTAAAACTTAGTTAAATTGTCTCTCCTGATTGTAGTTTTACATGAGTATTTTTCCTCGGAAACCCCTGCACCTAGTTATTTTTCTAGCTACATGTTGCCATCCACTAATGATTGCTTAAAAAAGACAACAGCTTCCTGATCCATCTTGTTAATCATGCTTGGCATTTTTTTTGCGTAGCAATGATATGTCTCGTGTGGAATTCATGGTTAAAAAATACAGTTGATCATTCTTCACTCATTATCTCTCTCTCTCAGAAGTGCGGTTGAACGCGAGATCTTGTGTACTTTTATAGTCGCATCTGCTTTCTAAGTTAATCGAGGTAACGGTGCTTATTTTCGCAGCCTTTTAAACTATTTTTAGGACATGTAAGGCTAGAATATGGCTTGATGATAATATACGCTCTTATGGCATGGTAAAAATCCATTAAAAAATTATTGTCGCGTCTATTTCAATCTACTCTTTTACATAGACCCTAATACGGTTTCTTAGGTTGAGTCAAAATCACCTACAAATGATTCATAGATATAGTATACCTTTTTTTAGGAATACTCCTCTCGAACTTGATGTATCTTTTACTTGTTGCGACTATAATCGATGTAAATGACCGATTCAGATACCAATCAGGAGAAAGGCATGCTAGAGATCAACGCCGATAAGTCGTTCTTGTCTCGTCCTGGGGTAATTTTCGTTGAAAATGCGGTGATACTACCCCTGAAGATAGATAATGAATGTGTTTAGGATCTGACGTCATTCCGATAACTCTTGAGGACCTAGAGAGGGACAGGAGAGGTATATGAAGTATCGAATGGCATGCAATGGGAAGAGGACAAAGGAGAGTCGAAGAAAGCCTGTTTGCGAAAACATCGATGCCGACTCTGTTATTGTTTTCTCCATCTAAAAGCGGCGTACCGGAAATTAATGGATGTAGACTGCACCCTACAGTATCAGAAAAATGGAGATAAAAGTAGGCACACGAAGCGAGGAAGCAGGATTTTCAAGTGCATGGTTGAAACCCAAACCGTTGCCCAACCGGTGTTCAGTTCAATAGGTTTGACCCACCAAACAAGCATTGAGACAGCAGGCCTTCCTCTGCGATTGACCTAAGGGAGTAAATGCGCTTCTGGTCGTGTTGTCATCTCGTGTCCCACCTGACTCTCGTGACCGCATTTGAAAGAACAATTCCTCGACGAACGCACGGGAATAAGGGGAGGAGGGCTTGTTTTCACAAATTCCTAATTGTCCCAGTTTCCGGACGGATAATGCGCAAACAGTGCTGCCGAACTCTTTGGCGATGTTTGACTTTCAGGGCCGCATCATGTGTGCCCAATACATCACGACGTGAAGGAGATCGATTGATTGATGAGAGTTGATCGAGGAGCTGCAAACTACGAAGCATAACGAGGCATCGTAGGATTTGAATAAGGATCTGTTGTGCCCGCGTAATTGTTTCAGCATGCGGGTGGTAGAGAATAACGATCGAGTGTTCTTACCCTAAAAATATAATTAACAATCACGAGTGAATAATTTGGTTTTTAAAAATCCGTAGAAGGTTTAAAAATAGTATTTTCCTGGGCTTAATATTCAAATAGAAGATTATCTACTTTTAGTGACGCTGTAGATTTGCTTATATGTTATATATTTAGGTCTTATGACTTTTTTTAAGTTTACAAAACGTACTCAATTATTCTTTGTCTTGTTCACTAAGATAGGCCAAAACTCCTTTTCTGTTAAAACGTCCGAATCTGGTGGGAAGTCAAACCAGGTCATTGTAATGAAATAGCTCTTGAAATTTATTTGAGGAGAAGATCTTCAATATTTTCCGAAAAACCTTGAGGAAATAACATTTTTCGTGGAAAATTATCAATTCATTTTGATAAAATGGAAGCATTTCGCTTAGCCTCGCGTGATTACTACTTTTAGCATAAAATATGCATTTAATTTGGACAGCTCCATTTATTTGCTTTCCATTGCTCGCATTTATCTCTTCAACTTTTCTTTCAAGATACTTATTTTCTCTCAGTCTTTCCAGTATTTTCTATCAATGGGTGTGCTGTTTTCTGTAATCAAGTTCTGCGTGTTCAATTTTAGTGGAAAAAATATCATCTATGAAATATAATGCGTCTTAATCTAATAAGTATATCTACTTATTTCAAGTATATTTATACTGCCAGGTGTCTATCGGAGCAAAGGTGAACCCTTGTGTTTGTTTTGGCGCTCAAAATTGAATAATCGTAGCATGGGACAAGAACAAGAATAGTTTCTACTTAAAATCTGTAGGGATATCGTTTGCCTAAGCCTACAAAATACCTCATTCATGCGAATAATCGTCCAACGGAAAGCCTCAAGTAGAGTTGCTTTTTTCGTCTGCCATCAGGAAATCATCATATCGTAAATGGACACACAGGTACAATTCTTCCGCAATAGCAGAGCCTTAGGACCAAAATCGAAACATCTGAGCGTACATTCCTGTTAATTCACCAATGGTTTATCTCTGGTTAAATAATTTCTCCATACAAAAATCGGTGAATAGCGCTCTCATACCGATAATACCCATTTAAACTAACTGAAAGTATGATATTATCTTCAAAACGCTTACTCTCAGATTACTGAAAGGTAATAAAAAGGTTATCTTGCAATCTACGCAACCATGATATTGAAAAAAAATGGGAAGAAATCTCAATTCTAGAAACTTTTATTCGCGGGGAAAATTTCAAGGAACTTTTCTCCAGTATTATACTTGGTGCTTACGGTCGTTTCCTTTATTGCGATAAGCATGCCCGCTATTTGCCCATTTAACCATGGGAATTCATCGTATTTTTTCGTAATCCATTCAACATACATCCAAAGGTACAAATATACTCAGATCAACTTCATATCTTTTTAAATGGTGTCCTTGACATTGCTCGGCGATGCCTTTAATTTTTGTGATTCGCTGTTCGGAAGGGTCTTTGCCCTTTGCCCTTTGCCTTTTCAAGAATCTGCCATTACTGCATCTCATACTGAGTTTGACGTTGAAGTTCTGGAAATGACAAACTTTGCGGGATCACAAAGATATGCTTCCTACGTCAGGGCGAGTTGATGTGGTCTTCAGAAGCCACCATTCAACATTTCGGTGGTCGGCCGATGAACGCATTGCGCTGGTTGGGGCCAAATCAGGGGTGATCTGTTTGTCTTCATTATTCGCTTTGGACTTTGGAGATTACTCTTTGGTCCTTTGTGCCAGCTGGGCCTTGTGTCGTGACAGCCTCGACGAATTTCGGCCTCGTACGTTTCACTTTGGCGTCGGGAGTTGAACGGGATAGGGCGGGGGGGAGGTGTGTTGCGGAGGGAGAGGAGGTCCCCGCTACCACCTAGCACGCGAGCGCACGAGTCTCGCCGTTTCATTTTATCGATCATCCGGAAGAGGGCCGACCTCACTACTCTCCCCTCTCCCGCCCTCGCCCCTACTGTCGGTGGGTCGGATGGAGAAAATAGGGGCACGGGTCTCTCGTTTCTCGCCGCGCCGTGCCTTCGTCGCCACCGCGTCGCAGTCTCCGATCGGCAGGGCGGTTGTCCTTTATCTCCATCCGACGCCAAGGGTTTTGACGTCCAACAGCGGGCATTAATAAACGATGAATTATGGAATGCGCGGGATGGTCGCGCTTGTGTCGCTTCTTCCCATTCGGTCCCTTTGTCTTCTCCTCCCCTCTCTCGCTTCTTTCCCCTCCCTCGAACAAACAATTCGCCAAGGTCTTATCACACCCCGTGCATCAGCCTATGGGTTTGCTAATTCAATCTGCGTGAACACCTTAGTTTGTGAGCCTAAAATAGTGCTGATTTAATGCTTATGTGGCTATTGTGAACTTGCGGTGTTCTCAGACACACGCGAGTCCATGCAAGGTCCAGAGTCAAGAGTTGTTTATATTTTCGGAAAGCTCAATGAGTTTATTATTTATTAGCGTTCATGTTCCGCGCAACAACCCTTGGATTTTGCATGATGTCATCATCGATAGTCCTCATTTTCAGTTGAAAATTTGCAGGAGCTAAAAACCTACACCCATCTGTAATGATGTCTCTTTGAAGTTGACCGTAAGTTAATTACTGAGATTCCCAGAAAAAGTAACACTGGCTATCATAAAGAGTCAATAGTCGCTTAATTTTTTTACCAGAAAACCTTACGGTGAAGAAGAACTTAGGTTCCTTGTAAGGTGGTCATTTTCATAAAGCTGAGGATCTTTCTTGACTCTGGACTCTATGTTTATTAGTTTCTCTGGGAATTGATAGTAGTTACCGTACAGGGAAATTTGGCTAAAAAATAAGGGTAAAGTAGGGAAATTTACGGGGATTAACCCACGTCAAAGATCAACTCAACAATATGACACACAACTCAACCCTGAGTAATAGTCAATCACTCAGCTGGCAAGTGTTTTTCGTACTAGGAGTAGAACCCTCGCTCAAGGGAAACCTACGCCTGACAAACTCAAGTGAGAGGTTTAGGAGGAAGTCATTCCCAAGCCAGTGACTAACGTACACCAAGCACACAAGACTTCACAACGTGGCGCGCGAGGTTGTTCATCCCAAGAATCGACTTCGTCGAGTTCGAACATGCACACACTAAGCCTAAAAAAGCACCAAATGTTTGTATAACGCCAAAGGAATGGTAAAAGGAGACATTCACAGGTTAGTCCGTGAATACGTCAGGGTTGACTGTAAATAGTCCGCATCCTAGTTTAACTCAATGAGGAGTCAATTTTGCATTGAGATTTGTAGTAACTAGTATACTCTTTTTCAACCTACTAATAAGATTGTTTTGTCCATGTCATTTTTTGACTTCAGAATACTTTCAAGTGGATCATTTGTATACAAATATTTTCTTTATTTCAAGGTGCACATGCATGTTCTTATGTTTGATTGCGAGCGGACATTTATTTCGTGTTTTTTCGCATATACTATCAATGAGAACACTCATGCTTTCCTTCTTCACACTACTGCTCTAAAATATCTAATTTTTGGCTAGCTATGCAGAAATCACTGCAAAAAAGCTTCAATTGACTTACAGCATTTTTGAGCCGTTCATCATTCTCCATTCATTTAAGAAGATTCTCTGATTATATCGCGATAAGAGGATTTTCTGTTATTCCCTATTAAAAAATTGCTTTCATCACCAATCAACTCCAATGTTTGATTTGAGGGAATTTGGGTTAATTTTCATCCTGGTCGACTTACTAAAGAGTTTTTTTACGCAGGTAAACATTATTATAAATTCTGTCCCTTTCTCTTTTGTATGGATCTGCTTACTCCATTTATTTTCTCTCAATGCCTCCCAATATCTCATTAGAAAAAAATAATTTCTGGCCCCGGGAAATCATAGCGCATAAAGCAACCTTTCACCTAATGTATTGCAAAGTTTTTTGGTGATTGTCGGTAGTTGAGAATAAGAATGTTATTGATAAAATGTTAAATTTACTCTTGATAAGTAATAAAAAAATATATTGCCGCCTATACCACCATAACAAGTTATTCTCTGGCGTTATGTAACTGATTCTCATACTCACTCATCAACGTCCTGCGCCAATTATTATTGGTAAATATTTGAAGTTGCATTCTGTTTCTTAAAAGGAAAAAGTGTTCTTTAAGTTATAATATTTTTGAGTGCTTTTGAAGTAGTTCTGGCGTAGAAAGTGTCAAAAACTGGTCGTACAGTTGTCACGGTGAATGTCGAACGTCGAAATTGTTTAATTTGTAACGGTCTTCCTTCAACTACTCTATTTTATGCAGCAGAATATGATAAAAAGAATCCCGTAAAAAGAATCTCCATTTCAGAGGGCTGAGACACAAATTGCCAGCCTACCGATTTCGTGTGTTTCGGGCAGAGCAAGCTGGTGATTGAATATAAGTGCCCTCTATTGTAAATTAATTCAAGTGTTTCATTGAGCGAAATTTAAGAGGGTTCAATAATTGCCTTTGATATTTTTTATCATCTCCTCGACCGATTTCTTTACATAACATGCTGACTTTGTTTTTTTTTCTAAAAATGAGTTGAGCTAAAGGGAGTCATAGGTTAAATTTTCATGTTCCCAGCCATTTAAAATCACGCTTTAAATCTTTGTATTTTCAAATACATCAATATTTTTAAAAATTCCTTTCAAATTAACTTTTTTGCTGCATTCAAACAGTTTTTGCCACTTTAGATTTTTAGTAAAAGTTTAGTTTGTAGTTTGAGGAGAGTGGTGTGAATGAGGTAATGCATATTGTCATAATCATGGAAAAAAAACGTGAACCCTGTTTTGGCCGAGATTCATATTGGTTATACTAGTAATATTAAGAGCTTGATTCTTCGAATATGGATGATAATGCGCTATAACGTTAGCTCGAATCGCTTTCGACTCGATGTTTACAGATACTTACTTCTCAGTATTCACATATTCTCTCACTCTCTTGGTGTTTCTTTGTACTTGCCGTGGATGGTATTCTCTAGTGACTTAAGCCATCCGCTCCTACGCCCGGAGGCCTCGGCTTGACTCTTCGCAGTCTTTGAGAACACCGGATATCCAGGCGTACTTTTATTGGTCACGATCTATTTTCATCAACGGGCGATTATTAGTGGCGTCATCGTAACAAATTATCTCGATCTTCCTGTCTTTATCTAGCCAAATGGAGCCTATGGGTAAAACTATCTGATGTTTGAGATTGTACCCATCACTTGTATACTTAAATTTTTGGAGAGACCAATACATTTTCCGTAACTTTTAACAAACTGAAAATTACTGAGCGGAGTGAAATTGCCACCCGTTTAATCCTCCCATATCGTTGATATTACGCCCTTACCTTTCCTGCCCAAATCTTCTAGCTTACCGGTATGAGATGCAAGTGTAACAACTCATAATACGTACCGGACACTTCTAACTTTCCGTACAACCGGCTATTTTGACTCCCTGGCTATGTTTCGTTTCCGACCAATTTAACAACGCTATCAAGATGGCCTGTGTCAAAATATTAGGATGTATTTTCGCAATATCCAGTGTGGCATATTTTTATCTTTTTCGTTTTGCGTAATTTTTTCGCATGCTAAAATATCCTCACCCTCCATAGTTTATAATAGTATTTCATAGTTTTCCATGATAACTTACCTTCCTTTAAAAATAATTGAACATTATATTACTTCAGTGTGGGCTCAATGAAGCATGCATAGAGTTAAGCCAGTGTTGAATCAAATCGTCCTGGTTATTCACTTCAAAGCTCGAATTACAATTATTCATAGTTTTAATTAAATTAAACATCTTTTAATATTTTTTTATTGAAATCACTTGTATCATTAGTTTTTCTGCAGTGGGTGCGGGTTTGTTTTTAGAGCAAGCAAGAGTATGGGTCATTAAAGTCGACGTCACTTGTTTCCTGTGGCACGCTGTAAGGAGACATTTTTTAAAATATTAAAACGGTACCTTTCATGATTCCACTCTGAACGGGAAAGCTCCGGGTGGGTGCAAGACACCTTCATTATAATTTAAAAAACCCCGTCGTTGTGCCGCGGAGTTCGCCATCCCGCAGGCGTTTGTTTACCCTTATCTCTCTCTCTCTCTCCACCCATCCAAGTTGATACCCTAAACGCTTGCCCTTTCTCTCTCTCTCTCTCGTGCACTTGAGCATGCTTCGATTTTCTATCGTCTCTCCTCTTCGTCGACTCGGCGGCTTTATGAAATACCAAAAGGGCCCTCTTTGCCATGAGAGAGGCAGGGTGGGTCCTCGTCCGCTCCTTCCCGCACCTCACCAACCCCACACCGAAAAAAGGCAAATTGTTCTCCCTCCCCCTCTCTGTCTTTCCCTTCCTCCCGCGCTGTCATGCCCCCCCTCTCTACCTCTCGATGGCCCGCCCCTGCCTATGGTGTTTAGGTGCGGTGAGATAAGGAGCGGTTGTTGGAGCTACGGAAAGAGTGCGGAGAATAGTTGCGGAGGTGTAAACGGCAGGAGAGTGGTTGGAGAGCAAAGAGGTCGGGGACCCGGAGGAGAAAGGAAAGGTTATATACACGAGGGATGGCACGATACATATCAAACGATACGATGTGTTTAAAAAGTGTAATGGAAACTCTGGAGACGGAGAGAGGCACATATTGGTGACAATCTGCGACACAGTAGACCATTAAAAACAATATAGAAGGGAGAAATGAGGGGGAAGAATTACAGAGGAAGTCCAAGGATGGAATATACCAGACCAATTATGTGGGAAGTAAAAATTAATAATTATGCAGGAATGACGCGGTTAACTTAGGAGAGAGCAGTATGGAGGGCTGCAGGAGGCTAATCTATGGATTATGATGATGACTCAAGGAATTAAACCCACTCCCTCAGCTTCTCCGGCATTTATTTTCGGAAATTTTCTCTATGTTTGGCTATAAAGTTTCCCTGGTTCAAGGTTGTTCTTCTATACTGCGTGATCATTTTTTATATTTATTAGTTGTATAGATTATTGCCTCTATTATGCTGTTCTTCCCCGTATTCATTCCACCTTCCCTTAATCTTTTCGATGAACTAATTGAACTAATTACGTAATAAGTTTTAGAAACACCACACAGGGGAGCTATGTTTTTGTGAATTGTGACTATCCATGACTGTGCGCTTAAAGGTAATTTTAGGATTGATGTCAACAGTTGATGAAGATTATGTTTTTTCCCAACTTCCTGGACTATTTAAATATAAATTTACTGTTGCCATTTTTGAAGCGTTTTCTCATAAGCCGCTAACATCGTAGCTCTGTCAAATTTGGCTTCTGTGAAGTCTTAATGAAGTACATTAAATTTCCACTCCGATTGAGAGTTTTTTCCCCGATCGCTTTCAGTACGACGAAGTGCCAATGACGGACCTTTCAAAACCGGTCGGCTAATAGGACTTTCTTTCAGTTTCCTTAACCCTGCTGGTTTAATCGCCTCTAAGGCTTGAAAGATCTTGAGTTTTTCCGGTGTATCTTCTGGATAAATGTTTCTCGGGTGTTCCACCGAGTAAAAGGTTCCATAAGTCAGGACGTTTCGGAGAACGACTTTTTCTCCATCTTCAGGAATTCTAAACCCCTGAAGATGGAGAACAAGTCGTTCTCCGAAACGTCAGGACTTACCTTCTTACCCGGTGGAACACCCGAGAAACATTTATCCAGCCCTTAAGCCTTCATTGCCGTATGAGAGAATTTTCTATACATGAGTTTAACCAATTACTGTTTTTTGTTGAAATGGATTTTTTGTTCTTTCCTCCGTAAAATTATAATATTCGCACTGTTTTAACGATTACAATAGTTTTCAAGTGTCCTTTGCATATTTATTGTTTGATAAGTATACACCCTAGGCGAAAGAAATATCAAGTTGAAACTGAATAGCCAATATGACTTGGTAGTACATGGAAGATGACGTAAATTGTTGAAATTCGTTTATTTTTTGTTGTAAAAATTTTTAATGAGCAGTGAGCAGTAACAAAAACTTCTTTCATTTGAGCAATAATGAAACTGTCCCTCAAAATCTCGCCGAAAACCTTTATTTCTACACAATGTATTGTTTACATATGAAACCCTTTTACCTAATACTCATTTAATACTTTTTTAATGCAAGTTATTAGGGCAAAAACCTATACTAAAATGTATTTATTAGATAGCAATAGCTCACACTTACTGTATTAAGCAGAGATTGTGTGATGGTGCCTCAGAATATTAATCATTGATTTAAAATTTAGTTTTGTGCGTTATAAGTATCGGATCGGAAGTATTGTGTAAAATCAGCTCCGTATGGCATCGGAAAATCTAGTATCGGAGGGGAGCTTAGTTTATTTCTCCAGATGCCTCGGTCCCTGCGAATGAGCTGCGTGGGCGGAAAAGGCGATGTAGATGAAGGCGAAGGAGGATGTTCTCTCTCAGCTGAAGTGGGGTCCGCCTCGGAGATGAGCTTTGCAGAAGAGATGAGCGGATAGGAATGGATAAAGGAACTGGAGGAAGGAAGAGGAAAGTGGACGAAACATTGGGTCCGATTTTTTCCGCTGGTGAGGAGGATGTCTGAGAATGGCGTAGACGACGGGTTACAGGGAGAGGCAGAGAGAGAGAGAGAAGAAAAAGCGCGATCAAGATGAATGTTGGATTATCCGAAAGAGGAGAGGGGAGGAATGGAATCCTGAGGCAGTGCCCGGGGGTCTGGAAAGGGAGGGTTAAAAAGGAGAACTTTGGGAACGACGGAGGAATGCATTGTCCCCAAGGTCAGGGGTGTTGGAGGGAGCCATAAAAGTAATCAGAACCAGGACGGTGTCTGGAGGTAAAAAGAGCATCTAGAAAGAACGAGCCGAGCAGTGCGTGACACGGTGCGAGTAAAAAAAAAGAAATACGTCTCAAGTCGGCCTTGGTCGGCCACTACTGTGCCGTGTGTCTCCCCGTGTGAATCAGCGGATTTCGTGTGGACTATTCGTTAAGAATGGACTCGTTTTTTTGACCCACGCAGAATTTGAGGTCTGAATTATTTATGAATCCGAATATAGTTAACCTTCTAATATGGGTCCAACCCGTTACTGACCGGTACTATTTTTGCAGATTCAATTGTTTTTTCTTCAAATTCATGTCATAATTTACATAAAAAGTGCATCCAAAATTTTAAGATAAATAATATGTATCTCGACTTTTCAACTTATAGTGATCATTTGAATCATTTTTCCCGCAACAGAAGAATTGGAACTCATTGGAAATGAGTCCTTTTTATTGGTACCACCCGAGCTGGATGGGCTTTATGACAATTATCTCTTATAAAAGATGGCACTCCGCTGGTTTTTGTTTACCTTCGTCGAGCCACTTTAAGAACGCTATTAATTGTTGTCAAAAGAAATTGAATTAATAGACCCCTGCGCATATTTTTATCTTTAAATTAGTCATTACAATAGTTTTAACCTAGAATGAGAGTAGACTAAAGTTGTTGTTAATAACTTTAGTCTACTCTCCAATCACTGTGAAAATGCGTAGTAATGCCCATGGGTGGGACAATATAAATGTTGTCTCTACTATCACCCTCCCACCTGCGAATAGGAAATCCGGGTACGAATTATGGTGAATTCTGATGATTTTTGTGGAAAATTACATCCCCTTTGAGTATTGTAAACAGTGTTCGTTTTAGTTGAGTAATATGACGCTTAGTTGTAGTTGAATCACTGAATTTCTTGAATATAAATTATTTTTAGGAGAAAATTTCAAGGGACTCGGATTCACATCAAACATGGCGCTACTCTGGCTTCGCTACACGCATGCCGTGGGTGTCCTAACGGGGGAGATTGACTGAGACCAACGTATGGTGTTGTCTTGCACTAAATAGCGTTGTGTAATGCTTATGACTCTCTTTACTCCCCTATTTAGGGTCAACATTGTTTTGTATTGTCATTATTTCAATAAAATGGTTGAGGTAACTATGCACACTTTTTCTAATTTTCAAAGGCAGAGATTCATTAAGAAATTCAGTTCGTTTTCATGCCTGGAATCATGCAGGATTTTAGTTAACCTAGTTTTTTTCATTTATCACTAATTTTATTGTTTTCTGTCTCATAATAATTACGGGGAAATTTTGAAAAGAGAGAGAGTAGACTAACTTTATGGCGTATGTGGTGCATCTGGAAGATACAGAAGAAACTTATATTGAGACTAGCGGAATTATGATTTGCTTGCTACGATTTTTCCTGGATTTTCAAAGTATTTGTGATTAAACCACGTTATATGAGCTAGCTTAAAGAAGCTGAAAAAAGAAGACGAAAGTTGAGGCAATATGTTTTTTGCATTATTGAATTATATCAAGCACAATCGACGAAAAATGTACTTTAAGCTGCTTGTGGCAGCGATTGTAGAATTACAAAACTAGTTTACCACATAAAGCGTGATAGTTTGATTAAATCACGTAAATGATTCTCCATACTTGGACATTGTGACGGTGAACAAAAATCTCGGAATATTATTACTAACACATTGAAGGGAGGCATGAAGAATTGGCACTTATCATTTTATAGAAATTACTCTCATGGCATTTCAAAACACCCTTCATTGTAAGAACACCACGAGATGTTACTCGTGGTATAAACATTTTGTTCTGTTTCGTATTAAGACTACTCAAGGGCTCTTCCGGTAGGAAGTGTAAAAAATTATCCCATCGCTTCGTCATGTAGTGAGACAGAAAACAATTTTTTTCACGTTGCCGGTTTCAGCAGAATTCAGATTTGAGAAGGCTCTTTCAATTTTCTTCAATATACTCTTTGCACTATCTCAATATTCGTGCGTGACGATAATTTCAATAATTTGATGTCCATATTCTCTTGTTCGTCAACGTAGCATTTGAGGAATTGTATATTTTTTCTCCATTCAGGAGTGGAAGTAATTCCGAATACTAAAATAGGATACTGCGCGAGGTTTAACAGCTATTCTACTAAGTGAAATTCTACTAATAAATGAATCTCATATTTTCTTTGAATTGTCATGGGATTAAAAAAACAGGTGATTAAAGAAACAAGCATGATTTTAATAGGCATTGGCCTTGCATATTTAGAATGTAAATTAATTTAATTTTCACGATTTAATGAGGGGTTCATTCATTTCCCTTGGAGCAAGAGAAATAGCCAAGACAGAATCTAAATGTCCTTTGCCTAGAAAATGTAATATTAACTTGATTTAATTTTATTATAAATATGTTTGTTCTAGTTTATTTTGCTATCCAGATTAAATCCCTCAGTGAGGTTAATTTTATTTTTCCTGTGGAATTTGCTTATTGTTAAACACTATGCCTCAATGCTAAGAATTCTTTCATAATTTGTGAGGTGGTGTTCGGAAATATTTCATATAAAACTCTGATGGCCAACATGATATCAGTATTAAATATAATGATGTTACTACTCGTTTTGAAGTATTTGAAATCTTAATATATGACTCAATATTTTTACCACTGCAGAAATGGTTGATTACCTTTTTATTGATCAAACTTGCTCAATATTTGCCATTTCTGCACGCTGAGTTATTGCACTACGATATTTAACTTGTCGTGATTAAACGTCTCTCGAGACTGAATTCATGTGGCATTTCCAAGTGTTTGCGTAGGAAGAGAAATTTTAGCTTGGAGATTAAAATGTATCCTTTTTTCGAGGGTCGAAACAAAGGAGCCTCTGGAGCCTTTGTCTTTAATCTTAAGGTGAAAGTTTAATAAGAGCAAACTTGTCGACAGAGAAAGCGATTTCCTGTGAAACATTTGTTTTGCGTCGAGGAAAGTTTCATGTGGCCTTTTTGATGGAGCTTACTTGATTTTGGGCGAAGGTAAGATACGTCAAATTAGCTATCAAGTTCGATAGGAGGAGTTTGAAGATAATAAAATCACCTTTAACGAGCTTACACGGCTAAAATCGAGAAATTTGAGATAATGGACCTATTATGAATATTTTTTACTTAAATTTTAATTAGAAGTCTTTTTCCTCCCGTACCAGATAGAAGGTTTTTTTTCCTTCTTCTGACTACAAGCTCCTTATATTTTGGAATATATATTATATGGATTAATAATGGGAAAATAGTAGCTATTTGCATATAGCTCTCTCATTGATTTTGGATATGTGCTAAACCTTTTTTTAACTCGGGAATAGAATCTGGGCATTCTTTTCTACTTCATACCATTTCTACGGTTATATATTGAGGTTTATTTATCTTGAAATACTTTCGAAAGTTTTAAACTTTGAAAGTCAAAACAATTTGTTTTTTAGTTTATTTAAATGATACCACGTTTGATTTGAAAGAGGTTTTTATTATTTTTAAGTAGCAAAGCGGAAGCGTACCTATAGAGCTTTTAAAGGAACGTCTTTGCGACAAAGTAATCGTTTTGGTGCATGAAAAAACAATATTCAATGGAGAATATTCTTTCAGGGCAAACTATTGTAACACTCCTTTCAGTTTATCCTACGATTTTCTACGCAAAAAGCATCAACCTCTCTCTCAATGTAAAGGTTAAATGTCACAGCTCTTAAGGTTGAAAAGTAGGCAACGTTTACCGATCGAACTTCTACCGTATCTATTTTCCCCCGAGAGCGTTCAGCGTCGGTCGAAATGGTTAATTAAATAGACGCAACTGTCTTATGCAAAGCGAGTTGCGGAGTTGTTTCTCAGTCCCTTCGCGTTTCCGATCTCGAAAACCCATCGAGAGAAATTTCTCGGATTAAAGATTTATCGGATCCAAGATTGAATCCCTCTGCCTTCTCTCCTACGGCTTTCACCACGACAGCCAATCACAGTCAATGCACTCCTGCCCTCTCCTCCTTCTTTCCTCCTCCCTCCCGAGGAGTGAGTGAGTAAGGGGCCGTGTCGCTCGGGGTAGGTGGGTATCTTTTGAATTCACCTCATTAGTCTCGGAAGAGCGTGGGCTATCTATCGCCTCCGTCCCCGCATCGCCCGACGCCGAGCAATCAGAACCGATGCGACGGAAGTGGTAGTCGACCAGGGGAAGAGAGAGAGGGGGGAGAGAAGGAGGAAGAAGTGGGGTGGAGAAAGGGTAAAAGGAAGGCAACAACCTAAGGAGAACGACGAGAAGAGGTTTCGGAGAGATGGGATGGATGGGGATCGAATGGGTACAAGGAATGGGAGAGAAAGAAACCGATAGGGGGAGGAGGTAAACGATCCCTGTAGTCCCCGCGCCCTGGGAAGGGTTTTTTGGTGGGAGGGACACGACACCCTTAAAGGGGAACTGACGGCTGGTGAGTGAGTGTGAGATGGAAGAATCGCGCTGCGAGGAGACAGGATTTTTGGTTTAGTCCGCTCTTTGACGGGTGTTAGGGTGACGCGGACGTGATCATAGACATTTCCATTGAAGCGCAGTGCTGAGAGAGTAAGGAGAAGAGAGTGGGAGAGGGGTCAGAGCGTCTTCCTCTGCGACGGTGGAGAGGAAACAAAAGAGACAATATCGTCGCCAAACCTCGCGGAGGTTTAATTTTGGTAGAGAAAAGAGGAAGTTGGGTGTCAATCATTCCGTAGACTGGTGCTTGTTGTTTTCGTTTCGTGGAATGAACGATAATTCTTGCTGGTAAACGACAATGGAGCATAAGATAAAACAAAGTTTCCAATGAGCCCCAGAATAAAACTGCCTATTTTCAAAGGGTAACATTTGTCGCTGTCAGTATGGCGTGCTTCTTCTGTTAAGGAAAAAAAAATTTTGCGTTTAATTTTATTTTGTACCCTATTCCTTGCCTCATTCGTCTTTAATTTTAAGCGTGAAAACATTAATCACAATCACTTTTTAGGCTCAAATACATTATTACATTTAATAAGACGCCTCTCTGTTTAAAAAGTAACTAAAGTTTTCCATTTTATATGATTTTTTTCTTACTTTAGCCATCAATTGGCCATGTAATCATGGAACGGGACGGAACATTACTCAGTAGGAGAGAAGAGAGACCAGAGCGCCACTTCTACGTTCTTTTTGTAAAAGATGGATTGACCTATAAGTCAAATATTAATTATACTTTCACAGTGATATAAATTATGTTAGACCATACAGAAAAGAAAGACAACTGGAATAACTGCTTTCGTAATTTTTCCCTTGCTGAAATTTTTATCAATATCTACCGTAACTTCAGCGACTCAAAACAACTGCTAATGAATCAAAATTTTGTTTAAAATCTCTTGGTATGTAATGTTGTTGTAAAAGTTTTGAGGGATACATGATGATACATTGAACATTGAAGCCAAAAGTGAATCCATCAATTACAAGGTGTAGAGGGACAGAGAAACCAGTGTCACTAAAATAAACAAGAGGCTATATTACGATTATTTGCTTGTTGAAGAGCTTCCAGTGCGTTGGAAGCTGTTTACAAATAAGGTTAACACACCAAGGCACTCAGTCAGAATTGCCGCAAGCAGGAACAGGTTTAAAAGCAGAGGGGGAAGCTTGTTGTAAATATATTTCAAAGCCTACCTCCAAAAAATGCTTACTTTGAATCAGTTCATTCACTTTTTAGTTTGTTTTCTCACGTGCCTAACACAGTTACAGTATATAAGCTTTCTTTAAGGTGTATGTATAAAGCATCATACTAATGATTGCTTTTGGATTATACTACAGCTAACTATTAGTCTCGGTATATTTATAATTACGGCAGTTCGTCCTCACATTCAGTAAGCATGTAATCATGTTGATATGTGAGGCTATAACTCGATTTTTTTCTATTACATCAAGCTTTCTATTACATCAAGGGTTTTGATGGAGACATTACTTTGCAAGTTATATTATATGGAAGAGATTGATTGAAGAACATTTGCTTGGCAAAAGGCTTCGAGGCATAATGAAGCTGTTTACAAATTAAATGTGCACTCCCACATTCTGAGTTAGAACTTCTTCAAGCAAAAAAAAATGTTTACAACTGGAGAGGGAAGTTTATCATACCACGCATGTGGTGATGGCTGAATGTTTACGCAAACTCCTCACTCTTTTCATCGACGTTTGAAAAGATTCCCCCTGGGGCGTGGGACAATGAGCGAGTTCATCCTTGAGATAGAGCGATGATTCACGCATAAAGGTTTGGGCCAAATTCAAAAGAAAATGAAAAAGTTCTCGAAGTCACGATGGTGGTCACTGGATTATTTTTACCCTTGCAAAATGAATGGGGCTAATTTATCGACAACCAGCCTTGACGGTGAAGGAGGAATTAAAAAAAGTTGGAATAAAAAGTACGCAAAGAGACTATTTTGAATAAGTATAATAATGGTACGGCTGTTTCATCTGACACTTCTGTGCCGCTCAAAAAGTATAGGAGTTTCCAAGAAGGATTTTTATTCGAGAATAACAAATAATGGTAATGACAACTCGTGGTCTCAGAGAAGATTTTGAAAGGGAACTATAATGCCCGTTAAATGAATGCCATCATTCGTATGGAGTTAATTTCCATTTTCCTCGCAATTTTCTATTGGTGAAAATTTCACATCAACTTTATCTACCGTATAGTTCTCATTCATCTAGATATTGCATCGCGCAATATTTGTTTCATGTTTACGAGAGTTGGTCCACAAGTATGATATCAGGTAAAACAGAATATGAAGGAAAAGATATGATCAGTCTATTTCAAAGGAAAAACTAATTTCATCCCTATTGTGTGGAGATGAGTGTTTTGAGAACAAATCCGTTCTTCAATAGAGCGTACTTCCAAAGCACAGTAATGATGACTTTTATGAATATCAAATACCAAAATACTAAAAGGTTGAATAGAAAAAAGGCTGTGTTGGATAATGAAAGACTATTGATGATCTGAAAAATATTAACCATCTCTTCCAACAGAAATCAATATCCTCGTTATTTTTCCCCGAGGATTCTCGCAATTTAAAATAAGAAATTATGAGTGAAAAGCAAACCTTTATTTAAAAAATAAATAAATTTCCGTGTTGATAGCCACTCAAAGTATGTGGTCTATTTTCAATAACGGGGAAATGAAAGTAAACCTCGCTTACCGCATTTCCCTGAGTACGGATGGTCGACGATAGTTCGGCGATAGATAGATAGCGGAGTTGCAACTCCAAGTCTAACTCAATAATCCATAGGAAACGGGATCTCTTGAGATGAGGGAAAGAATTGAATTAAATATTGGTTAATTATTTGGGAAGGTACCAGATTAATGAGGCCATTATAGCCAATAAGCAAAAGTAGGTATGGTTGTAGCGAAATATGGTGTAGGTTTGCTTTGGACTTTATCTTTCAGTCCCTGCAAACTGACTTCGCACTGTAGAGTAAGGTGGTGTCCACGTATGCCAGCTAGAGATACTAAAGTCACAATACTTCCGCCAGCTTCTGAATGCTAAATTATAATAATTAGATTTCTTAATGCGAAATCTTTCAACTCGCCTTTTTTTCTCTCATTGGCACTAAATCCATTTTCGTCTCCAATACCGTAAATCAAGGTGAAGTTGGAACAGTTTATAAAAGATTTGGTGGTCTACTATACTTAACTGTCTATTTTTCAGAAATTTCTACTGAGGAAACTTAATCTAATAACTAATTGTTTTGCGTTTGAATTTTATAAATCCAACCTCTACCAGATCATAAAAATAAGAGTTAAATTTGTACCACCTTCACCTCACTTTGCGCGGTGATGATCAGGTACACTAATGTTTCACATTGGAAATTCGTAGAAATTGGTTCCTATTTCAACTTTACAGAATTTGTTTCATGTTCGGATTCCTACTGAATCTGTGGACTAGGGATACACCTTACCAACCCTCTGTATTCATTAAATTTTCCATAGCAAAGTGTTAACCACCTCAAAAAACTATTTTAATCTTCATTGCATCTTTTGCGTCGGTCACCTTATTCATCTCCTCGTGGTTTTCCGTTTCCAAATTTTCTTCGGTAACTATCACGGAATGAAAGATACTTTGGAAATTTCCTCACAGTTTATGACATCAACCTTGGTTGCGACAAACTTATATCATTAACAAGAAACGTAGGTTCGTTTTTGCGAGATGGTATATGCTTTAAATGTCTAGCAAAAAGTTTCAGGTTTAAAGGTATATATTAGCTCGCAAAAATGAGCAAACGTACATTGATAATGGCTATGGTTTATTAAAATCTAGGTACCTCTAATTAAACTGCAAAAATTTACAAAATACCATTCATTTACTTATTTTATCATTACTTCATTTCCGCAATTCCCACTGTTTTGTTCTGGATGCTACGGACTTACCAAATAAAATAATGTTTTACATGCCAGGCGATACCTTGTGGAAATGTGGTATCGGTAAATTAATCATATAATGAATGGTACTTTGTAAATTTTCGCAGTTTTATTACAGCTACCCAGGTTTCAATAAGCAATAGCCATTATCAAGTTGCGTTTGCTCATTTGCGCGAGTTAATATATACATTTAAACCTGAAACTTTTTGCTAGATATTTAAAGCATATACCATCTCGCAAAAATGAACCTACGTTTCTTGTTAGTGACATAAGTTTGTCGCAACTAAGGTTGGCGTAAAAAATATCACCAGGCATATAAACCATTATTTCATTTGATAAGTCCGTAGCATCCAGAACGAAACAGTTGCTATAACGATTAAAACATGTTTTAAACATATTATATTCCGATGTACAATATTCACTCCACTACCTGCACTTTATAAACATTTTGGGAATAAGAAAGTTGTGACATATATAGTTAAGTTTTCTCAACGCATTTTTACACTAAAATAATTTATCGAGCAAGGAAAAATACTTGCAGGACGGCGCAGCAACTGAGGTATTTGCAGTGCTGACGTAATAAGGTGTAACACTGCAGAAGACGGCAGTTTGGCCAACTGGAGATGAAAGTCTGAATCGTAGTTTAAGAACTGTTTGCTAACGCCATCAAGTGTCCAGGACACGGTTCAACTGCCGTCATCTACCACCCTTTCCCGTTTGTCCGCCAATTTTTAGCAGATTCAAAATCTTCGTGTACGTAACATCTTCACACCGGTATACGGTACATTTAATAAATAATATCAGCTTAATGTGATCCAAATTTGTTTGAGTGGATAAGTATTGTTGTGAAATGCGCTTCACGACCTTTTCCGCCCTCTGAAGTTAAATGCAGTTATGCTGGTAGCGTTTTCTGCCGTGTACTGTCCTTGTCCTTCCGCTCCTTTCCCGACTCCTTCCACACGATCCCTCCCGTCCTTGACATAACGCTTTGTGCAGACGACTATTTGGAAGTTTGTTTGCGGCTCTGGGTAGATTGATGTGCGGATTAGTAAAGGGTAATGTGATTCGGAGAACTGAGGAAGGAAGTGAAATACTCGGCATCGGTATTAGACTAAATATAAACAATAGGCATCTAGAGGGCGAGAGCTTAACACCCCTTCCAACCGAAGGTGTATTACTCTTGAAGTTCTCTCCTCACAGCACCCACTTAGGGATCAGGATACCACTGCGAGTTTATTACATCTGTCAGGACTAGAATTTTTACCCTGGTGGTGGTAAGTCAGCAACTAAGCTGCCACGCAAATTCTCTCCTAGGAAAATAGGAGGGTTGATAAAAACTGCGTCATATTTTTTATTGTAAAAAGAGGAAAGGGCCACGACACAACCGAGAGGAGGAGAGTGTAACAGTTGAGGTGGTCTCGAAGCGTTGAGCAAAATAAAGATAAAACTCTGCCTTATGGGTAAACCTGAGTATTTTAACGGACTATTGCAAAATTTCACGTTCACAAGTGCCCCGTGCCAATGCGGCGATATCACGAGAAGAGGTATATTTACTTGAACAGGCATCAAATAGTCCTTACTCAGAGTTGTTCGGGTTCTTCCCGTATTACAGGATATTGGTGGACAACCTTTTTTCCGTACTTCCAATCGGCAGCATAAGGTCCTAATTTTCGGACGATGAAACGGTGTTTTATCAACTTGCTGGAACACGGAAAAAACCCAAAATATTCTGAATTGCAGCAAAACCTTTGAAGCGTTTGTAGTAATCAAATAATACTACACAATTAGACGTTCCAGACGGACGAACGCAGCAGTTAAAGATCGGATAGGTATCTCTCGGTCCAATTTTACACATAAAACTCCATTAATCAATTGAACTTCATCAATTGCGCGAATGAAATGCTAGAAGGTCAAATGTCAATGCGATATTGATGACGGGGTGATTTACCAGGATCAGATGGAAAACGAAACGATCGCTCGAGATAAGGGATCGATTTCAAGGGATCAGAATTCCACTGAGTAACTTTCACCACCGTCTGAATACGAACCCACACCCTCAGGATGGGAAATCAGTACTCCAGTTCCTACACTAACTCGCTCCTCTGGAAATAAGTATGGGTGTGAAAAACGCGCGACATGATTAACCGTAAAAAGTGTTAAGGGTTGCGGAGCTAACCGCAGGGAGAGGCGCGAATGGACAGAGAGAAGGTCAAATGTCTACGCGATATTGAAGACCGGGCGATAAATCCGTGGAACGACTAAAGAGAATTATGAGCGACCGATGAGACGAGAGTAAGTACGTGCCAAGTCGAGATGGGTCATCTTGTTATCGTAGCCTTCTCTTTTTATTCCTGTATATTATATAAACGCTGAGAGTCCAACACCGTCTAACTCGGAAAGCTTTATCGAGGTCTACTAATAGGATATGCTGCGCTGGGAGAAGAAGGTTCCCGTTGTGACACCCAAATACAAGGCAGCAGCGGGAGATGAGAGAAAGGAGCGGGTGGAATAGCGGATGGTGGCGAATGTATACTGCTGAAGATAAACACTGATTCTCCCGCAAGGTAGGCGGGGAGGTGGAGAGGGGCGGAAGTGAGGGATGGAAATAGTGATAGTGCGAGTGGAAACGGATGTTGAGGGCTTAAAATGGAGGCAAAAGAGAATGTGCCCTTCGGGCTGGAAGAGATGGATTGGTATAGGGAGAGCGTAATCTCGCCCCGTCTCTAATGCGTCTCGTGATGCAAATGGCGAAATCATAAGCCAACATTATGGCGGTGAGACGGATCGCATTCTCTCTGAGAGGCGCGTCGAGTTGTATAACGAGTGGCGCCTGTTCCGTTTGTTAACGCAGCTCTTCGTACCCAATTATTCCATCAATCAGCCGTAAACATGCCGATTCTCCAGAAGCCTTACAAAATTGATCACATAGCAGTCTCATGTGAGTGTGGCTTGCCATGATTTCCCTCCCAATTGTGAATCTTGTGAGCGAAGGGTTTTAAACTGCAAATTAGAGGTTTTTGTAACCGCATACTTTTTCGTTTTCTTTCTCCACTTGGGTGTTGGGGTTTTTTACAAGTATTTTGTGCCCAAGATTCGATATGTGTGGTTTAGTTGCGTTAAATATAAAATGGTTGTTTTTTTCACTGTCCAACGAGTCAATCAATAAGTTCTTTATGTATAAAAATTAATAAATAAAAACATTTTGTACTTCCTTTCATTGCTGTAATGATAGTCCACCGCAGTTTCCATGGAAGAGCGTCATTATTAAGACTTCTACCATCTACTGATAACTCTCTAGCGGTGAAACCGTGGTCGATAGTCTGTAAAGTTACGTATGGAAATATTTCTTTTATGTATTAATTTCAAGATCCATTACAATTGTTTGAAAGCTGACAATAAATATTTGAACTAGACCTTAATTTGCCTACAGCAAATATTTTATCGCACTGACGCCAATTAGAATAACTATAGCTACTACGCAATCAACGAAGATTGAATTAAACTACAGCCTTTAATGAACACTGCTGTGTGTGCTTAACATTGAAGTTATCTCTCTCAATCCATGTTTATTTTGCTTAAAGAGAGCATTAAGCTCTTGAAATGCAATAGGTTTACAGCCTGTGTTTGTATTTGTTTATTCAAATGAGGATTTGAATATTTCATGATTTGGGTAAGTAAGTCATTAAAAGGAAAGTTTTTTGTGAACAACGAGAGTAAGTATTTCATAATACATGAGATGGATAGAGAAGGGATATGTAAGTGACAACCCACCACGGGGGGCAACATCCCAGGTCTCCGCCACTATGAAATGGCGACTGAAAAGATGAAGACTAATGTCCGCAAACTCCATGTATTTTCAGCTCGGACAACTGAAATAGAGATGCCTAAACTCATTGAAATGTTTGGATGGTAATGTGGGGAAAATGTAAAGCAGGTTAAACTAAAAAAAAACTTTTTATTCTGTTATTTTCTAAAAATTAATAGGATGAGTAGCTTATGCAGCCAAATTGATATTTATCTAACGAAAATTTTAAATTATACAAGAAATATCTAATGGATGTTGAATTTTTTACCCTTACATCGATTAAAAAGCTAATTGTCGGGACTCCCGAAAGTTCAAGATACAATTCTAGACGATTACTCAAAACGTTTTTACTCTGCTTAACGATGAATGTAGGTATTTGGATAAGTTTGTATAATTTTGATAGATTTTTATCCCTAATGAAAACCCCATTAGCAGTTATGAACAGCTAATTACACCACAAATATTGTTATTATGATAGAAAATTCTTGAAAATGTCGAGAGTAAAAATATTTAAATTCTCTTATTTTGAAATGACGTGATCAATTATAAATTGAGACGGTAATTTTTAAAATTCTCTGCATAAAATATGTTAAAACATTTCGTTGCGCTTTGATGAAACTTTATTTCCATTTCGGTGGCTGGCTATTGATAAATTTATTTAAAGGCAATGGAGAAATAAGACAATGGAACCTTTCCAAAGGGGATGTATTTAAGTTTTTTTTTATTTTTGTAAATACCCTGGGTACAACTGAAAACTTACTTTTCATTCACATCCATTAGGTCAGGTTATGCAAAACTTTTGCTTTGTCGTATATTTTACCAAGCCTTCCTTTGCTTTCCTCAGAAGAGGTCTGTTGATTCATCAATCTGAATGCCACCATGGGGTAATTCCATTTGGACATGCGTTTTCGGAGCAGTGATGACGACAGCGCAGAAATAAACTGACAGGTTCCTGCTGCCTTCGGATTCATTTAGCAATGTAGTTCATGCCTCTTATTATAATTGAGCTCTCAGAGCAATTACTGAGGTACTGAGAATGTATTTTCCCAGTTCTATGGTAATCATTGATAGAATGGGTCGTGTAAACTGATGATTTATCATGTTCACGGTGACTTAAGCCTCATGAATTATTTGAACTACCACATGTATCAATAGCGTTTTATTTTTACACTTGCCGATCAACGCCGGCATGCTTACCAGACCTTAATTTCCGGTTTTATATGCTAAAATACGTTGTTCTGCTATTCCTTTTTTTTATTTATCATACTTCAGTTGTTAGTTGTATTACTCTGCTGATGTTTTATTCAAGATTTATGCCATCCAAGCTTCACCTCACGAATAAGTTAAACATTCCAAAGCTAAATTTAGAATTACGAATGATATAGGTATGAATATTATTGTGCCACAAAATGTTTAAGTTTTCGGGTGGTTACCGTTAGTTGCTAGACTGTGGTCGGATTGCATTAACTTGATCTATCGTCAAATTTTACTAAACAACTGAAGCCTGAAATGCACTCATGCTCGAGTGGAGAATTTAGTTTCCTGCTATGAGTCATCAGGAAAATGCTCTACTATTCTATTTTTGGCGATGAGTTCTAATATTCCTGTTAATTTAAAAGCTGAGGCATATCCTTTTCCTGATATTTTAAACTTTAATTTTTGGCACCCATTTTTATCATTATACGTATATATTTGGCATTTACCCTTATCAATAAACCCTTCAAACGTTCGATATTTTCGTCGTTTTCTCTTAAAGTGCATTTTGGTTGGAACGAAGTGTATAAATTAATGGCGAATTTTTTTGACTTTTTGGTTTGGATCGGTTGATATACGAATATAGGTATAAGAAGAATAGAATTTAAGTCACCAGAAATAGGTATATCAAATCACATTTATAATTGTCTCATTGGCTGTACGCCGATTTACTGAGCTACATTTTTCAGTTTGTTTTTTAACTTTTTTAAAATCTCAACGCTAGTTTTAATGAAAAAATAGTGACTCATTTCCACATACTATAATTATATCTAAGTTTTTATCAAGTGATGAGAAAATATTTAATAGTTAAAACTTTTGCCATTTATGCGCAAAAATGATAGGTTTATCCACTCGTGACTTGGGCTTTTCTAGCTCTGCACCTCGTGAGTGTTGAGGGGTGGCAGAAATTTCATGTTCAATTAAGCTCTCTCTGAAATTGCCTAGAAATGAGATACCGTCGTGATTTTAGTGGCAAGCACTCCGAGCTCCCGGTCCAGCCTCCAATAAATCATGATGGTTTAATGTCAAATGCTCATATCAGCTCATACCTTGGTGAAATATGTATGCCAACTTTGCTCTTCAGTCGTTTTGAGTTGCTGTGTGCTGTGAATGGCCGTTCTCATCTGCTGACTCCACAATTCCTATTAGATGTTAAAACTTCGTCACCTACTGATTAAAGACTCTCAGTGTATTTCCTGGAGAGTGATTGACAATCAAGAGATGCCCTGGTTGAATATAAACTCGACGTGAGACCCGAAACCAGTAATACACTGAGGCGTCTCTCTTGCCGTCCGCGAATTTCCGAGAGCCTTCGGAAATTCAATTCGCGTAGGTTTGCGGCGGTGATTCCCGTGTTCTCTCCTCTCTACCTCTCCCGTTCCGGATGATCGATTCCTTCGAGGGCGGAGAAAGAGATAGATGAGGGAGAGTGAGCGGACTGAATAAAATAGCCCTTCCCCTAGCGGATCAAAATGGCAAGCTGCGGTAGAAATTATTGAAGAAGAAATTGGAGAAAAAGAAGGAGAGAGGTTGGCAGGGGATTGGGACACGGATATTGTATATAGAGAAACGGAGTCATGGTGGGATTAGACGGATGAATTTTCTTATTGTGTTGGTTGACTCTTTCGGAAAATTCTTTTTGTCTCCTTTCCTCACCATCCACCTAACTCCTTATCGCGGTTTACCCCCCCCCCAAAAGATAAAAATTCGCCTTAAAGAAATCTATTCACTAAAATGGGATTTGAAACCATATCTTCTAATTGATGGTCTTGTGTGTTGGCCAGTTATCCTTCCACGCCATTTAAATCAAAGACCAACTTATTTGGAGGCTTGTAAAAAGTAAAAATGCCGTGTGCTAAAATAGCACATAGATACATTCGAGAAAATGAGGACTATAAAATTGTAGAGGCTGAGGTTCTTCCTGCCTACAGTTTGGCATTTTGAAATAAATTGGATAAATCCTTTAGTCCTCCTTACGAAATTATTTTTCATCCAAAGTGTTATACCTTTGGTACTAAGTAGTGCTTTTATATAAATTGGAAAGAAAGTGAGATTCGGTTGTGATATTTTTTCCACTTATGCTGTAAAAAAATCGAGAAGAAAAGAAATGATGGTTGGCTCTATCTTCCCCCGATCCTTTATGATTGGGAGAAGAGGATATCCTCCCTGAACAGTTGCGAAAAAGAAAGGAAGTTTGTTTGGCGAACACAGTAATTATTTTTGTCCTAGCAGCTTATATTTAGTCAAATGGAATATTATCAATCTGTAAAAGCACGGATTCTCACTTGTGATATGCCTGTATTCAAGGCAAGCATTATACTTGCCTCATTGCTACAGAACAATACATTTACAATGAGGAATAGAGTATGTCTATCTGGTTAAAATTAAAGATCTATCTTAAGTTCTTAGCACTAAAAACAACTGCAGAGAAAGACTCAAATAGAAAAGAAAAAAAAACGTGAGAGACCTACAGAGACAGAATCTCAGTGATTTACGAGAAAGCAGAGAGGGAGAGAGGGAAAGTTGGGCCTCGTTTTATAGGATTCGGATATTGAATAGGGAGGAAGAAGAGTGTGGGGATGGCGAGAGATAGTTGAGGGGTGGTAAGCGGGGAGGGAGAGAAGGGGGCTGTGGAGGTGAGAAGACAGGACTTTTAGAGTTCTTTGGGGGGAGGTTGAGTCAGAGATGGGATGAGAGGGGGCGTTTGATTTGACGGAAGCAAGAGACTGGCTGAGGTTTCGGCGATAGTGCCGGCGGCGGTGGCGGCGGGTGCTGAAGGCCTCCCCTGGGTCGGATCTCCGCCGCTCACAACCTTTCCTTCGCCCACCCGACCTCCTTCCTCCCCTTCTCCCCGCCATTTCTTCGCCAACTACGCCGTCTCTTTCAATCCCCGCGTATTTCTCCGCCCTAATCAGATGGGAGCACCTGCCCGACATCCAGGCGTGCAACTTCCTAACACGAGTTTCCGTTATGGGAGCCGAGCCTTTTGAATGGTGTCTGCTGCGTCTGGCGTTCGAGGAAATCATTCCCGCCCAACGGTTCCCGTGACCTTTGCGAAACTGATTCCAATTTTTTCCGATTCCGAGAGGACGGTATATTGTGGAGGGGTCATTATTTTACTATTATTTATTAATTAAAATGGCAAAATGAGCCATTTTTGTTTAGCTCGCTATTTTCACCGTCTTGTTGATAATATATCGTAGTGGCCTAGCATGACATGCATTGTGAATATCATCAGGGATTCCTGGAATAAATAAACAAAATCTACAGCGTTTCTCCCGTCATGATTTGTTTGCTTGGAATTTTTTGTGATTATTTTTTTCTTTAGTTGATTATTGAGAAAAAAGAAGCAAGAGATAAATATCCAAATCTAACATTTTTTCGGCTTCAGTGAGTCGGAAAAATATATTTTGCATTTTTCTGTGTCATGTGATGGTTAATCTCAGCAAATGGCAGAGGTGAGGGATTAATTATTACAAGGGTCTTCATAGTAAAATTATGCCGGAAGTGCGATATTAACTGCATTAGAAATATCACCAAAATATGTATGTTGATGCTGAATTTAAACGCAAACTCCTAATGTGAGTGTTATAAAGGAGAATACCAAGTCAAATGATATAACTTTACAAAGGGCAGACATAAATGGTCCGGCCAAATAACCTATCGTACTCAGCTAGAAGAGGACCTAGCATATGGCGCCCGAATAAAAATATCTAAAAATTGTATAAATCTTTCTCTCACACAGATTTTCTTGCTTTATTCGAAAGCTTTTACGCAATTAGTCGTTGAACCAGCTTTATCATGAATTGACAGGTACCCACACTATAATGTTCGTGAAAACAGAGCAGGCTATGGGAAAAGATAAATTCTGCGAAGAGCAGCCGTAGTCAGTTCGGCAAAGAAATAATCGTTCCCATTACCAAATGTCCATTTGGAATGGAAGTTTTTAATATTTGTTGGTATTGTTCCATCAAAAAAATTGCCAGACTTTGTATTTTTTATGCGGTGAAGCACGCAGGGAAATGTCGTAAATCGAGCTGAGTCGCATGTATTGATTTCCACGCAGGGCAATTGCATTCGTATCTGTTCATAGGATTGAAATAGGAGGTCATTACTTGGCAGGTTCCCGCCAGTTGTTTTGCGCGTGGCCTGCAGTTTATCAAGAGGCAAAACCAGCTCGCGCGCCATACGCAATCAAAGCATCGTCTCTCTTCCTCTCCTATCCCCATCTCCTTTCGCCTCGATCTCAATCTATGTCCCAAGCATCCCTTCTTTCTTCCTCTAGTTACCCACGCCTCAATTTCCTTCCTCCCAGTATCGAGTCCAGCAGCTGGAACTCTGAACCTGGCCTCCTTCCACCTCGTGCACTCCAGCGGCTTAGCTTGGTAACAAAGGCCTCGCGAGAAAATTGGATGCCGCTGTAAAATGTGGAGGCCTTTCATCGGGCCAATCACCGTGTACCATGGTGGCCACATACCCTCTTTATTTTGGGGATGGAGCATCTGAATCTTCTGTAATAAGATCCTCTCTCCAGTAAGAACTTAGTGTAATCAGGATTTCCCGAAATATCCTCGTTCGGTTGCGGCACAGACATTGAATTTTCCCGTAAAAATATATCTAAAATGAATATTCACATGAGTCTCATCCTCTTAAATTACTATTAAGGTTAAAAATATGTCCATTGTATTGCAGGACTATTCTTTTGAAAAAGCTTAATTCACGGAGGTTGATTGACTGAAAGCGTATTGATCTTCACGGCTGAAATCATCTTTCAAAATTTTGATTTTGCAGTGAAATCTTATTACGAATAAAATAATGTTTTATGGCTTTTTAATTAATATTTTCCAGTCAGGCAACACTATATAGACCATGAAAAGTCTTTTACATCATAAGTACTCGAAATTCCCGACAAGCTAGAGTGTCTCCAATACCGGAAAATGCTTATAGCTGCGGAAACTTTCATCGAGTTTTTAAGAATTCGTTTACACCGATCGTTATACTTAAATAACAGTTGAAGGAGTGTAATTTACTGTTAGATATAAAAAATTTGACTAAATTATTTTGAATTTACTCATACTATAATCTCTAAATTATCATAAATCTGTTGAATACCCTCGCGTACAACTGTACGGAATATACTAGTGACGTAAATTCAAATGCATAAGGAGCTCTGGTTACTGGAATAGACAACTAGAAATCATTTTCAACTTTTAGCCCGCCAGAAGGGAACTTTTTCGCGACTTGAGATGAATTGTTTCTGGAAGAACTTTCTTCCCACGTCAATCATGTGAAACCGCATGTGATCCTTTAATATCGGCTACCATTTATCTATTTCTATCTTCATTCACACTGATGAACGTGATAAATGAAATTAAAGCTAATTAATATTACTCGAAATATTAAAAATATTATCCATGGATGAGTGAATCGATCCAATATTCCAGTCACTCAGTCCATGTATAGTGTTTTTACTCATATCTTTTTCGGCAAAGTTGGCTTGATATAATTAATGATTGCAGTAAAATTTTATATGCTAATGGAAGCTTTCTGTTAGAGATTTCGAAGTTAACAAAGTTATTAACGCATACCAAGGGCTGTAAATGGAACGATGAGATCAATAAAAACGAGGAAATCTGTCCGGTAACGAGTTGATAGGTAACATTCACTTCGGCAGCCAGTGGATGAGATAAGTACGAGAAATAGGTAGCCCTGTGATTCGTCGTTATACGTAAAGAGTTTGATAGTTTTTGCACTTTTCTCCATTAACGATCTAATCGCAAGGAATGACTCCAGGTTATCAGTCAAAACCATTTGTAGCTGATATAAAATGGAAACAATATCATCCACCACTGGACAATGCTACCATGGAATGAAGTAATAAATTGCAAATATTAGAATTTCCAATCGCACTGTGAGGACGAGAAAACTAATGTGTGATCATCGTTTTATAAAAACCAGTCATTATTGAGCATTGACTAAAGGGAAAGTGGGCATGAGAATATCGAACTCATTTTCTTAACAAGCGTCCAACAGAATTATTTAGCTCTTCTCCTGACATTTTTTTAGGCTTTTTATACGCAGGGTCTAAATAGAACAAGAAACAAAAGTTCTGTTTAGTTACCGATTGCACAGTGCACTGAAATATCCTCATCTACCTCGACTTTCCTCTATAACGGCCGTTATAATATATTTAGCCACACGTAACCATGCGCTGTGGGTTGAAAATCCTTCGAGGCGGAATTAAAAACCAGGTTCGCCGCCCACGGTTTTATCAAACCGCCACAGGGGCCAAACTGAATGAATTCAACCTTTTTAATACGCAGTTTAACTTTCGGTAAATAAAATTTCAAGGGAGGATGCGGTTTTCGGCATGAAGTTTCCCCTGGTGAACTTGTGAGCAGAAAAGAGTTAGAAATAAAGGTGTTATTCGGAAAACCCCATTACTAAAATACCAGTAACTCCATTTGTTCGTCAACAGGAAAATTTGAGCTTCCATCGGATGAATATGCTACCTACGGTAGTGTGGCATGATGTTGAGTAATGGGTTTATGAAGCAGTGAACTTGTTTGGGCAAAGTTCACTTTGGTCAGTGGATTTTATTCACTTTAAGTGCAGCGCAAGAGGTAGAAAAAGTGCAGTTTTACGCCAGGAAATGGTCATTTGAGTGCATCGATTGACATATTTATTACAACGTTGTTGGAACTTCAAATGCCCAAGGAATGTGGCATACGATGAATTCAATCCGTCTTTTACTTACATTGCAGGGATCGTACCCTAACCTGAGTACTCAACATTAAAAGAGGCCTTCCACTGAGGGAACTCAATTTGCCTGTCAAAGTACTATAATGTCAAGCATAATCGATTTCTCCGTTAATAGTGTTTGCACATAATTTATTTAAATAGTTTCATGGATGCAGTACCATATTTACAGAACTTTAATAGCACAACTCTGGAAATTCAAAGCTGGTGTTGTAGTTACTTTTATCATGTGCTCGTATACGTATTAGCAAAAAACTCATTCAACATCTTTCATAAAATATTTTGTTACATAATGTATATTTAGACTAGCAGGCAGCTAGGCTGCTCACTCCGTGAGTAGGAGTGTGTACCCGCAGAGGGTGTGTCCTAGTCTAAAAATAGCTCCTTGGTGAAAATGTTTTTTTTTCAATCCCTGGTCTCCTTTGTTGTTTTTAAAGCCATTTGAATAGGAGAGCACTTTAGGTTTCTTTTTTATCAACCTTTACACTCTTCCACTCTCCCTTTTGGCCTTTCTCCCTTCTGGTTGTTGTAACCACAACCCAAAAATATAACTTACACCTTTTGCACGGATGGTAACCTAACACCCCCTGCCACACGCCCAAGCAGCCGTTCTTTTGGATCTTATTTAAACTAACTAAATACACTCCTTTTAATTCATGTCTTCATTTCATATCCAAATATCTTACACCTTTGCACGGCTGGTGACCTAACACCCCCTGCCACACGCCCAAGCTATAAAAATCCAAAACTACTACCAAATCATGAAGACAGAGATTCCACACCCATCGCACCAAACCTCACTCTTCTAACTCAAAAATTGACGGAGAAAGAAACAAAACGTTTACAGAATGACTGACACGCTACAAAATTAATATATAGAGATAATTTGACGAGAAAACATACACATACGATACAATACTCGTATGCGTATGTTTTCTGTGAGAATGAATGCGATATTGCTATAGTTAGATCTAATTTATCGCTGTGAATTTATAGAAAAGAAGTTTTTACATCCTATACAATTTTCAAACTAATTAGCGATAACGGATAAATAGAATTTTTAAGAAAAAAATGTGACGTTGGTACAATTTTTTATGAGTTAAAAGGCGATGAATGCTGAAAGTATTTGAAAATAGTAACTTACACCTACAAAATTTTTCACACTTTCAAACGTAATGTAAGAATGCTTTTTTTATATTTTTATTAGTATCCTTTTATGATCGGCTAACTCTGATCCTCGCGGTGGAGCTTAGGCACAGCGACATTTGTTCACTTGTTTGCAATGCTGTTGGACTGGAGCTTAACTCCTCGGAAGTAGCTGGGCTAATCAATATTGTATCCCTTCCACTGTTGCAGTTGTCATGTTGCGGGTATGCAACACAACTTCAGGTTTGATGCGGTGTTGATCAATTTTTCAGCAAATAATTACAAGTACTCTCCGGTAAAAAAATTCCTCCGATGTAACACGACAACAAAGTATAGTAGATTAAGGCTCCGTAAACGTAGAGAGAGATTAAAAAATTACGCGTTTCGTTATCAGATACAAATGACGTCAGCACTCTCTCAGATATTTTCACGCCGCACCCGATGATAATGTACAGAGTCATTTACATCAACACAATACCATGCCAGTCACCTTAAGGGTGTGGGGCAGAGGGTGAGCTAACATCAACATGCATTTCAATATAGCCTATTGAAGTTAATGTAAATGCAACTGTCGATGCAGTATCTCTAGTCAGATGACGAAATATCACAGGTATAGGTATGCAACTATAAATATGATACCAATGGTGGAAAAAACTCTTTGGTTTTTTGCTGGATAAAGGTCTCTCGGGAACTCCACCGGGTCAGAAGCTCCATTTCCCCTGACGTTTTGGAGAACAAGTTGTTCTCCATCCTGAGATGTTATTAATCATCAGATCCTCTGAGGATGGAGAACGAGTCATTCTACAAAACGTCGGGAGATATGGGGCTGCTGACGCGGTGGAGTACCCGAGAAACCTTTTTCCAGCAGATACGCCAGAAAATCTAAGATCTTTCATCTTTAGATTAATATTATTTGCAACTGCATGAAAGCAAAGAGATACAAGAGGTATGCAGGAAACATGCAAGACGTACTGTAAGATTTGAGGCTTTCCCGGCATGTAATGTTAAGCTCGATTCTAGATGTCCTCTGAGTAAGACAGGTTGCTTACGTTTCCCTCTCGATGATGGGGACTATGCGGCCTTCGAAACGTTGGCAACCATGTAATCTCTCACCCAGTGGACAACTCGAATAGGGCTTCTTACCAGACGTGCTGTTAGTTCTTTATAGCACTTAGGAATTCAAGCATAATGGAACCAACGGACTGATTAGCTTCTCTGCCTTATGGACAAACCTGGTCAACAGTTTTATTTGTAGCCGCTAGGGTCGATAGTCATTCGTGAGAGACATGGCATTTTAGACCTGTCCGTTCAGCGATCAATTTAATCGTATTTATTTGTAAGAATCTTATGTGACTAATGATAACTGAAGAGATATGTTTGCTTAGTTTAAAGGACTATGTTTATTATTAGAGAAGTTACCTAACCGGAGGATGAGGAGAAAATGAGGGAAAGGCGGATAAAAGTTGATTGACGTAGGCAAAAGAGATTCGGTACGGAGAAAGGTATAATATATTCTTCATGGGTATTCAATGGTATCAGAAGTTCAGATACTGACGTATCTGAACTTCTGACTCGGTTGGTGATTGACTAATTCTGCCATTTTTACCAAGGTGATATTTGACCTTACAAAGATGGCAGAGTTAATTGTCGAAACGTCAGAAAGTGAATTCGAGAACCGATTGTAAATCCATGAAGAATTTACTCATACCATTCGCCTGGGGAATATCAGATCCTTAATGTAAAAAAGAGTTTATCATCTTTTTACTTGAGGTAGTGAAGTTATGGAGCAGAGAAAGATAATCGATGGTAGTAATCTTGGCATGAGGACAAGGTTTTATGTCTGGTGAGATAACCATGTGCGTTTAGAATCGTGTGCTGACGATGCCTAAGGCTGTTTTATTGACCCTCCGCGATGACCAAACATCAAACATGCAGGTTGGTCGATATGCGTTGCCACGCGCGCAGCAATTTACCTGTAAAATCGGAGATCAGATATTTCGTCAGGCTTGTCTCACGCTCGCCCTCATTGTATACAGGGTCATTAGGGTCAATACTAAACGCTAAGACTCATAAGGGAAGGGAGGGATGTTATGAGGGATCATCCCTAGGTGCTTGAGAAATGGGTGAGGTATGGGGAGTCCAGCATGAAACATCGACGTGGAAATTCCAGTCATCACGAGGGTAGCTGGTATTGGTCGTCGAATCCTTTGATGTGAATCACGGGGTCATAGACTGTAGGAGGGGAAACTGGAGGCAGGATATGGGTCGATGCAGAAGGGGAACTTGGGTCTTTATAAATGTGGAGATTGCTCTGCGCCGCGGCAAACTGTCCGTTCTCTGGAAACTGGGATGCATCGATTCACGTTCAACCAACTTTTATCGGAAACTCCGAGAGTAAAGATTGCGTGAAAGGTTCAGCGATTGGAAAAAATAAAATAAAACATGTTAAATAGAGACATCGAGGAACATTTATTCTCCCATTGGATTTCTAGGCCGCTCCACGCAAAGATTGCTCTATCCCTCGACGTAGTGAGGGGACCATTTTTGTAACACACCGTCAAAACTGGAGAACATATTCCTGATATGCATTTGGTCACTTCTCTACCATTGTGGGCGCTTGTCTTCCCTAACCTTCTGAAATTATGGTAATCTATTTTTGAGGGCGATCATGAGTATCAGGGGCGGAATTACTGACCAAACAATTCACCACTACGTTGAACGTATCAGTTATCTCGCCTGAGATTTTTATCGGCATATTACATTTTATTTTTTGCATGAAATATTTCCTAGGGGTCCTTTCCATTAGGCAAGCTTCATGTCAAATACTCCCTTCTTTACAGACTGAAAACTATCATGGAGGTGAAGACGTAGGTAAAAAGTATTTGACTCAGATGTGACGGGGTGAAAAATACTTGAACCAATACCAGCCTTCACCTTTCCACACATTTAATGACGTCAACGCCGTGACGTGTTTTGGGATACTGTGGCGTAGGTGGGTGTTTCAAACCCTTGTGTGGCACTTTAATCAACCGAGTCTCTTGCTAATATCTGCATTAAATTTATACAGCAGGGTTTGCCACATAAGTAACACATGTTCCCTATCATTCACATCGCAATTAAGTATCGTTGGTCTCTGCTCGAATGTGGAAGGGTGACCCTCCTCTCGTCCGATTTCTATTTCCACTGTCTCCTATTTGCAGGCATGTACGAAGTGATTTTATACGTTGAAGTAAGTTCAACTGAAAAATTAAAAATTATCGGAAACTTGGATGACGTTGCTCTGGAGTGAGAGAAAATCAGTTTTTAACCACTTCACTTCTAAGGAATTCTGCATGCAGAACTATTTGGACCATATGTCCTCATAGAAGAGCGCAAGATAACTGCATTTGATCCCAAAAGTATAATAAAATATAGCAAATCACCCAATGTCCTTCAAAAAGGACATTAAATTATTACATTCGAGTCCTGATTGTTTTCATATATTCAGGCTTTCATTTAAATTTCTTTTTAATTATCTTGTAATTTAGATATAAAAATATTAAAAAATAAATAAAATAAAGTAAATATGAGACATGATATGTACTTTTGTATGAAACTCTTTAAATTAACGTGCTAGCTGCAGCATGAGCGTGTGGCAGGAGGTTTTAGGGGATTAGGACACCAGCCGTGTTAAGGCGTAAGGGATAAGGTTTTTGGAGGTGAAATGGTGGAATGTATACGATGTTGTTTTGAGTGGATCTCAGTTTTTACTATGGTCACTTATTGTAAAACAAAAGGACGAATTTTTGTGCCTATCTTTTCGGCAATGAATCTATCTTATTTAACTTCCTCTATCAGACCTAGAGATGTAGTGAGGCGTCAAAATAATATTGTCCGAGTCGCTCTTGACGCACCTGTTTTGAATTTCTCCAGCAAACCTAGTCTAACGTGTAGCCTCCGAGTCTCTAGAGGTTCCCTAACTTAATAACTCAAAAAGCTGTGAAACTCTATATATAAGCTCGTAGCAGTTATAAATGAAGCGCGCAGCCTTACTTTATATTTTATTTAGTTTTTGGCTAAATCGTACATAGCAAAGCTCTACTTACTATTATAGTCATTTTTAGCCTAGATCTTAGAAAGTTACGCATTCCGTGAAAGAAGATGTAGAAGCCCCCCTTTTCCCGATCCAACCCTTGGGAAATCCCTCCTCTCTTGCAACTGACTTTGCATTGCACTGCTTGGATGCGATGCGACGCTCTATGTCTACCCTTTAATGATGACCCGCATCAACTTCCCCCCACCCTCTTTCATGCCGTAAACTCTCTCCCCATTCTCGACCCAAGAATTTTTTTTCTTATTCGTTCCCAGCTTTTTTTTCCTCCCTTCAAATCCCACTTCCCTCCTCTTTCCCATCCACCTGTCCGTGTGTACCTCGCCGCCGACCGACCGACTCACCTCTTTCGTCTCTCGCCCCTTATTACTCGGGGCCCGTCACGTATCGATCAGCGCGGATATGGAACAGGCGTGGACGGGATCCAACGCCGCAAACCCCTTCCTGGTCGAAAAATGTTTCCGGTGTCGTGAACAAGGTTTTTTTTATTCCATCCCGCCTGGGGTGGTGCACGCGCCACCGCTCCTTCTCTGGGGTGTTTGGAGTTGGGGTGTAGAGAGGGGGTGAGGAGTGGATGGAAGTAGAAGGCCTGACGCATCGCCACCGTTCCCATGGAAACTTCTCCGGTGAATGGAACAACTCTGTTGGTGGCTCGTGGTAAAGGAATTTGTCCGGGGTTAAAGTGTGTCTAATTCGGTATTTTGCGTAGGCGGCACCCAGGGGAAAGAATGATCGGGAACAATTCCTGAGAGAAGAAAAAGATCTCCGGTTGGTTGCTTACTTGGTTAGAGGACAGACAACTGAGATCACTTGCGTCGTTGATGATGTTTTCTTTATATTTTATTTAATGGGTGATCTACCAGTAACCTATGGAAGTAGAAAAACCTGTACTAATCTTTTTAGGCTGGAACCTTACCTCACCAATGCACACGATTTCGTACTTCATCTTGACATACATCCTATCCGTCTTTCTCTCAACCTTGAGGCATGTTCTCCATCTTTACCTCCACCACTCACTCAACACCCTCCCCTCTATAACGGCATCCAGCATGCCCTCGCTTCTCATTTCCTGTTCGTACCACCAACTCTCCCCTCTTCTTACTTACCCCAGACTTATTCTCTCTTCGTCCACTATGCCGAATAGTTCCTCGTTCGTCTTCCTTTCCGTCCATCGCGATTTCTCCAATCTCCTCCATACCCGCTTGTCAAACGCCTGCTACCTTTTTGCATCCTTATTCCTCAGAGTCCACTTTTTTACGCCTTACAATTTACTGGAAGAGCGGAGTGAAACTCAGCCTCGGTATTCTTCCTCTAAGGTGTATCAATCCTTAGATAGATTTCAATTAAACTGCTCCTTCCATGATCGTCTATCCTGTGCTGTCTCCCTCAGCTCATCGCAAGTCCTTCGATTCATAATATCTGTCAACATATTATTTCTGCGTCTTCCTCTCCCTCTCTTCCCCTCGATCACTAGCCCAACATAAACGAGTAGTATCTGAGGTCTACCCTTTAACATACTATTTGGGGAAAAAGTGCTGTGAGGGAATGGAATACTGAACAAAAATTTATCATGCATGTACCATTAATAAGTCTATACGTTATTTTGTGGTCAAGAGAGTATGAAACACACTAAGCCTTGGAAGTAGTAGCTCGGACGTTGGTAGTATAGACACTTTATACGAAGCAATGGCCTCAAGAGCAGGGAAGACCAAGGCACCCGCTCACGGCCGGCATGACCAGTGACATCATTTCTCCTAATTCCCATTCCCTGCAATTTTGCTTTGTTATAAATCAGCGATTTTGTCTTCATGTTTTCCGTTTCAAATTCAGAATATTTCAACAAAAAAATAAGTGTCCGCACATGAGGACGAAACTATTTAACTGTGCTCGTAAAAATTGGTTCATTGGCTCATTTCTCTCCATGAAACATCCAAGAAAGATTTTAATTTAAAAAAATGATCTTCCACCTAAAACAAATTGGGACCCAAACCCTCGGATCGGTAAATTGGTACTCAATTAATTTCACAAATTTTGATTAAATAAGTTAGATGCATTGCCAAACAGATAGGTGCAAAAAATCGTCCTTTTCGCGCAAAATAAGCGACCACAATAAAAACTGAGCCCCACTAAATATACTTCCATAATACATGCCACGATTTCACCTCCCGAAACCTTATCCCTTACACCTTGACACAGCAGGTGTCCTAACACCCCCTGACGCCCATGCGGCGGCTCGCAGAGTAGTATGCAGATGTAGATGTAGAAAACAATCCCCTGATGTAGCTTCGTTAGAACTGCTGTGGACAGCATCGGTTTTGTTTGCAATAGGACTGATAGAGCTCTGGTTAATCGGGAGGCAAGTCTTTAATATGGGTTATAAACTTCATTTATGGAGTTAAGATTAACGAAGTGCATGATTCGATTAATTTCATGATACTTATTTTCTCTCGAATTTCTGCCTTTAAGCTAAAAGATTTTTAAAATCTCATCTGCGGTATCTTTTATTCCATTTGACCTACTTCTCTTCAACTGACGGTATATATGATCGCGTTGTTCACCCATGTACTTCAGTGAAAATCATTTATATTGGCTCGATAGAGGTCGTTTTAAAACCAGATGTTTTCGCGTAGTCTCCTGCCGCTGTCCTAAAGGCCTATCTTTTTCTTCAAGCACTAAGGTTATAGATGACCTTATGCGTGTCAAATTATAATTATCGTGATGCAGTTTATTTTATCCCTCGCTCTGCATTGTGTCCGGAATAGATGGCGGTATCGATCGGATATACATGCGAAAAAGCCAATATCACGGATGTATATCGATTTTACAGCACGAAATGATGATGTTTGCGGTTATACCATTTTTATGGGCGAATTTTTACTGCAGAGCCTGGATTTCTGTCATGTTTGATGGTGTTATTTAATATCTTTATGTCCTCAATGGATTTGATGCCTTATTCAAAGTTCCATTAACAAGTAATTGAAAAAAATCCCCAAATAAACCTATAATGTAAATATTTTGTGCCAAAGATTCGGTTTGGATGTTCCGTCATTTTTGAAGAAATGAACTATAACCTACAATTGAGCCGTAAAGTCATGTTTTATTAATTTTAGGCGAATAAAAGGCTTGAGATTTGTTCCCATCTGGCCTGAAAGACCGTAAATGTAACCGTATGATAGATGGAAAAACGAGCCATCAACAAATATTTTTGACCAAAAGAATTATAGACACTCTAAAGGTATTATTCGAATGTTTTAAGGACACCTTATATGTTATATAAAGCTTTGAAATTTATATAATCTCACATTTGATGACAGAACGTGTCAAGTTCATCTTCCTTTGCCAATGGAGTTCATGAGACTTATTTGGGGAATCGAGGGATCGATTCTTTTTTTAATGGGCTCAGAGGTTTGAGATAGTTCAAATTCTCTTACTTATCCAATTGTTTCTTCATTAGGTTGTGGGTAATATTTGTCGGATTATATTTAGCCTACATTAGTAAGGCAGTAAAATTTTTCCTGATTTTTCTCCACTCAAATTACTCGCAACACATATTATATTGACTGAATAATGAAAAAAGAAAATTAATTGTTTTATCCCACCAATTTATTTTCAGGTACTACTAGTTTTGACGCAGTGGCATAATGAACTTCCATAATGTTCCTGAAACCATTGAGATCTTTATGATGACTGTTTTCGTTGTCCAATAATTTACGTTTCCCTTTGTTTACTGATGCTTTGATGCTTATTTCATTCTTGGTCACCATTTTTTCTAAAATAATGCAGTCTTTATTTCCACGTAGAGCCATTCCACAGGAAAAATCATCCGTTTTGACAGGAAATCGAATCGTTTTGGCAGTGCAACTGTTAAAAGTCCTCGGTGCTACATGTTAAATTAGAGATGATACCGTGGCTTGATCATGGTAGTTCCAAACTTGAAGGTAGTTTCAAAGGCTGGTTGAAGTTGAGGTTCCTGATTTAAGTTTTTCTATAGTTGAGATTCTCTTTTTTTGGCCCTTAATCTCATCAATTGTAATGAGAAGATTTTATTCTCAAGATATTTACACTAAAGTTTGTATCGCTGGAAATAAGTGAGACTTTCAAGGTTATGATATTGCATTCCGTTACAAAATCGAGTAGATTAACCACTGCAACCAGATTTCTCAATTTGACGTCTCACTTAGCAGCCTTTTACTTACTTAAACAAGTGACCTAACTATTTTCTTCCTCTGATTTACTGATTTTACTTATCCAAATATTTTGGAACTTGCCTCTTTGAATTACAAATTCAATTCATTGTAGCTGAATAAGATGGTCCTTGCCAATTGCGGTATTTTTTGGCTCTCACATACAGTTTAGTCTGCTCATTAAAAATTCTCAACGACGTGGCAGGGAGAGAAGTCTCGTATGAACTCAAAATTTCCCTTGTCTAGTGTGAATCATTAATTCCGGGTTTGCAATATTGCGGCCGAAATTATGGGTCGCCGTTAACGAGAATTACTGCCCTCCCTTGTCCGCAGACTCTCATCTTCGCTCCTCTCGCCATAGAGACCGGCGGCGCCTTTGATATCCCTTCTATCCTCCTCCGCATCGTTGATCCCCATCCAGAAAAAAATATCCCTGCGAAGCGATTCTCCTCCTCCCACCCCCTTTATCCCCCTCCAGCCAACCCTCTCGCCACCAGACCATACCATCCCCTCGGTGTCATCCCAAGAATCGGAAAACAAATTTCCCCATTCACGGCCATTACATAAGCTGCGTCTCCTCTCCCCTCCCCCCCGCTCGGCCCAGCGCCCTTCTTCAACCCTCCCTGGCTCCCGACACGCTTCCTCACAATTATTTTCTTCTTTTTCTTCTTCCAAGTCCTCTAAAAGCCATTGACTTCCACCCATGCCATTTCCAGGCCTTATGTCATCAAGTCAGCTCCACATCCCCCTCTCTATCGTCCTCCCACACGCAGTTCGCCCATTCCTTTTCCGAATTCTATCCTATGTATTATACAATATTATACTGAATCTAAAGTAGGTGGATTTATGATGTGGAATAAATGAAAAGGAATTATATTTTTCTTTTTAATTCCTATGACACTTATAGTGTTCGATCACTGAGAGAGTTTCCGATTGATGATATATAGACGTAAGTCTGTCGTTATGATGATTCATCTCACTCACATCCGTGAAGATTTACACTCTCTGTGGTTCTTGCAAGTAGTATTGACAAACTGTCGTAAAATACAGTCACACAAAAATTTTACCATTTCTTGGAAAACTAAATTTTATGGCATCTAAAGCTCAAACATTATAGTGTACTTATGAATTAGTTGGTAAATGGTACTCAGCCACTACATAATAGGCATAGTAGGACTCTTTCCTAGCTATTTTTTCATTTTAAGTATATCTCTTCTCATCCAAAACTACTCATGAGTTCTGCATACTTCTAGCCTCTCTTCATTCCCTCTAAGGTTCGTATCATTTCTCAGCCTCTCCCTCGATTGCCAAACATTCCTGCCCGCATACCACAGTCATCTATATCCTATCGCCTCCAATTACCAAAGATGACTATCTCTCTTCTTTCCTCTTTATTTCCTACGGTGACTTCCTCTCCTCTCATCTCCCAGCAAGCCGTGCGCAATTTTGTATATCCGCATGCGTATATCCGCCCAGGATTCCACCATAATCTCTCCTTCCTCCTAACAGACTTTTTGCACGCACCTCACGTGCAGTCCTATCCCCGCCAATCCAGTCGTCAGAGACTCACCTTCTTCCACGTTTCCCAAGCTCTCTCGTCCTCCTCCGTTACTCCAAGACACTTAAATTCCTCTTCCTCGGTAAATTCCTTTGCTCAGTCTTTTCTCCACCAACCCTTCGTCTCACCAGCCCCTCACTCCTCCTTCCCCCCCCCCGCCCATGTACCTGTGTGATATCACCCCGCTGCCCGGCCTCCGCTACCATTTCCCTCCCACATCTCCCCACGTTCCCTCTTCCACAAATCCTCTCGTTGGCCTGAAGCCAACGAAAGATGCTGGGAGATATCGGCTGGGACTCTGCACCAACTCCGTTCCTACTATTCACCCTCCGCTCAACCCCTCCTTAACTTCTCCGAGGAAAATCCTCATCGACACAGATATGGGGATAGCACAGTAACGACTGCGTTCCTCCATTGTAAAATTCTCTGTATAAACATACTGTGTAAATAGTTTTAAGCGTCTATAAAAGGAAATCAGGAAAGATTTATGCTAATGAAATAAATAACTGGAAGTATTTTAATATTTCCATAAAATTAATAGATGATAAATGAACTTGGTATACACGCATGCCAAGTTCATTAATTCTCTTCAGCTTGATAGTGAAGTTTGTCTTTCAAAATTAAGTATTATCTTACTAGAAACCATTCTAGAATTGCTTTCGCATTTGTGAGATTGGTATGTTGCAAAATATACCTTATAATCAGTTCTTTTCAGTCGTAATTTTGTAAGAAATGCAACTTGAACTTCGGTATTAATACATAAGGATCATTTCTGGGCGGTGGATTACAAGTCAATACTTTTAAATTATATATATTAATTTATTTAGTCCGGCAGTACCCTTGAAAATTGTCATAGTAAGCACAATAACTTGTGGACAAAAATGAGTCTTTAAAGGTTCTTCACACAAAGTTTCTTGTGCCATCTACAGTGGTCATCTATTAGAAACATTTTGACCTTGTGGGGATGGAAAAGAATTTTCAACCTTAAGCATTTAATCCACGTAATTATTCCTATGGAGAAACCTAAAAGCGGCCATTTATCAGAGTTTCCAAACCAAGAGCAAAGATGGTGGGCTATACTCCTGAATATTTAAGGGAAACGATTTTTTTTCCTTTAAAAATGGATGAGCCGAGTATTGTCATCAGTTATGAACTGAATATGAAATGCCTACCAAGGTGCGATAATACCTGTCCATCCGTTGAAATTCTGTTCCCACGTTGAACACCCGTTTTGTCCGCTCCGGGAGTAATATTAAATGCAGGAGAATATTCTTCGCTGTGGAACCAGTAGCTGCTGTGTATTTTGAGAGCCTTTTCCTTCCCAGAAGATGGGAACAACACTCTTCACCTTAAAAGAAAAAAAAGGTTCTTGGCCCACTTTCCTCATTAAGCCGGTGGGAGGCCTGGTGGGAGGTGGATAAAACGTTTGCCCCGAATGTGCGACGTGGAGGCCGGGGAGTCAAGGGAGTTGCAGAGCTGTGGGAGAAGGGCACAATGATGGGGGAGTGGAGAGAGGGGGTGGAGGTCGGCGGGATGAGAGAGCGGAGAGAGGTGAGGAAGGGGTGGGAATAGAGGGATGGGGGGATGGCGAGTGGCTTGCAAACTATGTGCTAGGCGGTGGAGAAATGGGGGGGGAGAGGGTTTTTGGGAAGCGCTGTTGCGGCCGTTACGTCGTCGTTGCTGCCGGAGGGCTTCGAGGTGGTTTCTTACGACCTGAAGTATGTGTTAGGGGCGCGGGGGGGGGGGGGTGAGGATGAGAGCGGAGATAGGGTCATCACTGTGTCACACCACCGTTCGCCCATTGTTCCCTTATAATAGAGCAGCGCATCTTATAAGTACGTAGAGGTGTAGGTTGACTCGATACAGGTAGCCGTCCTAAACGTTTACCCTCTCTAGATTATGGATTCAAAGGTGCTGCGAGGCTTCTTAAGTAGCAGCGACAGAGACATTTTCAGGAGTGCCCAGCTAAGGAGATATCCCTACTAATCTTTAAAATATATAACTATTGGCCTTCATTGGCATTCGAACCCAGATACTCCTGACTCTGATATAACGTACAATCGCGAGTCAAGCGAGCGAGTCCTCTGCTACTGCGAATTTAATTGAGACTACATGGTGTAGCGAGCGTAATACGTGGCGAAGTTCTCGCATTCGCGCCTTAGCCCACGACCCCTCCGCGTGATTTTCCACTAGAGAGGATACCTGAGCAGTTTAATTAGTCACTGTACCCGTTGTGGATACGAGGCGTCGAGGTTGCGATTCCTTGTCAAGGCAATTCAATTATCCCTCGAGAATTTTTGCGAATTTATGTTACTTCGGGGTAAATATTTCACCCATACCTCCCCAGTCATGTTTTTTCCATCACTTCTCCTAACTCATCCCTTTCATGACCAAAGCCTTATCTTCGTGATTAACCTTGTTCACTGAACTAACGTAAAGCTCCTGTTGAATCCATTTTGACAGTATTCTCACGACTATTGATTTTATTCAAACTCGAAGCTTGGACACGTCCTAGAAAAACTCCCAGAACATGATCGTTGGTGAATGTCCATTGTTATTGCTGTTAAATCCTCAATTTATTGGCCCAAGAGGCTGTGTTTGAGTTGTTAGAATATCAAAAAGTATATTACGGTAGTAATTGAGAGTGATAATTAATGCGCTTGTTCAGTATCACTCGAGACTCCTGTATTTTTATGGCAGCTGACATTCTCGAATTTGTATGAGAATACTATGCAGCCTTTAAAAAAAATTATAGAGGTCACTGTGAATGTGGTCTCAAATTTTAATCCACTTGGATGTTTCGGCTAACGTCCAAATATTCGTTTAGAGGTTTGCTGTGTAATATATTTGGCACATTCTCATGAATGATATTCTCCAATTATATTTCATTTTCATGCAATATAGATGTAAACTATTGAGTTTCAATTTCAATGGATATTCATGACTGATTTTCATCCATTCTTACTTTGAAACTAAGATAGATGAATATAATGTCAAATAGGGGATGAAAAATAATCAATGTCGATGCTGGTAGAATTTCTGGTGTTGGTGATTTTTTATAAAAAAACTTAACTCCTTGATCTCGTCTAAAATAAGCTATCAGGTGGACTTTCCTAAATGACAGTTGAGAGAAGTGGTCATTACACTCATTCAAAGCACCTTTGACCCCGAGAAAATCTGTTTAAAGTAGTGAGGTCGTGGGATCTCAAAAAACCTCGTGAACATGTGATTGATTGATCGGTTAATATTTCTTGGTAAGGCTCGACCGTACACTGTGAAGCAATTTTTCCGCGGCCACTGGGTCTTATTGAGTCGAATAAAACACGTAGGTATTTTTTACCTTTTATTACTACTGAGTTACTATAACCGCAAAAACTCCGTGTACATGTTATTGCTTTGAACATTTCCAGACTAAAATACTATTTTTCCGTAAATATTAAATACCATTTTTCGTCTGTTTTTGGAGACATCTGAGCACTATCATGAGCTACCTAACAATATTTATGTGAGGTGAGGTAAAAATGAATATTCTTTTCTCAGGAACCAAAACAGAAAGGCAATTTTTCTTGCTGTTTGATTCTTCATCTAATACTATGTTTTATTTAAATTCAAGGTGTTTTTCGAACAATGTGGCAAGTTTTACCTTTGTACGTATTCTGATATTCTCAGTAAATTTTTGTTAAAACTACGGTTTCAAGAGCGAACAGGCAGTTGCCCATCGCCCTGAAGTCAACTTTTGTTCCCATTTCCCATAATCTTCCCTCGCAATGCGGCGACCTACATTTTGGTGTACCCACCTAGAAATATGATTCCGCCGGGATCCGTGGGTGCTTCCTAACTGCTTTTAATTGACTGCATGGGTGAGACAAAGAGCAGAAAGAGTACGGAGGGCAAAATGATTTTTTAAATGCTAAATGATACTTTTGAGAAAAATATGAATGGAACTAAGTGTTGAAACCGGATTCATGAAAGAAAAGTTTTACGCATTCTTTCAACGGAAATTCATAATGATTGTTATCAATATTTTTTTTAAACGCTTCCGTACCAAAAAATAAATGCTTAAGCGGAATACTTTGAACCCACGCAACCCTCCCACAATTATTCTTGGTAGATTCTTTTCTAAAAATGAAGCGGGATGCTTCTTTTTTAGAAAAGAAGCTTTTATAAAAATGAAGTGGGATGAAAAATGCAGAAGAATAAGCGCTCCTCAAATACTTTAGGGACAACAGTTCAGAATAATGTCAGATGCTAGTAAAACGTTTTTGATAGCTGGTATTACCTCGTTGATCAGTTCAAATAGATTAGTTAATTACTCGTACGATTTCTGGGGGCATTGAAAATAATGTCGGCTCAGTTTCATTGCCTTTTAGTTTTGTACGGAGTAGCAGAAACGTAAATGAAAACATGAGAATAATAGAGATGGGGAACCAAATAAGTCATCGTAATGTTTGTTCTCTCAATAATAATACATTTGAAGTGAAGAATAATTCATCTTCAAGGAATGCATCAAAAGTGAACTTTAATATCATGATTTTGTCTAGTTTGCCCGGCTGTGCCATATTCGTTTCAGAAATACCAAATTTTATCATACGAAAACACTGAATCTCCAGTATCTCAGCACAAAAAATCAGTATCATTTATCCAACTAGTACAGCCTATATGGCACCATTAACTTCCTTATTTTTATCACGTTGTATTTCCATGCATCTCTGGAAGCATTTATGAAACTTTGAATTGATAATCGTCGTACACTAATTCTGATACTTTTGTTGCCAAATTAAAACATTCTCGGCCTTTCTAGCGATATAATTGGGCTGCATGCCATAATATCCGTATTAACATGATGCAAACACATCTCAGACCTATACAACATAAAATCTCAGCGTAATAGTATGTCTTTTATTTGAAGTTTTCCTCTAGTGAGTATACATTTCACTAAAAGGCAAAAAAACTGAACCGCAAGTATTTTCAATACATCCAGAAACCATACGAGTGATAAAATAATCTATTTGAACTGATATAGGAGATAATACCGACTATCAAAACCGTTTTCCTAGCATCTGACATTAGTTCTGAACTGTTGTCACTAAAGTATACAAGCTGAAGTTCTTTGCAGGGAATGGACCAAAACTTTAATGACTTTGCTGTTATCCGTATTATATCCGTATCACATATTCTGCCTATTTCTTAAAACGAGACAAGATACTAGAGATTATTACAGAAACGCTAGCGTAATCTATAGTATCGTAACCGAACACGCTACATTGGATTTTAGGGTAAATATTATTTATTTGACACCTTCTTAGACAAAGAAAACCACCCTATAAATGGTATAGAAAGGAGCATTTATATTTTCGACGCAGAGGCACCCGTGCCTGCATAGAATGAGATAGAGCTGACTGAAGAGGATGATGGGGCGTAGGGTTAAATGACGGAGCGGTTTTCCGATATTGGGCTGTACGGAAAACATAAACGGAGGAAATGTTTTAAAAGGATTGAAGACGAGATCCAAAGTGGAATATCGACGAACTTTGTCATTTTGGTTGGTGAAGAGCGAGTGGAGACGTAGTTGTACGACGCACGGCAAGAATGGAAGGGCCATACGCTTAGATGGAATTTGTTTGTCTTTGGAAGAAGGCGGTCGATACCTATATTTAATCCGAGAAAACGCTAGTATTTGGGACTTTGTTAGGGAATATCATGCACGCACTCCGTCTGTTATCTTTCAAGCAAAACTCGTCGGTATCGCTAAATATCGCTATATCATTGAGATCTCATTTAAACCCATAAAAGAGTCCAGAAATATCCAGCTTTTATCATGGTAATATTAAAAATACATTGGAATAAGTTTTCAGTTAAAATGATCAAATACCTAGCTTTTTTACGTTTATGTGAAAAATTCTTTGGCATCAGTTATCAGTTCAAATAAATAACTTACTTGTGAAGGTTTACATCTAGAAAATTATATTCTCTCATTAAGTTAAAATAATAATAAATGGAACAGTCAAAAATTAGTTAATAATTTACGTGCAAAGGGTTATAGAATCTCATTAGAGTTTTAAGAAATTAACTTAATCCCAGATTAACAAGCCGCTATCTTTTTCAAATATTTAGAGAAAATTATGTAGTTTCCTGCTTGTGTTCTGTCAGTTTGCGAAAAATTTTAATAGCATATTGATAGGATTATAAAAACGGGATATTAGCAGATTGGGGGAACATTAATTCCCTCTCTACTATTAATGTGTCATATTAATGGTCATTGCATATTAGTTTCAATGACAGCAACATATCTCCAACTGATTTACTCTTATCGTCATGTATTTAAATGAATAAACATTTTCTGGCAAAAGATCACCATTGCAGTCGATGCTATTGTACTCTATAACTTAATATATAGACTGTATTTCTCAATATATTTGCCTGCAAGCCCAGCACATTTTGTGACTTTCAATTATTTTATTTTATATTTTATATTTTATAATGTATAGTTAACGTCAACTGCAAAATGATGCAGTCTATTCTTCAACTTAATACTAGTTCAGAATTTTAGTTTGTAAACTATACCAGATAATCGGCTATTTGGTGGGAGCGTCATCGGATAGCGTATTAAATTTGGTTTTTCTTCCAAAAATATTTAACCCGACATTTAAACAGCCATGGCTTTAGTGAAATAAATCATAGGCACTCTGGATTCTTTCCTATATTCTTCAAATTGAAACTCCACTCCAATCGTAGAGAGTAGTTAAACCAATTTTTCATATCGGAAATCTATTTTATTGAATTGATTTGGAGGGCCTCGAGGATTTGACTCTGCGGATGGCGTGCTACGTTCTTGGCATTTTATTGTCGTTCTAAAAACGAGAAGTGGGGAAGAAAAAATATTATCAAATTATTTTTGCACCGTAGACGTGTGGCGTTTCCTTGACTATAATTTTAATCCATGGACTGCGACCTTGACGTGGTGGAAGTGCTTGCCAGTTCCATCAACATTTAGAGCTAAAGCGGTGGGATAAGTCACACAAATTAGGTGCCATGTAAATTAGTAGCAGTTTGGTTGCATAAAAGGTCAACAGTTGTATTTTTACATATATTCAACCCTACTTTAATTTGTAGACTGCATCCAAATTTACCTAGTTAAAACTTTTCAAATAGGATATTTTCTTGAAGGCCAAATATTCCGGCGTAATAGGTGTGAAAAGAATCTTGGTCTCAATCTTTATGTGTGTGCGGATAACTGACTTCCTCTTTGTTACGCTGAGTACTTCAAATTTGACATGGTGAGAAAGACAAATTTTCTAATGAGTGAACAAATTTGAACACTTTGATAATAGCATGTTGGCATCACTACAAGCTTCACACCATCAACGCGTGATGACATCTAATGACAATTGTGAGATTATCAAGTTCTGGACTTCACTGCTGAGCTAAAAGACAGTATCTGACACAATTACACATTTTGCGGTTTGAGATTTTGTTCTTTCGACCTTGAGGATTTCTAAAAACTAAACTAAAAATTGTATCTACAGCGGTTTGACTAATATTACGTTCTGATTTCACCATTTCTACATGCCAGTTTTCTAGGCCATAAACAGTAACTACAAGTCTTTCTCCCAGAGAATCTCATTAATTCTATTCCCTTATGATTTATCTTCATTCCACATTTGCCGCACTGACAATCTGAGAATCGACTATATCGACTATATCGACTTTTCATCTCTTCTAAGATGGACTAAATGAAGAATTGAAGACTCGAAGGTGAAAACTTGAGCATGCAATAACTCAGAACCAACATTGATGCAGTTACTGTCTTTTAATTTGCAGGGCAGTGCATCCACTTTGAACCTAATATTTGTATGTCGTCGAATATCTACAGCTATACTCATAAATATCGGGTCAAACAAAGTGTAAAGAATAACTACCTAGTTTTGGTCGAAGTGAGGAATCCTTCTAGTAAAGAATTAGTATTCAGCTTCGCATAGCGTTTAAAATTTTAGCCAAAACTCAATACGTCTTATCTTTATTCAACATAACAACGCCAAGAAAATTAAAATTTATGGCTTTAACGACAATATGAACTATCGCTTGATAAAAGCACGGTAAGAACTTCCATTGGCCTGGTCCGGCAAAGTTACTAGTATAGCCGACTGGGTGACTCCAGCAGAAATCCTTCACAACCTACGTCGCGTAAAACGTGATCCCTGCTATCATCTTTCTTCGTCTCTTAGTAACACACTTATATCTAAAATGTTCTGAGATATTTAATGTTTTTGTTTGACTATGTAATGAGATAAAATTGAGTTGGGATTCGATTGAATCTCTACCGTAAACCAGGGTAAAGTCGGTAAGCGGGATGAAGATGGTATAAACATGAAAATTTTGACTCTGGAAGGAATTGACGAACTTCTGTAAGAGAGTAATAAATGACGACAGTTTGCTCACGTACAGGCCAATTCTTGACATTATCAGCCAGAGCTTAAACTACAATTTTTAGTTTCATCTCCAATTGGTTACACTATCTTTGTCTTAAGTTATCACAATAGCATCGCTAAACCTCAATTGCTGTGCCGTCCTGGTTAATAATACCGCCAAAGAAGTTTTTATCCTTGCTCAAGAAATTATTTGAGGGTAATAATACGCTGAGGAAATGTAAATATATGTTTGAAAACATTATTATTTCCCAAAATGTCTAAAAATTTAACTAACGCGGTGAATACGGTACCTACATCGGAGTTTTATCTTTTTAACATATTTTCATCGTTCTAATCACTCTTTTTTCTGGATACTATGGACTTCCCAAATTAAGTTAATCATATCGGGTGATTCCTTGCGGAAATGAAGTACTGATAACATTGCCGAAAATGAAGTGTTCTTTGTAAATTTCCGAAAAGTTTTACCACAACGACCTAAGTTTAGATAAACTTATGCCATTATCAAGGTACATGGGCTCATTTATTCGAGTTTGTATATGCTTTAGCATGGAACGTTTTGCTAAGCACATATAATCATTTATTATCTCGTATAAATGATTCTATTTGCCTTGTTGATTGCAGAACTTTGTCACAACCTAGGTTGGTGTAAAAAATTGTGGGGAAATTTACTAAGCCATTTCCACTGTGTGATAATATTATCACAGAGGAAAATTTGGAAACAGAAAATTATGAGGAGTCTATCAATCTGATTGCCTCAAAAGATGCAATAATAATTGCAATGGTTTTGAGAAGATATTTACCGTTTTTTGTAGAAAATCTAATAAACACACAGGGTTGGCAAGGCGTATCCAAAGAGCGCTGAGTTTGTAAAAGTCCAAGCATGACACTAATTGGTTGAAGCTGTAATAGAAGCCAATTAATATGAGTTTTTGGTGAACAACGTTGGTATAACTTCTTCACCTCACTTAGCGGGGTGCAGATAGTACAAATTTAACTATTTTTTTGAGCTTGTAGACATCTCTAAAATTTAAACGTGAAACGATTAGCTTATATATTATGCTTCTTTTGTAAAAATAACATTGAAAAAATAGTAAGTTCAGAACAAAAGACCTCGAAAGCATCTGAAATTGTGCCGGCTTCACCACGTTTTCCCATACCGAAGAGCTATTTTTTAATTAGCGCAGTACAGCACGTGGTCACAGAAGAGTAAAGATTAGTCTAGGCTGCAGGCGTTTGAGATGTGGGCGTGTAGGAAAATTGAGAACGTGCAATCAACCGGAAGATAGTCGAAGTAGGTTATTTGAGGAGGTTCTTGATATGTGACTGAGGAGAGGAAACTGCTGGAGGAGATTAAAAGTCAGAGTAGATCATCGTTAAAATCATCTCTCATCGTTAAAATCATGTAATTAGAGGAAATGGATGCTGAAGGGTGTGATGGAGAGGAGGATGTTGGGTAAGCGGGAGTGCGAAAGAAAGAGAATAGACCTCAAAGATAGGATAACAAGATGTAGGTATTATGCCAAGCTGGAGAGTTAAATAGTTTAAGGAGACGTGCTCAGGGTGGAAAATACTATGACCAGTATTTTTTTCCATTCAACCCTACCTTAAGCTGTAAATCACCTCTAATAATAGGACGTTCCTCGGATGAAAAAGTAAGTAAAAGAGAGATGCCACTTCGCTCTGGTTATGTCACACCTCTAATACGCCGCGAGCATTTGGGACCCTAATCATAAAGATTAATCCAAAAAAATTAATAAAATACAAAGAAAAGCAGCAAGTTTCGTTAAAAACTGCTACGAGCAAACTTATAGTATTATTAACTTTTTGGGGGATTCAGGTGGGAGCCCCTAGAGACTTAGAGGCTACACGCAAGACTTAGGCTGCTTGAGAAACTAAGAATTGATGTGTTTCAGAGCGACACAAAGAATATTATCATGATGCCTCACTACATTTCTAGGTCTGAAAGAAGCGATGAAATAATAGAGATACACAGCCAAACATATGGGTACAAAAACTCGTTATTTCCGCGCACAATAAGCGACCACAATAAAAACTGAGCTCCTCTAAATATACTCTCATAATACACATCACCATTTCTCCGCCAAAACCTTATCCCTTATATCTTTACACGGCTGGTGACCTAACACCTCCTGTCACACGCCCATGTGGAGGCTTGCAGGGTAATATTTAGATGTAGATATAGATGTAGTTATAATTAGGGTAATCCATCAACAGGATAAACTTGGCAACTTTTGAAATATAATTTAGGTTTGAATGGGTTAGAAAATGTGGCGAAAGGGTGGCTTTCCGAGGCAGTCAAGAATAGGATGCTAGCTTAGCCGCCAAAACCTTATCCCTTATATCTTTACACGGCTGGTGACCTAACACCTCCTGCCACACGCCCATGTGGAGGCTCGCAGGGTAATATTTAGATGTAGATATAGATGTAGTTATAATTAGGGTAATCCATCAACAGGATAAACTTGGCTACTTTTGAAATATAATTTAGGTTTGAATGGGTTAGAAAATGTGGCGAAAGGGTGGCTTTCCGAGGCAGTCAAGAATAGGATGCTAGCTTAGCCGATTTTTACTCAAGCCGTTAGATGAGGAATATAGTTCATTCCTGGGACAGTATTTGGCGCATGTTTATGTGCACGTTTCCTCTCGCCTCCAACTTTGACACATGAATATTTGAGCGGAACTCGGTTGGCGATGTTTTCTCTCGATACGCTCACTGCCCTTTGGATGGCCTAGCCTCTCTCCTCGTCCCTTGTTCCCGTTCGCAGCTCCTTCCCCTAGTCCTTTTTCCCTGGACCACAGCATGTTCCAGCCTTCAAGTTGACCCCTCAGTGCCTAGGGGACACCGATATAAGGATGGCGACGTAAACGCCGACCGCTCAACTTTCCCTTTCCCTTCCAGTAGTTACATGCTGCCCTCTATGCCCTTCACCTGCCCCTTTCCCATCCATTCATCCCGACAACAATGCCTTCCAAACTCTCTTTCACCTCCCTCTTCTGGACTTATGTTAGCCCGGATGGCGAGCTCTCTTCGTCGAGCAAAAAGTGCCAACTCCACCTTTTTTTGGATGCGTACTTTTCCTAGAATATTTTCTTCATTCATTTCCTACTATAACGATCATTACTCAAAGTTATAGATTAGAGACAGGAATTGACAGGTGTTTGTAGGTGATGCTCCTTTTTATGAAATATAGCCATCCCAAAAAGGCAATGGAGCTAAAGTTGTCCTTTAAATTTGCGCAACATGTTATTTTGGATAGCATATTTTGTATTGGTATATGTCTAAAGTAATAAGTTTCACACCGCAACAGTTCTTCCGCAAATGCTTCGAAGTAACTGCATAACTAGTTTAATGAAAATTGCCGAATGCATGTTAAAAAAGCGTCTCTATATCTATGTGCAATCGTGCCGTTTGAGTCTATGTGTTATCTTCTTTAGCGTATGATTCTCGTCCACCTTTAGCATTAATTAGGTCCATCAAAGGCACAAAATGTTTGTCATTAACGCACATTCATGGATACCTCTATGCATATCCATTACATTGCATCGTTTCATAGTAAACAGTCTGAGAGCATATTCATTAATTGCATGTCGAGATAACCATCTCTCATTAAACTCTCATTAATCTCTCATACTACCATTTATGGTCTTCTACTCATCATTATTTACCAATCTCTCATTTATTCATTGATAGGTAATCGATCTAAGGTTCATCAACATAAAAAGTTTGTGTCACTTTATTCAGTCGTGACTTTCTCACCGCACTCCATCTTTGTACTTCTGTTAGATAGTATTTCTTCATAGCATCTCATTTTCGAACCATTATTTCAAAGATGAGTACCTATTTCATACGCTTCCATTGGAGGAGCATCTAATCCATCGTATTCGAATACTTTTTACTTCCTCTCTGTATCTCTTCCATTATTTTGTTGAAATCATATCTGTGTCACTCAACGTTCTCGGCTTTCAGCTAACGTGCTTTTCCTGCTATATCCAAGCTTCACTTATTTTCAGTGTGATAGAGAGAGTTTTCCTATTGCAGGCCGCTCTTTTACTTCCCCCCTTCATATTCAGTATTTCTTATTCTTTACCAGCCATCAAAGCGATACCAATCGTTCCCTTGGTTGCATCTACCCTGCCAATCCTTTTTCATGATACGGTTAATTTAAGTAATGTCCTTAAATCTGTCATTTGCCTCGCCATTTCCTTTTCAAGGCGTCAATGGTGTTAATAGCCCTTTGCAGTTATCTTAACACAATAGAACGGTGGGCTTTTTATGTTATTTAGTAAATTTTGTACGTAAAGTATAAAGAGACCCATACGCCTCGGGCCGCATTGTTGACTACTGAATTGTAATACTTCAATTAAGAAGAGAGAATCATTAAATTCGGATCCTCCCCTTTTTGAGATAGGATCTTGTCTTTAAAATGTCTGATCATGTTTGTGCAAAGCCATTCTGTTGTTAGATCCTTTTGGAATCGTATTGGCATATCAAACACATGAAAACTTCATGAAAAAAACATGCTGTTGGCAACGTATTAATTACAGTTCCTTTCGGTCAGTTGGGAAACTTATTCCTTCGGAGAATCAAAAATGGCAGCCTTTTGATCCAAGAAGGCGTCTATTATCCATAAATTTAACTCTCAATCCAGTGCCATATTAGAAATACTCGTAATAGAACAGTGATTGAGTATCCGAGATGCGGAATGTGTGATATGGTGAGCGTTTTACCATGCCTCGCATGCTCCTCTATCGCATTGTTTGCGTGCCAACGTTTTTCTCCTCATTGTTGATCGGTCCACGAAAGCGCTGGTGCGCACCTCACTTGCTTGACACCCTAGAGGGGAATTCTCGGAATTTCTATTCCAAGTTGTCGACCGATGAAATCGTTCTCCACGCAGAATTTCGTTCGATCTGTCCTTTTGTGTCCGTTCGTTGATAACTCTACCGTTTCCACCTGATGCCCGGGAGATGTTTCTCCATTGTCACGTCGTCTTCATTTTTATTTTTTTTACTCTTCGCATCTTTTGTGATCATTCTATTCACATCCGCTCTCTTTCTCTTCCTCTTGCCCATTTTCTCTCCTCTCCGTTCTTCTTGGGGTCCATCTCGTGAAATTACTCGTGCACCATCCTCTTTTTTTGTTCGGTTATTTAGGGAAGGTGACCGACAACTGAGGTCATTTGCGGAACTGAGAGAAGGTAGTCTGGTATCCATGGCAAGAAATACCCTAGGCAAAGGATATATAGTGGAAAAACCCAGCGCCTTTTTTAGCCTACTTGTTACCAGACCTCTACAGAGGTCCACAGCTTAGCATCCCATTTGACAGACGAAGTATTACATTTAAGGTGCTCTCCACATGGCACGGTTCTAGAGATCGTAATTACTCCTAAACTTCTTCACTACTATCATTATCTAAGCCTAAGCCCTCGGGAAGGGAATCTAATAGCTAGTAAGAGGTCATCATCTTCAACCAAATTTCCCATTTTATTATTATGGAATACCCACTCCATTCTCTCCCCATTTAAACTCACATCCGTTTCCACGCATCGCAAAACCAATATTTATTTTCACGGAGACTAAATCGTGGATATAGTGTTTCAAATTTAAAATAGCTAGCATGTCATTGATACTATATCTGACCGCTCATAGGAAATGTATTCTCTGGTTGGTATTAACATTAAAAGCGCACCATAGGTTTAATATAAATGGTGCTGTAATCAGCTCTTATATCTGGAAATAATGTTTATTAAAAATCTATTCGTCGAATAATCTAAATATTTTCTCTCGGCTCGTTATCAGCAAAAAAGATGTTTTAGCGATAATATGGAAGACAGTATTACTTTTGTCTCACACAGACATGCCCCGTTATCACTACTATCGTTCGTTCGTCGGTGGGGTGAATTTAGGTGAATGCTCGTTCGTAACAGGGTAATCTATAGTCTGTAACGTTGTCACTTTACAGTAGTAGTGCTGGTATCGCGAACAGAAAAAGGGAATTATGAATAAAGATAATGAAAACAGACAAAATGTGTGGCGTTAGACATGAAAATGCTTCCAACAATACAATGAAAACTTAAGATAAAAATTTATTTTTATTATTCAGATAAAAGTAGTCTACGGTAATTAATGCGAGTTTGAAATTTTAAAGGGATATTGTACCTACTTTATGAGAGAATTTCTATCAGAAAAGGCGTCATTAGCGGTTAAATGTTCCAAACCAATTTTCGCTTTTTCTTGGCAGTTAAAAGCAGGAAAGCCATACATAATCGCGAAATGAAGCTTAAAAACTACGAAATTTCAATCAAGTGAGCGATTTACCTTCAGTTGTCCTCGTATTGTCCGGCCTCCTACGTGTAAAACTCCTCAGTGAGTCTTTAGCTACCCGTACTAGTATTCTTTGGACTCACCAACAAGAACCCACAATGATTTCGTTCACGTCCACTATGTTATAATTGCTCGAAGCAGGACCGCCTTTACAGATATACAGCGCTATACTCAAACTGCGTTCTAATGGCGTGCTTTCCTCTGACTGTTCTCCTCTCCGACCCTGGTGTGTTCTCTTCCGTCCTCTTTTACCCCGCGGTCCTCTCTTTCCCACATCCTACTCGTTACCTTTCTTGCTACAAGGGTGCCCAAAGTCCTCTCTCCTCCCGTCGACGCAACGTGAAAAGGTCATAATGACGTCAGCGTCGTCGACGCGACATTCGTTCATATCCATGTATGCACACCCTTCCCAACTTTCACTCTGTCTCTTCCGCCACAGTTCCCGCCCACACTGCGCTCAGTTCCTTCCTGTTTCCATGACGTCCGATCATGTTTTGAGATTGAATTTTATCACGCAATATCGGCGTCCACATTTCTCTCCTGCTTCTCAATCTCAACTGTACCCTTTCACTCCAGCTCAATGAATTCCCTTTCTTAATGCTCTTTTTTTCATGGTAAGGGCTGGCTTCCTTCAAAACTTTTCAGTGTATATCAGTTAGTTGTGGGATATGGCTGCTCCGATCCTCATTACAGCTTCCATTCCTTTTATTGCTGCATCATTAATCGTACGCTATCGCTTTGATCGCCCGAATTTTGACCGAAAAGTTGGTCTTTCCATTTTTTTTCCACTTTTCTCCCTATTTTCATTTTTTGTATGATTTTTTATGATATTTCCATTTTCATGGAGGCGATATTTTTAAAAAAAAGTTTCTTCACTGATCAGCCGAAGCAGGTCTATAACAGCCAGCTGCTAAATGCCATATAGGCAAAATACTTTTCCAAAAACTTCAATAAAGTAACGTGTAATAGTCATATGACTTCTGCAATCACAACCAAGATTTCCATATTTACTATTTAAAATGGTAAAACAACTATCATAGTCACTCCTTATAATTATTATGAACTGATTATTTCAATTAACTGTGAAACCGTTGTGATTTTGAAAAACAACTGTCATTTTTCTATTTTAGTTCCCAAGTGATTTTTTTGTAGAGGCAATTGTTTTCGTTAATTTTTGCCTCCCAAGTATTCTTAAAATGTTGATAGTACCCTCATATTTCTTTAAAAAGTTTCCATGCTCAGTGAATCACAACAAACGCGGTAACCAATGTTTGACTATTCACAGGCCTTTTATGCGTCTAACCTGGTACAGGCCAAATTATTATATACTTAGGCCCGGTTTTATAATATCAAGTTAAATGTTTTATCGGCATGAAAACCAAAGTTAATATTTTCTCCCATTGATAATCCTCACCTCAACCAACCATGTCTGATATAATATCCTGAACCCGTACTCTCAGACGACATCGAGCTAGCTAAATAGTTGTCATCTTGAGGTTAACTTTTACTAAATATTATAAAACTTGTAATTTAAAGGATGCTTTATGTTGGCCAATTCAATCTGATATGCAAAATTGACGAAATTTAAAGTAATTTCAGTGCGTGAACTGAGGGCATTAATAAATTGTAACATCCATCCAATGAAATTTCTACAGCCCATTTTCCGAGGATGCCGACTTTTTCCATCCATGTCCGAGCGAACAACACAGTCGTATTTTAAATTTCGAAGAATGCACGAGTGTATATTTGTCCTCTTCGTATTCCAACGAATAGGGATTGAGTAAACAAGACAGCGATTCTCCGCTCTGTTCCGTGCATTTCGAATTGTATTTTTCGCCCTCGGGTATCGAGGAAAAATTCCCGGTCCCTCTTGCCTCCCCTCTGCCCTTCTCGCCCCCCCCCACCCCCTAAGGTTCTTATCCACAATACGTGCACACCGTTGTTTCTCTCTCTCGCCATTTTCAACCTACCTTCCCCCCTCCCTCGACCATTTTTATTGGACCGATTCCCCGACTCTCCACCTCTTCCTCTGCCCTCCCCTCCCTCATCCTCCTTTTCTCCCACCCCCTTCCTCAGAGGCGGTCGATAGAGCGCGTTTAGTCCTCTCCCAACTTTGCCCCCCCCATCGCTTTAGCCCCCCTCCTTCATCCTCCACCTCTTCCACACCTCCTCCTCCTCCGCAGGCTCTTGATGTTAGACTCGGTGCGGAGAGGGCGTGGCACGAATCGTGGTCACGCTAAGGAGAGAGAGAGAGGGAGACCCACTGAGCCATTGACTCCGCCTCGCGATGCACGCTTACTCTCTATTATACCCCACGCACCTTTTCTCCCACCCTCACCACTTCTCCGGTGGTCCTGCGATTCCTTCCTCTTCATCTCTATCACCTGATCACTGGCGCAACCCCCTGCTACTCGACAGGTGATTGGCCACAAGGTAGTTGGGGGGAGCCTGAAGAACGGGGGAGGAACGAGGAAGAAAAAGATTCGTTCGTTTCTCCTCCCTTTGGTCATAAATGGCTCTCCGGCGCCAGCCTAGTTTTTGCATTGCAACAGAATTCTATAATAAAAATGTGAGTAAATTGAAATAGCTGTCAGCTGCTCTTTATTTTAATTTTTGCCACATCATGGCTATTAAGTTTTAAAAAATTGCTCATACATTCTCATGAAGGATGATGCCTTCGTAAATAAGTCATTATTTACAAGCGAGTTAGATCTGGCGCACGCAGATTACTCCATCGCGATTGTATTTGGTCCATTGGTCAAACGGATGGAAATTTTTCAAAAAATATCATGGTAAAATAAAGGAAGTTTGGTGTTATTTTTATATTACCGAGAGGTTTCTCTATTTTTTAAGTATTCAGAGAAAAATATATATAAGAAAGGATGTTATGTAACTTGCATAAGAGTAAAGCCGATATCAATTGTTGGTTGCATCTCAGTATAGTTCAATCTACATGAATGTTGCATGGCAAGTGAGATGTAGCCTTCTGTCATATTTTTTAGATTCAGCTGTAAAAGTGCCTTATACCGGAGACTATACATATGGAATTTTAACTTTAACACCATTTCGTACATAGAAAAATATCGATTGAAATTACTTTGGAGATAGAGAACTCTTCTAAGGAGTAATGGGAGAAATTCCAGGAAAAAAGGGTAGGAGAAATTTGACTTCGAATTAATTATTCATCTTGAGTTCCTACTGAATACGAAAATATACGGGGAAAATTAGTTTCTAAATATCTAAAAATATAAATTCCCTGGAAGCTGCCAATTTAGAGAAAATATCTTTTGCCAAACAAGATCTTTCTCGATTATAAAGTGTTTTTTTTTACAAATATTAGGTAATCTTTTGTAACAAAAGATAACCGTTCTCGCCAATTTCTGCAAAGTTTTAATTTCCCCTAATGGGACTCCTGATTATCGACGCTTTAAGCAGTGTATGTAGAAGTTAAAAATAGATATTTTTTAATCCTCAATTTAAATGTGTTTTATTGATGATAACCCAAAAACACATCGCTCACTCTTGAGTGGCAAAGAGATGAATAGTATAAAAAGGTCGTTGAAACATAGGAAAATGGTTAATGAGTTGCAATGAAGCTAGTGTAGGCGGCCAGATGCTGTGGAATACATTATATTTGCTGCCTTCACTTGGTATTAATGTCCTTCTTAGTGCAAGAAAATTTTGAAATGTTTTAGTATCTTCTGGTCAAGTGTACTTACTTCCCTGCACAATGCCATAGTGACAAAATTTTTGTTGGCTAGCGGTTGGACCTTTAGTCAAGCTAAATCTGGATGACACAGCACTTAGCCAACCTCATCTGTTTGAAGGTCAAAATTTCAGTCATTTCTTTATGGAACTGACTCACATGGTATTTTGTCGGCTGAGTTCTCAGTTTTTATTTTTTTTGACCATGTTTTCGACATTTATAATGAAATTAGAGAATTTGAAACCATATACGGTAAAAAGAATAGGTGTGGAATGTAAAATGTAAGAAATCATTGCACTTTTCTCTCTGATTTTTCACTGGATCTCCACCCACTTCCTCCCTTCCCATCTTGTAATCTTCCGACAGATCCCCAGCCGCCTTCCATCTAACTTAATGGCCTTTTACACTCGCTTCCTGCCATCCAATTTCATTACTCAAGATCCCATACAGGGTCCGCTTCAGTCCTTCCTTTCTGCCCTCGACACCCGGACGATGCGACCGCCTACAATTTCGGAGTGACGTAGGGACTCGCGTGGAACGGAGCCAATATTTGTCGCAACCGGCTCTCCCGTCGCTTAAGACCCACGTCCTGGGATGCCATCGCCCCTACCCTTATGGGGAACGCCTCTGAGGAGATGGAACCATTTCCAGCCGATGCCAATACAAGCCCCATCTCATCCCAGGGGTTCGAATAGAAGGGTGCTTGGAGCATTTGGTACGTGACTTATACAGCGCTTGAGATGCGAACATAGGAAAGGATAGGGGAAAGAGGTGAACCCGAAGGATACCCTCTGTTTGACGATGCGGAAGTTAATTTCCGATGGTAATCTGATGAGTCAAGTGTCATTATACATTTCGTTTTAAATAAATATTTGGTCGAGTAGTTTCTTTTGGGGAGACGGTCGACTATTGAGGTCATTTGCGTCAATTCGGAGGGGTGGATGGCTTACAAAAGGAAGAATGTAATGGGGAATCGGGTTATGGAGGACAGAAACTCAGTATGAGCCTAAATGGCATCTAATGGACTACACTTTAGCTTTTCATACGAATGAGGGGGCAACACACTTGAAGTTCTCGCCACTGAACACCCAAGTAAGCACTTATATTCTTTGAAATTCTCCCCCGTTATCTGAAGTCGAACACAGGTCATCAGGATAGAATGCAAAGACTACCAATGTGACCCATTCCCTCATTTTAAGTATAAGTCTTTGGTTGTGGAATAATGACTGCACTTCTCTTTGTCTAAGTGAAATTTAGATCACGTAAATGATGCCAATCTCGGATTTTAATCACCTTAAAATGCATGATACGTAAGACTGCTGTAGATTCAGGTGGCTTTAAATCAATTTCCCTAAGATAGATATGTTTCAATACCATTGTCGAAAATTAGGATCATTTACTCCAACTTTTCAAATACGATCCCTTCTCATTATTTTTTTAAAGAAGATTTTTATTGCATTCATTGTATGTCACTAAAAGATTTTAACATCTTTTAGGCTTTAAATTTTACTATAATGGACAAAAGTTCATGAAGATTTGCTCGCGGATTTTCTGATCTATGTGCTTTCAATAAAATACTAAAACTTTTGTTTTAAGAGGCCACCCTGAAGGCATGCACCTGCTGTGTTTTTCTTTTGTGAAACTGGTCGATAGTTAAAGTTAGCTCCACTTTCAGCCAATTAACATTGTATGAACTGTTGATTCCGTGGTTTCCAATATACGCTGCTGAGAGCTAATTAATAGCCCCAAGTTGCTGTGGAGGTCCTAGTTAGTCTTGATGATGTAACTTAGGCCACTTTTGAGACGTCCTCCTAGTCGTTTCACATATTATCTCTCTTGCAGTTGGGCTCCAGATCCATTGATGAATTACCTCTGTACGCGCTTTAGTCTCTGTACTCGCAGCAAAGCAAAGTAGTCAAGCTCTTGTAAATCTACTTTACTGCCTAAAAATGTACGAATAAAATGACAGGGTAGCACTAACAAGGAAAAAGTTATTGATTATCCTAAAAATACAGATTTTTAGACCAGAATATATTGAATAAGGTACCCGGTATGTGGAAGAATCGTAACTTAAATTTCGGCTAAAAACTTGGAAAGTCAAGTTGCTGGCATTAAAGCTCCTTTTCTGGTTCTATTTTCACACTTTTCCTGAAATTTTGATATAAATATAAGGACTTAGCAAGAATAAACTTAAGTTGACTCAATTGTGAGAGATGATGATTCTCGAAAGTCGCATACACCTCCCTTTGGATCACTATTTGCAAAACAAAATGAGGACGTGTTCACGGTTTTTAATTCTACCCGCGGCATCATTTATCCGGGGCAAGAAGGGATTATTTTGGTCGAAAATCCGGTAGGTTTTTTCTCGGCGATCGGAACTTATTTACGGGAAACGGGGCGAAAGTCTTGGGGCATCATCCTCTTGCTCGGGGGGATTTGGCAGCGGTAGATAAACATGCCAGCATTTGCACGCTCAGGAACGTACCCCCCGTCACACAAACGAAATTCTTTTTGGCTTAACGCTAACCTTTGTGCGAGGTTCCCCGCACACACGTTATACCCTTTGAACGCATCTGGGAATTTCATCCTTGGTTGGTCCTCTCGAGCGCAGAGAAAAAAATTATAATGAGAAGAGTCACGGCGAAACGAGAAAAATGGGTCGCCGTATATATATTTTTCTACTCGAGTACCTCTTTAGTTCTTCGCCATCTCGGTAGGCGTTCCGAGGAATTTTCATGAACGCAATAACTTCTCCTCGGGGGCATGAATGTGTGTGTACAGGAGGAGGCAGGTTGCAGCCTCTTTTCATCTGATGAGCGCGCCCGAGTTTATAAAGGACGACGGTTGGGAGCATATTAATGCAAGCGGCATGCTTGGGTTGAGAGGAAGAGCTCTCACGTTCTTCATATACCGAAGGCTGGGTCTTCTGTGAAGCCATCTAGTCGAGTCCCTTCTACCATATCCCTGCCGTCTCTCCTATTCTTTCTGCGTTACTTCTCCTCCCTTTCCGGTCCGGTCCGGTTGTCTTTTTACGTGTCTCCAGAGAGAGAGAGGGGGCATTTCGACTCTTTTCACCGTCCCCTCCTCTAAGAGGTCCTTTCCCTCCCCCTTGTTCCCTCTCCTTGCCCTACTCAGAGGGAATGACCTCTTCAAGCCCTCCCTCTCCGTCTTCTTTCCCTCAGGCGCTCTCACCCCTCCCGTCTCTCGAAATAAGAGGGGAATTCAATCTTTTATTCGCCCGCCCAATCAAGTCTCCTTTTAGTGACTCCCAATATTTCTCCCTCGCGCAATTTCGGGCTCACGCCATCTTTTCCTTTCTCTTCCACCTCCCGTTCATCTCCGACCATTGTCTCGCATCCCGTCCCCCCTCAAAAGCGCCTTTCCGCCTCTATCTAATGTACCCTACCCCGTCTTCCTCTTCACGGTTCTCGACTACCTTTCCGACATCCGTGCTCTCGATTGCTTTAGTGTCGTGTCCTCCGATCCAGAGCACTCCCGTCTTGCGGCTCTGAGCTTCTGCCTTTCTTAACTCACCCGTTCTCACAGCGGGGTTTGATCCCCACCTAATCTACCGCGGGCTGTCCTGTTTACAAAAGCTGTGGATTAATGACTCTCCCTAACGTCGGAGGTAAAAGGTGATTATGTATAGCTAGTTGGTGCAAACGCACAACCTTAGCTCCCTTGATATCATGTATCCAGGCCGTGACTTAAAAAACATTGGATGGTTCGTGAGTGGCTTCTCATACCTATTTGTCATATAATATTTCGTATAGTTTTTGGTCGAATTTTTGCCTAGGTATCAATCAAACTTGAAGTTTAGACCCTACGATTGTAAGTTGTTTCCTGACAAAATAGCACCACACCCTATTGTAGGCTGCTAAAGTTAGTTTAGACCAGGAAAAGTGAAATGCTCTTGCTTATAAGTTAAATTTTCTTATAGCTGTTGATTGAATCTCACGTTTGACTTAAATCGTTCTTTTAATTAATTAAATTAAACTCTCTCATTCTTTAATTTAAATTTAGAAGAATATATATCGCCTATTAATAGTCCTTTTTCTTCTATATTTTTTGTGGTTAGTGAATATGTCTATTTTTGTGGCTTGATATTTTATACGAACCGTTACGTATCCATTACTACGATCTGAAAATGATAGGGATTCTTCGTAGAAATAGTGCTCACTCTTTCAGTTTGATACATTGAATCGAAGAAATCGATAATGAAAAGTTAGACTGGCTTTTCGTGCTCTTTGGGGCGTGCCCCTTTCATTAGGACCCTCGGGCAAATCGTTGGGGATTGGTATCACGCAATTCATTAGAAGGAATAATTGGCCTCTTTGTAAAAAAGGGGGAGACACGCAATCTTTTCCCGGAAACCTTGTAAAGAGAAGAATAAGAGAGAATTTGCAGATAGCAGTGGAATGGGATATGAGAATTTCATGGAAAGAGAAGAGGATTCGAAGGACAAAAAAGGTTAAGTGCCGCTCATCCCTCCCAACAGACTTCCTCTTCGATGTCGGCTCATGTAGGCTCATGTAGGCTTTGAAGAATCTCCCCTTTTATGACTCCCTTTATTCATCAACTCCCTTCTCCCGTCTTAAACGTCTCTTTTCCCGAGGGATTTAATTTCTGGTAACCGTTGGTGCACATGAATTTCCTCCTCCCTTTTCTCCTTACTGTCAGGTCTTTCACCTCCGTGGTGTCTGCTACTAATCACCGCTTTCAATTTTCTTCATGTATACCACCCGCGGGTTTTTTTCCGCCAGACACCGAAGCCCAAATTATAACATTCGGACTTGTATGATTCTTATGGTCAGTTGTCGTTATATTGGGTCTCAAATGCTTGCCAATTTCCTTGCCAAACTATGCAATACCAAACGTCATCGCTTTATATTCTCCCTTATTTTCCAACTAATCAACTGCTCATATGCCATGTGCGTCAGTGGCATTATTTTAATTACTCCTGAAGAACATAGTTTTTTAGAATCGAAGATTAGCATCGTGGCAATCTCTTTCATATGGCTCATTTTCCAATTTTACGCATAACTTTTGCGCAAATGTTCCAATTCATGCGTATAACCCATCCATATTTTTTCAAAACCTCTCTTGACTGTCTTCCAATAAGCTTCATGAATAATCGTACCTAGTTGGATAAAACGGGATTTCAAAATATGCTCTAAAGGGTCATAAGTTTGGTCGCCTCATTCATTGCGGAAAATTCCTTTGAGAGTTTATTTACTGCAGAATCTCTAAATAACATGACCTTTTCAGGTGGGATTAAGATTCATCTCAAGGTCACTCATCATAGTAAAACCTTATAGCTGCTTGTTAATTCATAGGCGTGCTAATTCGCCGTTTTATTCAATCGACGAAGATGTCTGCCTGTTCCCTTTCGACTTAAAAGAGAATATCGAAGCCATGGGCCGCTTCGTGACACAAAGCACTGAGCAATTATTTTACAGCTCAACTATATCTTTTCCAAATTATTCTGGATCCTTATGAATCAGAATTTTCATGAATTACTTGAGTCTTTAGATCTAGAATTGACCCTTCGAGGAAGCAGAAGCAACGGTTGACTAAAAATGTACTCCTTCCAACTTCATTGTATGGTAGCGAAACTTGTAAATGTGAGGGTAAGCGAATAAAAATTTGGGTATGTCAGAAAAAGTATATACGTTGGCTTAATGCTGCGGATTATGGATATCTACAGGCTCAATGCAGTGGCTTGAGCGTTGATGCGACCCCCTTGAGGTTGTTCGCACGGTTTTGTGTTCATGTGGATGAATTATCCCGCCTACGGTAAGAGGAGGATGGATAGGGTTAGGAATGAGTATATGATAAAAGAAAGTGGAATGAATACTTTGGTGATGGATATTTATGAAGGGAACGTGCTTCATTGGTTTTTTCACGTGGAGAAAATGAAAGAATCATATAACGAACAAAATTTATGATAGAGTGGATATTGTAAGAGGAAAGAGTAGAAAGATATGATCATTGGTTTTCAATTTGATCAAATTGGATCAAATTTGTTGGAAGATATTCTTTAGAGAAGGAATATTGGGGCACTAAAGAAATAAAGGGGGTGTGAAGCAATCTATGGTTGTAATTGAAGTAAGAAGGAATACAAGGACAAGGCAGTATGAAGGAGATTATGAAAGCAGACACAGCTTTACAGGTCCATCACCGTGCAGTAATATTTTGACTGTCTACTCCGAAAGTTAACGGCATAATTGGCGTGCAAGAATATTTGTGACTATCAAGCCCTACTTCATAACGCCTGAATAATCACTAACATAAGACTCTAGTTTTTTAATTAAGAGTTTAGTAAGAGTTTCTAGTAAAGAAAAACTTTCTAGCCTTTACGTTAATGAGATGTAAACTGAGATTTTGAGTGTATGAAGTGCATCTGGCAGCTGGTAATTTCACATGAGCGGCATCTTTGGGAGAGCTTATCTTCATCAATTTATTATCAAGGCGAATACTTATACTTCTGAAGACAATTAAAACCGTACTTGAGTTACCTCTCCTCTCAGAATTGACTCCGCCACCTTCCGCGTCCGCGTGACTCGACATTTTAATCCCTTCGTCCCTCTTTATATCCTTTCGTAGGTACCCTTTTTTGGTACATCAGCCCTCTAAACCCACCGAAGGGTCTTCTCTTTATCTTTCCTCCTCCGAGCCTCGCTTTTTCGTGCTCCATAGTCTTCGAACCCTCTTTTTTCCCCTTCATTCCCTCAACTTTGCGACTTTCAGCGGTCCCCATGTACCCTCCCATCTCTCCTTTAACCCTGGATACTTTTTTTCTCTCCAACTCCTTCCCCTGACCCCTCAAGGCCTTCCCCTCTTCCCCCGGGAGTATTTGCCAACTCCATCCCCTCACTCTCCTCCCACTACCCCTTAACCACCCACCAAAAAAGGGACGGCAGCGAACTTTATGGCACCACGCCATCGATTCCCAGCGCCGAATTCATTCCTCTCTGTCCTGCATCTTTCTTTCTCCTCTTCCTCGCTGTATCTCTTTCCTCTAACTTCCCCTTTACCAGCACTTCCCCTTTCCTCTCTCTCTTTCCGAGTGAAATATAATTTTTTTCTCTGAGCAGTCACCCTCCCCAAGTCGCCGACACTTCGTATAGAGATGTCCTTCCTCACCATCCCGACTCAAGTCCAGATTATTTTCCTTCGCTGTATACTCCTCGTAATGCTCATCACTGCGCGAAATTGATTCCGTCCGTGAAATAGAGCGGAGAAGAGGATGTGGCGGGAAGTGAAGAGGGGGTGAAGGTGATTTTTTTTTCTTCTTTAGCCATTACCCTCCCCCCAAATCTCTTTCCTTCTCCTTCAGGATCCGTTCAACATGCTGTCACCCGAAAATTTGCTCCCCTTTGATTTTTTTCGTGTGCGTTTTGTGGAGGGATGGAATTATTTTCTCCTGCCCCCCTTCTTCCATCGTCACGAAAAAGGTTGGCGAAGTGCTCCTCATTTCCAGAATTACTTCTTGTCGTCCTCGGGATTTTTCTTTCAATTTTTGGTTTCTAATTGTGATTTTCGTTGTTGGAGTCTTCGAATCATGTGTCATCGGTGGAAAAGTTGCCTTGTGTGTGTCTTCTCTTCGGGGGGCGCTAGCAAAACGTACAATTACGTCCCATAAAAAACAATTATTTGGTGCCGTTAGCTGTATCCTAATTATTGCATTTATTTTTTTATTCCATATATGCTCATTTCGTAGGCCGATGAGATCATGCATGATTGAGTGAGGTATTGTCTGACAACGGTGGAAATTATCATAAAAATTTCTCTCTATTTCATTTTATATTATTCGCCGATTGATCTAGAACTTTTTATGCAAGTGATTACACAGCCTCATTTTCCCATAGTCTTCAGCGTACTATGTGGCTTCATTAAAGACAAATGAATTAACTAATCACAGATTGTGGTAGGCCTAGTGGAAACGATTTCTTGAAACGATTGATCTTGAAACGCCATTACGCTGGAATCTCGCCCTCTGCTATGTTGAAGTGGGCTAAAATTATACCTTGATTGGATCAGCCCGAATGTTTTGCGAGCAACACTGAAATTTATCCTACAATATAAAATTGCGCTTGACACTAGGGATCTGAATTTTAGAGATTTTTTTTGCGAAAAAAGCTATTTTATTTAAAAATGTATCTCGTTTATTCTTGTTAGCCGCATTAATTGTGAATTGCTAACAGGGGCTTACCTACCAACTAAGTTGACTAGTTTAATTTGCAGGTGTCTTAAATCTTAGTGCAACTGAAGGTCTTTTTGCGAAAACAAGCTTTTCAAAAAGCATAGCTTTACAGCCTCCTTTGAACATTTAGCTGCTAATGGGCATCGTGGTGATTATTACAATGGAATTAATTTAATTTGAGAACATACTGACATTCAGGAATAGAGCACTATGAGACTTTTTAACTCAGAAAAGATCGCGGACAAAAAGTTCAAACCTAATGTAATTCTGACAGATAAATTACCTTGAGTCGAAAAATTTCTTCGTCTTTGAACTTTGTTTAAAATAACTAAAACGTTCGCATTAAAGCTAGCGCAAGAAGATATTTCAACTCTCCAAAGAAATGAACTTGTGGAATTCAGTTCCATGTTTAGCGCTTTCTATTCGGATCAAAGCGCTTCCCTTGCGGCACGAAAATTGTTTTTGAAAGATTTAGCGGATAAAAAAAGTGTTGGCGTTTACGGATGATTTTTCCATCTGAGCGGTGGGAGCCTGTTTGTATTTTTCAACAGAGTGTGTGTAAAGGTTATTCGAAATATCATCTTCGGAAAGTGGGTTTTAGCTGACCTGATGGCTTCTTCATCCCATGGCGTTTTCTCACGCGAATCATTTATGCACGACCGTGCGTGACTGGACTTATTTAAGAATCCCGCGGTTTGCCGTTCATTCCGTCTCCAAACGTGCCAACGGCAATTAACCCGTGTTGTTCACTTAATATATAGGTCACGGTATTATGGTCTTTAACGTTGCAGGGACCCCCATAAGGTGAGAGACCCTCAATTTATAACGAGAGTAAAATGCCTTTTGAGTGCCATAATGGCGGCTATGACCTGAACGTTATATCCTAAAAATACTCCAGTTTAGCCTCCATTATTTCCATCCTGATTGCGTGATTTTAGTGTTATTTCCAGTACTCTGTGAGCTGCCCATACTTTTTCGAATGCTTACTTTTGATCACATGTTGATATTATGTTTTCAGCATTTATTCATCCAATGTATTATGTATCCAATGCATTATGTATTTAATGTATCATATTTTTATCGCTCAGTTTTGTGGGTAAATTTTTTTCCTTCCAATATTTTGCGACCAATACTTGAATGAATGTAAAATCTCATCCTTGTGAAAAACAAATGGAAGAGAAAATTTTATCTGACGAAAAAATCTCATCGAATATATGCTTAGTTATGCTAACAAAAAAAGACTATTTATCTCACCGTGATTTCCAACTCGAATACAGTTTTAAAATAAGGTCAAGGGCAAAATGTACAATCAAAATACCTCTGTTTGATATCGGATATACTTCCTACAATACACTATATTTTGCAATGAGTGAGACCTCCGTGAAGTGTTTTCTCTCTCCAAGAAAATTTTTTTAGGAAACTGAATTATTCTCCAAGGTGGCCTATTCTTTTCAAATACTAATTAACTACTTTTTAAATCATGGCACTGAGTCAAATTTGGCGTTAAAATTCATAGAGCTTGTTCAAAAATCGGTTCAATAATATCCCCGACATAATTTTTTCTCGTTTGATGTTTAGTTGAATATGTCAATGTCTTCACTCAAACATATTTACACTCCTTGGTTTTTTTCTCACTTTTTAATATGCCCTTTTAAAATTCATTGGTAAAATACCATCGTCTGCAATGGATTTCTCTTAATTTTATTTATTTTTGATTCACTTATATCTCATTCACGAATATCCTTAAGGTTATAATCACTTCAGTTCAGTATTAATACTTACTAATATTAATATATTACTAATGACGAGTAAAATACTCAACTATACTTTGGTGGTTAATCATCGTTAATATATCAGGAAATATTCGTAATGATGGCGTTGAAAGACGATATCCGGGTCGTGAATGAGTTTTACACTTGTGTTGATCAATAGGATTTCACTAAGATTCTCTGAAAAATGCGTTATTAGCTGAGACCTGTAATTATTAAAATTCCAAAAATTTAATGTTTCTTATTATGGTTTATTCTACACAAAATTGATCAATTTTAATGAAGAATGAGCTGAATTATAATTGTTGAAGTTTCATTAAATGATGAAGAGTATGTCTTAATTCTGTGACGTTCATTGAAAAAATGTATTGAAAACATTTTCAATATCAAGTGAGGTATTATTGATATGCTGTAAGTGATATAGTAAAATCGTGCTAAGATTTTGTCGAGGATTTTATGCTCTTCGGAACCACGATCACCCGCTTAAATAGCGGCTGGAATCCAGACGTCTGGTGAATTGAATGCGGAGGTGCATGCGCGGATGAAAATTAAATTCATCTCATGCAGTGTTATTGAATGTGAGTAAAAAATAAAATATGCACACTTTCTTGATATCTTATATTTTTTTCAAACAGCTTGTCTCCCAATATCTCATTGCACTTTTGTCCTGGAAGAATTTCCTCATGCCGAGACAGCGAACGAAATACATCAAAAGAATTTACGCGCAACGCTATGGGGCCAATTGCTAGCAAAAAAAAAGAATCAGGCCGGATGAGGCTCGTGGAGTCGCTGATGGAAATAATGCGCTGCGCTACTCCTTCGCCCCATCTCACTCGCAGCAGAGGCTATATTACTCATTCTTCCCCTTTACATCCATCCTCTTTCTTTCTCTCACCCGTCATATGAGGCTTATAATAGCTCATTCTGCGGCCACTGGCCTACGTAAGAACTTTGTCTCTCCATTTGATCCACCGCTCGTTGTATTCAGTCACAGCGCTGTTGGAAATTTCATTCAACACATTAACTGCCACGCTGGGGAGTGTAATATGCATGCCAATGCATGTCCATGTATGTGAAGTCCGTTCAATAAACAAATTCTTATTCTATAGACTCATTCAAGCCCAAATGTAGGATTTTTGTTGTGCAGTAATACTGAAGTACTGAAAAGGAATGCTTGCTTGCTTGCAGTTTGAAAATTTGCGTCATTTCTAAGCTGAGCACTACGCAAATTCTAGTTCTGTCTCTTTAACCGGACTAGTTTTTTTTCAGCATAATTTATCAGTTGTTGGAATCCAGCTGAAGTCTATCTTTATCGCTCACGTGTGTTTAATCACACGCCTAAAGGTCAAAATTTCAGAAATGATGACGATGGCCAGGGAGTACGTTTAGCAGTAACTCGAGTCTAGAATACTCAACAGAGTATAATACTTAGGAATCACTGCAAGGCATAATAAATCAAGAAAGGAAGGCCACTCATTTTTAAATAATATTTTCCTCTAAGGATTTTTTCAATTTCGCAAATGTTTTGCTTTCTTTCCACCTCAATTTAGATTCCTTCAATTTGGTCACAATCCATGGTTTAATCTCCATCAAAGAAACTTTTTCCTGGATTGAGAAACTTTTTCCTTACATTCAGAAAACCTTAAGAGAATGTTTTCTCATTTCCATTTGTTCTCCAGCATTTGTTTTTAAGCATTGATAAGGTCTCAAGGGGGACTAGAATACTCTGAGATACCAACCTCTCTTGAGAACCTCTTGTGAACAATACGTTGAGGTTGCCTCTCACAAAGTCATCTTTTCTTTCCTATCCGCGCCTCAATTTTTTATTTCACGGATCGATCCCTTAAGAAACTACCTCGTCCCTCGAGGTTGAATAACTTTTCCCTATTCAGACTAAATATCCCTCCTGCCGCATCATTTGAGACGAAAACCATAAAAAATATTCCCGTCTGAAATTCTTTAATTTGATAAGGTATTTCTATAGCTGTATTAGTATTCTGTAGTTTCCTAGGTTTTTAGCCACTGTTGAAAATTTCCTCTAATTTAGTGATTGTTTAAGATTAAATGCTTACAGAATGCTTTACAAACGATGTTTCATATTGACTGCTGAAGGGTTTAATAACTCTTAAAAAGGGCGCGGTCGCCAGGTCTTTGTAATATTGGGTTGGAAGGCTGAGAAGATCACGCAAATCCTCCAACGCGGTCAGCCCCTCTCTCCTCCGTAATGGAGTATTTTTGAAGCGTTCCTCGTTTTCCTCTCACAGAGAATGTTTACTCATGTATTTACAAATTGATTGGAGATAGTTCAACGAATGAATACTAATGTTTAACAACGTTCAGTAAAAACATACACGCTGCCTATTTTCCTCTCAAAAATAATAATTTTTTAGTTTATTTCTAATTGAATGGCAAAAGTGCACCCGAAAAAAATAGTTTAATATTCAAAATGTTTAAAATACATGCGTAGCATAAAATAATAACAAGTTTATCGACTCAGGAGTCTTCTCGTTCTACTTCTAAATGTTTCATTTTTCTTCCAACAATTGACTCTTTTGATCGCATCATAGTCCTAAAATGCTCTATAGCATGCATTGTAAAAGTACGCTAAATCACAAAACGGTGAAATCGCGATCAAAATCATTTTCATATAAGTTTTGTGACACCTTAGTACATGGTAATATCCAGGGTTGAAATTCGCCGTGAAAAAAAATCAATTTACTTACCGGGATTCGAACCCAGATCTCCCTATTGCCGGTCAGGTGAGTTAGCCAGATTATTTCATGAAAAATTTCAGCCCTTGGTGTATATGCACCCATGCGTGTAACTTAGTACTTTATCTTTCGTAAATGCAATGCATGAACATTCATTAATTTCATCGTTATATAAACGACATATTTGGATTTATCCACCGCGACAGTGGCTTTTTAGCACGACTATCGTCTCATGTGCCACAATGTAGACTTGAGATCAACTCCTCTCAAAATTCGCCTTGATGGTGTAACTGGCTTACGCACCTGAATGATTATTGGGAGATCTGAGTTTGAATGCCAGTCAAGTGAAATGATTTTTCCATGACAAGTTTCAACCCTTGGTGTGTATGCACCCTTGTGAGTACTTCTTACCATATTTTTTGCAAATGCAATGATTGGAAATACATGACAATTTGTTGATGGTAAACTACCCAGTTAGTAGCATTCTTCTTAGTGGGTGATCTGTACAGGAATCAGTAATGCTCCATCGCTCTATCTTCATAATGGACCGTTGAAACCTCGGCGTAATTTGCTTGCTCGGACGGCAAGTAAAAATCGACCAAATTCAATATAAGTTTCTGTACAAACTAATGATCTCTTGACATTATATATGTACTGTTTCTACCTTTGTCAGCGTTAAGTCCTGAAATTCTGTCATTTAGACGTACGTGATTGCCTCACCAAAACAAGCTCGTTAACGAGATATCGTACCTACTTCAGCTGGAGGCGCAGGTGAAAACTCAAGAACGATGCGTCATCAGGCGAGCACGCAACTTGGTAGTTAAAACTAAAGCAAACCATCAGGAAGGGATCACGATTCTGAACTGACCCCGCATTAATGTACTACACAATGATCCTCTCGCGTAATTGCATAAGCCGGGAAATGACAAAATACGACATGAGAAAATCGGAAAAACAAATGAATAAAACTGCTTCGTCGAAAAAGCCTCTTTCGCTCAATTACGTCGAATTAAAAAAAATGCGACGGGGGAGGGATTTCATTAGGGGGAGAGCACGTCCAACGGTTCGAAGATCGATGCTCTGCGATACGTCCGCCACTCTCTGCCTCTCTACCCTTCCCCTATTCAGTGGACTGCGCCGTGTAGACGCGCATACACATATGTACTTAGAGTCACAACGGGGAAGATGAGGAGCGGACGGAGAGTGAGGGGTGGAAATGGGCGGACGCCTGTACGATCCTCCCGTCGAAATGGAGGGAAATACCGAGGAGCTGACTGTCGCTCTCGTTCCACGCTGGTCCGAACGTTGTTCATCGTTTGCCCCACTCTAGTTGACATGGATTCTACCTACTGCATTGGTCATATCGCACCGGCTATCCATACTTCTTTAATTCTAAGGAAAATGAGTGTCCATTCCTGAAGCATGGTACGAACCTGCGTTAACTTTATCTGACGGGCGCGTTCCAAGTATGTAAGCCTATTTTCTTCGCATCCCATGCAGATAGGTCAATAAAAATTTTGATGTAACTGTCGGGGGTTGGGTTTGGCTTCCACTTTCTTCATTTTCACGTATCAGTTATCTGGGAGTAGATTCTATAGCTGCAGGTAAACATTTTCAAATATTTTCTGGACATAAATTATGCTCACATGATTTAAAGCCCTCGTGCTGGTTATTATCGAATAAAGCAAATACAATCCTAATTTGGAAGAAGCAGAAAATTTCGTTGGGCCACGGAGTAGAGGAGCGTTCTTTAAAGCGGGTTAAGCTTTTCACATATTTGGCTAGTAGTTTGGTCAAAATGAGTAAATTCTAGACTGAGATACTTCGTGGACATATGAGGAAAAGGTAAATATAGGAGTTGGCATAAAGTACGGTGCAATGCAATCGCGAAACCTCGAAGAATTCGCTGCCAAGGATTTTGTAGTATTGTAGCTGAAAACTGTTTGTAGTATTGTATTACTTCAATCTTTAGTCGGAATTACTTTGGATGAGTAAAGTAGAAGGTGTGTGTGAGAAAGACAAAAGCAGATTTTTTTGATATTTTTGCACTGAAAAAAATTTTGATGAAAAAAATTGATTGGAAAAGAATGTAATAGCAGTGACTTTTTGAAGGTCATGATGGGCAAGAAGAGTTCGGGTGAGTGGGTTATACGGTGTTTATTTTATAGACATAAAAATAACCTCGTGTAGGTCACAATAGAAACATTTTAAAGCAAGATTTACTGCCTTAGATACAAGCCCTATAAAATTTTTTTAATAGGATTCATAATATTCATGCAGGGAAATGTAAGCAAATTCATTCTCATTTCAAAATATAGACGTTACTTAAGTGTCATTTGGAACTCTATGCTGTTTTTTAGTTAAGTACAGTTCTATTGGTCAAGCATATACTTTTTTTCTAACTAACATTCTCAGTAATGCATTAAATATAATTATTTGTGACTTTGAGCTAAGCTGAACTAACTATTTGTTTCACGCCGTATGATGAAATCACCATCAAACATAAGATTCTTTGGATCCAATGAACAATGAAACGGTGAGTAAGTTAGTTTTGTTTTAATCAATATAGAAAACAATTGCTACGCACTCTAAGGTTTCTGACACAATCAGCGCGTCAAAACTTCCCTATAATTTCTTCTTCTTTTCATAATAAGTTCTCTCTGGAACATACTGCCCTACCATTTAGCATGGAAGACGGCTTTTCTTATTTTACTATCTCAAAAAGTAAAGCATCTAATTGTTGATATTTTGGTATCATGAGAAAAAAATAATTTTTCCTTATGTTAAAGCCGAATTTAACGCATCTTAAGTGTCATGATATTTCGCTTTGGGAATCGTAAGGTCTTGTTTAGGGGAAATGCCGACACCCCTTCACTATTTGGAGAAAAATCGAGGATTCACTCACTAATCTCTAGATCAAATCCCTCCCTAGGATGGAGGCTGTTGAATGGGAAAAATGAGGAGGTGGAGTATGCATAGGAGAGGTCGAAGTGGCGGGAGGACGAGGCCTCTCCACCAGTGGCTATCTTCTCGCTAGGCTGCGGTCACTTCCCCATGACCCCTCATTTCTTTCCTTGCCCTGGGCCGAGACCTCCCTACTCCCCTCCCCCCTCCTGACTTCCACCCGTTATCCCCACGGGCATCCTCTCTCATCCCTCGAGGATGCATTCAATTCTAGAACCCTTCTCGCTCCCCCTTCATCCCGTCAATCACCCTCTCGCCATTTTCCACAGCTTCTATCTCTTCCAACTTTTCGCATCCCTCCCGGCTCCACCACACAAGCGCACACCTAGACGGCCACCAGGGCTCGTTCCTCATCTCTCATTCGCTTCATCCGTACCTCGTTCCGTTTTTCTCATCCTTCTGTCTCCTTCTTCCCTATTCCCGTTTCCCCATTTCCATTTTATTTTTCTCCCCTGTTCCACTTTCCCCTTTGATGTTTTTTGCGAGTTTTCGCTTTTACAACCGTGGCTGTTTTTTCTTTTGATACATCGTTTGACATGCATCATGTGGTGTCGCCGGGGTGACTCTCTGCCCTCTCTTTTTTTTAATGAGTGCTTTATCGCTGATGAGACAAAAAAGAGCCGTCGAGGAATTTTTAGGTGCTCTTTTAACCATTTCCGACAGGTGGGAAGGTTGGTAAGGGGAGCTGTATGGGAAATGCAGCAAAGAACTGTATAAACCTGGCATCATCAACAAATTAAAGAAGAATTGCGCGAGGCACTTCATTCGACAGCCTGATGTATTTGCAAACATACTTTCCAAATTGTGTCCCAAAAAGCGGTGGATTGCCAGAACGCATGCGCAAATTAATGTGAGATAGCAAAATAGTTCCTACTCTATTTCGATAATTATTTCAAGCCCGATTGAGAATAGTTTCAAATTGTGCTATTTCGTGCCCCGTGTTAAATGGGCTTTGAAATCGCTCGTTTTCCTTGCGGCCGACTCGACATTGGTGAGTTTATGTACTCATTTTCGACAATATGGTGGCTGCAGCTGAGCTCACTTTATCGTCTAATGTTGTTTAACGCAGTGGATATCGCCATCTTTTAAATTGTTTGCCGGAGATACGCTCAATGGGAAAGAGTTACCGTAAAAAAATTTGCAGCCTTTAGAGGAAGGTTTCACCGCCAGGGTAAAAAGTCCGCGCGCATCTAATGTGCAACTTTCACCTCGTTTTTATCGACGGTCGATGGTTTTAGCATTTGCACCTCTTCTTAATTGTGGACCACGAGAAATGTAATTGAGATATACATTTAGAGCATTAGTCATAATATATGTGTAAGGTATTTAAGAAAACCACTCTTGTTGACTTAGTCAATTTTTCGTCCTTTAGCCAAGTTGTTTGATGACTTACGCTGATTAGCAAATTTCAGTCATTTAAGCCACAGAATAAGTGAGAGCCATGAGGAGGTCAACAAATTTGACGAAACGTTGTTTATGTCTGTTTTAGTTGTTTTATTAAATATTAGCCGGAACTCCCAACATGATTTTATTGTATGGGTTCCATAATCAAAATTCCTATATTATTATCGCATCCGAAAATACGACTCTCATCGCATCAGTATTGTCCATTCAGCATTCTCGAGTAGTATTCTCCTCATACGATTACACTGATCTGCTAATTTAAACTTTCTGATCATTACATTAAGTTTAAATTGTGATCTTTTATATTTCTGGCATGCTGATTCCGGAACTGAAGTCAGTTTTTCTCTATCACATCAGGTTTTTTGCAAAATCCAAATGAAAATATGCGAAATATAAGGCACGCGCACATGCAAGATTTCTATTTTCACATGCAAGGAATACTTCTTTCTTATTATTTACTCACAGCTGAACACTTCTATATTTCACTGATATACTTGTGAACATAATATAAAGATATACAATGTATTGAGTAAACAGATTTGAAGAAAAACAGCCAAATGGACTAAAATTTATCATACATTAAGCTTCATAGCATATTGAGAATGGTAAGTTCACGGTTTCTATTTTATAATATCGTGACTTAGTATAAGAAACTGCTTTGCCTTGCTTTTTGCTTTTAAGGTGTAGTAGTATCTTCTCTCTTTAGTTACCAGCAGTAATCTGCCAGCATATTTTTGTTCTATTTCCGTTGATATCTGCGTTCCATTTCTTATAGATCCTGGTGAAATCTTTTTCCTTACTTTTCCCTCAGCATTCCTAGGTTCTCAGCGAATAAGTCCAAATGTGAATGTATCATTTACACTCTCAAGCTCATTTTACAGCCTAAATCTTGGAAAAAACAAGCATTCTATCCACCATTTGTTAGTAGCCTTAATCCTCTGAGCTAGCAAGAAAGTTATTGACCACATCCCGGAATATTTTCCATGCCGATCGTTCTGCAGTACACATAACATCTTCAAAGTAAGCATCAGAAAGAAGTTTCTGATATCTGGAACTTAGAATATCACTCTTTGATCTTGGCTTTACTGATGCCTGGGAATCGATGACACAGGTACTGAAAGCATTCGCCTTCATTGTTTAGAGCCTTAACGAATTGCTTCATAAGCCCTAGCTTGATATGAAACGGAGGTAACAGTACGTCGGACTTGTCAACAAGTGTTTTTTTGTTTTATATTTTTGAGCCTACAATCCACTGTCTACGTGGCCATTCTTTTTGGGTCCAGTGATGTAATCTTGCTCGAGTCCCACTGGCACAGAATGCATGGGTGCTTTGTGTAACCTGTTTGTAAACCTAACAGAATGCATATCACTTTCAAATCACCACACTCTTGCCACTTGTGTCCCTGGTACTTCCGGGTACACGACATCATCTCATGATTTCTGTATGTTTCTCGCATAGTATTTGAATAAGCAACGGGAACGGGTGCAAGTTTATTTTCATTTTGAAGGACGCACTTCAAACTACGCTTGAAGGCATAGATAAAAAGTCTCTAGTGGAAAGGATCATAATGTGGTACTCCTAGTTTCAGCATAACCTCCGAAATGTTGTTGCAGTAAACCTAATTTCCTTCTTCAGAAAAGAAGAGTGTAAATTCTTGTTCGTGATGTCTGTACCAATAGTGCGTCGTCCCTAGTGCCAACATGTTCCTTTCACGAATTCAAGACCCGAGTACCTCGGCAGGTTCCTTTGTAAGGCCAAGTTCTCGAGAAAAATTATTCATTGTTCTTTCCTTGAAAACTTTCGGTTATTTTTCAACATCTAAAGGCGATAAATCACAATCAGAGGTAGGGCCGGCCATTTCTGGTTCAGTAGAGGGACAATCCTGTAAATGTTCCGGACGCTGCGGTACTTGTATATCAGGACCACGAGGAACGGGTAAAAGTGCGGATGGACTATTGCTTGGATACACAATGTTACTTTTGTTCCTGTAGTTAAATTCCTTCACATGTACAGAACAGAAGTAGCGGTGAGTACTGTGGTCTCTAGGTTCTCGCCACACCATTGGAGTTCCGAATGGCAACGATGTTCGCTTACCGTTCACCCATTACCTTAACTGTTCTATACAGGTTTTACAAGCTGTATGTGGTGCCTACGGCTTGTCTTGGTCTCCCAGTTTGATGCCAAAGTGGGCATAGTAGACCTTTCTCACGAACTCTGATATTTTTCCCCGCTGCCTTATCGGCACGAAACTTCCACACACAGAATAATGTATCTTGGTCGTTCTTGCAGTCCCCACGTGGCATGTTGATATGTATAAGTTTAATAAAAAGATTAGCACAGTATATCACTCACGTATAGAACATTTATGAAGACAAAAATCTCTTTTCACTAGCAGGCGAAGCTCAACTGAGACAGTAGCGGGCAAAGCACCACTCAGCAAAAGGCGCCACTCAGCAAAACCTGCTGTGTTGCCAGCTCTAGACTGTGAGCGTGATTATACGGGGTTGCCAGATGGCTGCAGGATTAAGCATTAATATATGAATCTGGAAATCTGAATTAAATCAACACTTCTCCTAACAACGTAAGAAGTGCGTTAGTGCATGTAATGAAAAAAACGTAATATGACATTTTTTTTAAATGTGATGTGATGTGGGAAAATTAACGTCAGATCCTGATTCAGGATGCAAAAGTAATTCTAATCAGCAATACCGGACGACGGCAATGAAATCATCGCAGGACAGTGTTATTATTGAATTGAAAGAATCTAGTAGTCGTATACCATGCGATCCTTCCATGAAAGTAAATGATAGTTAATTATTATATATTACCAATGGATAAGCGGATTGACGTAAAATATGCATCCAAAGTCGCTTAAAGGTCTAAATCGCCAAAATCGTCGACTATCGAGAAAAGCGAGGCATAAAGAACCACTGGTTCTGGTTAAAGCCGTAGGGGAGACAATAAATATTGGTGTACGGGCGATGAAAGTTACAGCCTTGCCCCCTAACGACTCCATCGAAATTTATCCGCCACAACTAGCAATCGAACTCAGGCCTGCGTGGAAAACGAGTATTCGGGCCAACTCATCAACCCGATCTTATTCGTTTTTCCTTTTTCCTCTTCCTCTCTACATTTTTCTTACTTTTCTTCCCTCTAAATCTGCCTCCGTTCATTTTTCCCCAGCTTCAGTTCTCTTCCCATCACCATTTCAATCTCTGAAGTTTTTCTCGCGATTTTTCGTTTTTTATAGCCCTGGCGTTTTGTATATCATTCGTCGTATATCACGTTTCGTCGACGGGGTAGTTCCCCATCTTCCCGTTTCTTTTTAAATGAACACCTTATCGTTAGGATTGGTTGGTTGGAGAAGTGCTCGTGTTTTTCGCTTGAGTGGTATCTCAATGTCTTGTCACTCATCAGAAATAAGTAAGATAGTTCTCAATTCTCGCTTCTCATTTGCAGTCACCTTTTTCCTTCTTGTGTGCTAATCTACACCGAATTACTCTCATAAGTTTAGTAAATTAATTGTTAGTGCATTAAGCTCTCAAATTGGCATTTAGACCAGCAGCATATCTATTTCTTATAAAGAGTTTATTGTGAATCTTCCAAACTATGTGTTGCAATATTTAAAACTCAATATGTCAGCGCAATTATTTTTCTTGTTCTGTAACCAGTGGAGTTTCCTGTACTAAAATTCCCGTGTTATATGGAATATATATCGTAATTTATTTTTGAGGATGCAATTAGCTATTCTTATGGTGCGATATGTCCAGAATGCGATCAATTTCTTCGATCCCATCCTAATGTCTCTTCTTCCTAATCCTCATATCTGTCTACAAATTCTTGGAAAAAGCATAATGAGGCAAATGAAAGGAAATCGGTATCATAAAGACAACGTAGCCGATACGATCCAGGCGGAATAGGAAGCCTCGGTCGTTTTTCTTAGAATCTTTTGGACTGTTGGTAAAGCCAGAAGTTCAACGTCTTCTTAGTTTTATGGAATAAAGTGGTCTTTGTCGTCTTTGAATCCCTTTGTGCTGAAAAAGACTAGAGTGTCACGCTTCGTTAAATTCCATAAGCTTTATCGAATTTTCGGTAGCGTCCATTTTCCGGAAAATGCTTTCAACTGAACGAAATATTACTAAGGTATTTTGCCTCTTTCCTTTCGTGTTTCTACGAAATAATGAAGCTAATGCAATGATCACCAGAGTTACCTGGATAGCAATTTATTCTGGAGATATTCTGCCTTCGCCATCTATTTACCGCAAATTATACCTCTTCTCCGTGTTGGGTCCATTCCCGTCTACTCAACTACTTTCTTCATTAATGAACTTAACAAATCCCTCAATACCTGTCCGTCTTTTCATTTCATCTTTTCCAATTGTTTTTTTAAATGATGAACTTTGAAATGCTAATCTGTCATTCTAAAAACAATTATTCATGATTCTAAAAGGGCTGGTGAAAATCCTCTCCTCATCTTTCCTTTTTTATTGCTCTCCTCTTCATCTTTTCGAGGAAATTTCTTTGTCCATATCTCATTTTTCTACTCTTTGTCAACAAAGTTTTATTCTCCAAGTATTTTTATAAACGCTCTAGAGCAGTCATTTTATTAAGCCATGAATGCTAATATGTTTTAAATCGACCAAAATATACGCCTTACCGTTGATTTATATCGAGGAAACGCCAGTGTAATAAGCGTTTTAGAAATTTTTTTGGTCTCTCCTCGACAGGAAACAAGTAATGATGACCTCTTCTGGAAACAAATACTGATTATGAGGTACTTCATTTTCTGTATTTAGTGCCATATTCAAGTTCATTTTCAATACGGCAAAAATTTATGTCCCCGTTTAGCTGAAAATATTAACTAGTATTATTTTGCTGAGTATGGACTTGCACATTTTAAGTCAAAATGTACTAGTCAATACGACTCTTTTACACTCCTAATCAACGTGTTAAAAAGTTTGATCATCCGTTCATGTTTCAAATGTGTAATTTTGAGCAGATAGTCAAGCCTGATCAGCCCTTGATTGTTATTGCATACACATCCTCTTTTGGTTTTCATCTGGTGAAACAAAACGTTTTGCATCTACGTACGACTTTCCATTCTCCCTGAGTTAGAGCACGTCCATAATTATCCTTGGCTTGCATCATTTTACTCATCTGATTGTTTATGCCTTACTGCATTCGTTGTTTCATGAATAATTGAAATACATTAAACTAATTGAAACTACATGAATTTTTCTCTAACTAATTGAAATCAGCAAAAGCAAAGCCCAACAATGTAATATCCTCACTTTATTCAATTCTGCAAAACTTGACCTCAAGCTGTTTTATAAATACTATCCTTCTCCTCCCTCTCTGACTAACAATTTCATCCCAAACAACAAAATCACCCAACTCTTGTTTACTTTCGTTGTTTTCTAAGTGGTTTTGCTGACGTAAGCTAATTTTCAAGTACCAAGCTGGTATCGACTAACTATGAACGGCAATCTTCCCTTACCAAAACACCCTTCCATTCTGACGGCACGACGTGCCGAAACCAATTTCAGTTGGGAAATAAAAGTGTGGAAGGTTACTAGTGTTTTTCTCTTTGTCCTCTTTTTTAAGGTGAAAATTGAGAGTTTCCAAAAAGTTTGAACCGGAAATCTTTCATATTTACTCCACTGCCGTTTTAAATAACAAAGAAATATTATCGGCCAGCCACAAATCTGCCGTTTAAATTTCTCTGGACGAACTTGCGAAACCTGTAATGAAGTAATTTGCCATTTAAAATATGCTCATTCTACTCTGCTATTGTTCTTGCCGAGTGCAATCGTTAAACGAATTTAATAAGTCAAATTGCAGAAAGCACTCACCTATTTCATAAATTTTTAGGGATTCATTCTTTATTTATGGTGTATGATGAGGCACTGCAATGCATGCAATTGTATTGCTTTAAATGTATTGATTTTATAAGGACTGCAGAAAAATAAAATAATTAAAGTTAAAATTAGATATTAAGAGCGTACTTTTTGAATCATTAAAGAAGTTCACTAGTCATCCCAAAATCTGCCGTTTAAGCACATTATCTTTCGTTTTAGACTTGAAATTTAGCGAATATTAAGTACCAGGTGCCAATTTAACGGTAAATGATGCAGAGATCTTAATATGGCCAGTCAGGAAAATGGCAATACAAATATCTTGCGATTTGATGATTTGGCTAAGACAGAATATTAGATTCGTGTTTATAATTATAATTAAATTGCCTCACGATTCTTTTTCTTGTAAACCCGCGCCATTTTTTCTGCTTTCTTCGTTTTCATCTGCGTTCTCATTCAAAATGTTGCTGTTTTGGTCATTTCAAATCCATCCTTGTTCCCTATGTCACGCGAAAACGCTAAGGCTCCACCCAAAATGTAAAGTCGCGTTTCTGCCATCGCATGCTCCTTCAGATAGGAGTTTTGTAGGAAATTCTCGTCTTGACGTAACAGCTAAAGTACAGTATCGAATATTCTCTTTCCGATTAAGGGCGCGGGTATTAAAGGTTCCATGAAAAGGAGATTAACGCTAAGAAGGAAAGATTCGGAGAATAAATTAAGTGACCGCGGTGGAGAATGGAATTAGATGAATCATAAATTATTCCCATGGTATGTGGCCGAGTAAATTGTCAATGTCAAGGGCGCTTGTTTTGCCTGGAGAGAGTTTCTTCTGCAAATTAGTCATGCTTACGGCGACATCACGGAAACTTCATTTTCCCCTCCCAATGTTATTTATTTAAGGTACCCAGTGAGTAATTCGTTTGATGACATCAATATTTCATATCTAATATATATTATATCTCTGGTATCTCGAGGTCGTCGCTTTGAATGGTAATAGAGGTCTTTAATTTATAACCTCCATGGATATTGTTCGTGTTCAATTATTTCCATTTTTCAGAAATCATTGGTGCCTTAACAAAAAAGTTCTCTGGGCAAAAAGCCCAGAAAACTTTTTGTTTGCGATTTTGATGAATTTGTAGTATTTTACTCATTTGGTCACCTGAAGTTCTCATGCAAATTATTTTTTTGGAGGTCGTGATTTTGAACAACGTAGTGATTGCGATGCATGACAAGTTGATTGCGATGAAGTTCGTGGTTCCTCCTACAGAACGCCATGCCTCGGCGCGTCAGGGTGTTGCCATATGGCTCCGGTGAGCAGAAATGGATTAAAATTAGTATTCCAATTCTTTTCGATTTCAATATCATCTCGGGAATCGAGTATGCGATTTTGGTCCTATCTATTCATCCCAGAGGCTCGGGTTCAAATCCCGGCATTTTTGGAGATATTAAGTTTCGTGGCGTACTTTATTGAGAGCGAGCTAACGTCAACGCCGGGTATCTCTCCTCACCTCCATTCTCACCCCTATGTTATCTCTCCCACACCATTCTATTCTCGTATCTTAATATGACTACTCTCGCATCTTTCAATGATTTAAACTTTCGCGACCCAAAACTATGCCTATTTCAAATTTGTAAATCGTGTGTGGTTATTTCCGGGGACTATCGCGTCGGAAGAGTTTTCATTCAGGAAATTAGGAAAAGTATTGGCGTTAACTGTTTAGTATATTTAAATAAGAAAAGTCTAGCTGTTACAATTGCTGGCGTTGCTACAATGGTTACAGCAGTTTAGCATAACCAACTCAGATTTTTTTCCTATTATTAAATTTACCAGGATTCTCTTGTTTTCAACAAGACACCATAAGTCTTCATTATCTTAGAAGACCGTTTCTTTCAATTTAGTTCTTAGCTTTCTTACTAATTCTGAAATAAAAGTAACGACTTGTGGCAAAATTTCACGATTTTTCTTCATTTTAGGGCAGAGAATGAGTGGCCATGGAAACAATCGTAATACTGGTATGTTCTCTGTTATCCACTTATTCCATTCGTTTCTTCTCAGGACATCAATTTTTGTGACCAGTGGTTTTCCATCATTTTTCTCTGACACATTTTCTCTATTCGGAATTCAACTGAAAGGTGGTCTATGGAATGACGGTAGAATATTTTTATTGAAAGGGAGAAACAGCATTTATTTTTCCAGGGTTGTAGGATTCACGATGTTTCTATCGTGCAGATTAATTTGTGCAGTCCTAAGATAGCTTCAAACCTTTAAAAAACATAATATATGCATGAATTATGTGAACTAAATGCGTGCCATTTTGTTGTATGTCCGTGCAACTGTCGTGAAGTAGTGCAATGTTTTTCTGTTTGTTGAGGGAAAAACTCGCAAGTTTAGAGGCGCACTTTGAGTCAGGGAGTATTCCATAAGGTCGAAGAAAGCTCACGGAATCACCCTCAGAATCAAAGGTCGTAACGTGGAATTTTGGGTTGCGTACAAAAAAGTGACACTCTGCAACCGTCGGCACATAAAAAAATGGCGAACAGTTAATGAGACACTTCACGGATAACACCAAGTACCAAACATCCCCGGACTCATAGGTGAATTAAAGATGAAGGAATGCGGGTGCCCGAAAAAGTGCCAATCCGTCGTCCTTGGTTGGCGTGCCAACAGCGCAGCAGCGTTGCGGGTCGATATAATTTTTTTATCTCTTTCGATTTTCTGTATGTTTCTTTTACTCTCAGTTCCTCTCCTTCTCTAATTTTTCCCGTCTCATTGTTTTCCGACCTCACCTCCTGCTCTCTCTCTCTCTCTTCATTTCAATCCTCTCTGCTTCTCGTCTTGTTTCCAACTCCGAGCTTTAAGGTCTTTTGCCGCGCATGTTCCATCATGCCTTTTGCTCACACCTTTTCCACCTGAACTCTTTGTCCCGAGTTTTACCTCCAGCCACGTTCCAAGCATCGGAAGGACTTCTAGCCCTTCTCCTCTTTTTTTAAGACCCTCCTGCCCCATGTGACAACCACTACTCCCTGCCTTCACACCCTACTCCTCGACTTTGCTACATCGTAATGTTTTTTCAGTGTTTCTTTCTTCTTCAACCTCCATTTATTTTTCATCCAGCCTCAATGTTACATCTGCAGCTCCTCATGGCTCTTTGATTCATCTCCTGATGTAGTGTTATGAACATCAGCTGTCTTTCAAATTTTAAATACGGAACTGACCTAGACGACTAATGACGATATTTTTGCATGTAATAATTTTTATTGTTAGCTTAGGGGATCAGGTTGGTGTGGTGGCTAGAGTGCTAGCTAACCATACGGACGGCCAGGGTTCAAATCCCTGCAGAGGAGGATGTTATTCAGAGGAAAACAGATCCTTTCTTGAGCATCTTGTGGAGAAGTCTTAAGTGCAGTACTCCGTCTGCCGGATGAGACGTTAAGCCGTGGTTCCCTTGGCGCCTTTCGTTAAGAACAGGCTAATACCGACGCCGGGTCTCTATCAACCCTTTTTTCCTCACCTGCCCCCTATGGCTTATATGACCTAAGCTGTCGTTCGCCTCCCCTTATATCCAATCCAATTGTTAGCTTTTAAGTTTTTTTCTAAAATCTCAGCTGCAGCCCTCGGAAAAGCTCGTGGAAAATGCGTGGAGGACGATTTTGGAGTAAGAAGGGTCTTTACTCTGAAAATCCGTTGTTGTGGGTTAATTGATGGTAACTGTTTTCTTTTGTTTCAATCTGACTCTGTTCAGTGCGTGTACTACTCTAACTATTCAGAAAACAGATTTTTTTATAGATATAGGCATTCAGTTCCACTTATCAAACTATCCCTACATCCCATCTCACTTCCCCTTGCAAGAGACAATCCCCCCGTAACCTTTTGCTCTGTCTCAGTATTTCGCATGTTTTTTCAAGAAGTTTATGCGTAGATGATTATGCAAGAGAATTTTTTTCAAAATGAAGATTTTTTTTGAGGTGCAAAGCCGCCTTAGTTGCCGATGCACATTTTTCATCCCCACTTTTCTACTGCTTTTGTCTCTAACTCTCTCTAACACTTTTTTTTCCCGTCTCTCAATGATTCTGAGAACGAATCTTCGCTCCCCCGTCGTCCACTTAAGTGTCAGTAACTCACTCGTCCTCTCTCATACTCCGTCCTTGCAGTCTGTTTTTCCCAGTTTCCCTGTCACCGAGGCGCCCAGTGGCGTCATCTAGGGCACGAATTCTCCCTCTTTTGCAAGCGCACTACAGGGCCCATGTTGGATGTGTATGTGTGCAGAGGGTACGAAAAGAAGCATAAAAAAACCTCCTTTCTCAAATCGACTTGTCTTTACTCTTATTCCCCGGTGGGTGACGAGCGCGCCTCCGAGGCCAACTCTTGATTCATTTAATGCGATGGTGGTGGTCCCCTCACCGGGAGAGAGAGTCATTCTACGGTGAACAGGTGACTTGAGCTCCCAGGTGAACGAAATTGGTGGACGTTTCCGGGCGTCCCATCTGTTCTAGAGGGCTGTGCACAACGGATAAATTGAAAGGAACACTCTTATGCTGTGAGAAATGTCGAGTCGTGAATGAATTGCAGACCAGTCGTTTGCTGTAGGCGGTCTCATCAGCCGATGTACGTCACAAACCGATGGCGGTTTTAAATGAGTGTATGTGATTAGATCGTGTGTGTTGTCTCATTACGTTTGCGCGTTAATATCATAGGTCAGCAGTCGTCAGTTGAAGATAATCCCGCCCGCTTAAATGAGTCAAATTAATGGTGTTGCAATCGGACAAATTGCCTGAAATCAGAATAATTGTTGTTCTGTAAATTTCACGCATTCGCTTATCTTTTCTACTGTGGGTGGCAGCTGCTGAAGTTACGTTTTTTTATCGTAGTCACAATTCAATACGCCTACCGCTTTATTAATTCGTAATTTATTATCAAAATACCCCTGTAATATACTTTACCAATTCTATTAATTCAATTGGACTGTTTAGGTTTTGAGGTGAAGAAGTGAAGGAGAGATAAGGAATTACGATTGTCGGAAAGGAAGACGGTTGAAGAAGTATTTTCCGTGATGATTGAGGGGCGGAAACTCGCGGAGGACATCAAGAGGAACCTGAGTAGATGGTTGTAGCAGATGATGAGGGGCGAAACAATTCTGAAACCCATGTTGAAGGAAGGATGTTGGGGAAAATGGAAAGAGAATGAGGTTAGCTTTGTGGACGGGATGAAAAGAGGTATGACGCATACTGAGGTGAAGAATAAAATGGTGGATAATAATAGGGGCCTGCGCCTGTAAAAATCTAGAGGATTCTTATTTTTTTGTATTCAAACCAACCTTAACCGGTAGATTAACCTAATAGTTATAAAAATGTAGCCTTGATATCTCTCGGAAAATCTTCGTTTTTCAAATTTCATTCAAATTTTCGTACAATATTTTTTCACTCTTGAGGGCATACTAACTTCTTCAACGAAACAACTACGCACTTATCATATTTTTAATTAGTATATGTTATATTTTGTATATACTAAGATTATGCTTCAGGGCGATATCTTTAACTTTTTTACTGATAGCACTAAATGATAACATTCGATTTTTAAATATATTAGAGGTATGGGTCAGTGGAAAAGTATTCTTCAAAAATCTCGGTCTGTGCGTGTTTATCACTTGTAAGTTTTAATATGCTAATGGCCTATCTTGTTTTTATTCCTCTTCGTTAATCCTGAAGCTGTTTTATTGTATGCGTGAAGTGTTGGAGTGGGCTTTGCAGTTAATCGGTTCTCGCCAGCATCTAGGTCTTTCGTTTCCAGTCTTTGACGTCGCCTTATCTTTCTTTGAAGTTTAACTTCCTCTATATCGCAGACATTGTCATCATCCGGCACCAAAAGGTTTTTTCCATCATATATCGTACCTGTTCACCTGTCACGTAGTTAAAAAATAATTGTATCTCTATGTGTTATTGAATTTCTTCCGAATACACGATAACAAAAGAGGAAACATTATCTTCTGATTTCGCCATGACAAATGGATTCAACCAAATATTGTGCGAATTCGCGGTACTGTAATACCAACTCAGGGAAACTCAGTCCATTGTGCGTAAAGATCACGCGGGGACCATAAAACGCGTTGCCCTATGAAACCTCTAGTGAAAAAAAAGATCATTTACTTATTTACAGCTTTTTTGCGTATTTTTACAATAGCAAATGGTAACTGTTAGTATTATCGAATGCTTTATTGCAATATCCGTTGATAAGAGAGAGACTTGCGTTCGAGCCAATGAATAAGTAATGATGATCTATGAATTGCCTGCAGGACAAGATGGATCTACTTTTTTGCCCCGCTCCGAAAGTTTTTTATTGCCTGTTTTTTGTCTGAATTTCATCGAGAGAAAAGCAATGCCCACCCTCGCAGAAAGGCAGATCCTTTGCCAAAGGGAATTTATGGGGAATCGATCGTGAGTTCACGTTTTTTTGTTCCAACTCCTCACGAAAAACTTTCTTTTGAACTGCCGCCATCAATAGTTTTGAGTCTCTTATAGGAGAATGTGGGCCACCTCAGAAGTATCGTGCACTCGTCTCAATCTCTTTGAAACATAAACTTAGCCAGTCATAGTTTGTAAGTATATACCGTGGCTTCATTGCGATATATTTTTTTGACAATATTATTTATACAACTTTTTACTTATTAATTTAAAAAAATTATTACTTTTTGTTTGTATTTTTCCTAAAGCGATCAAAAAAAATGTCACAAAATAATTTTTGGTGTCATTTACCTCATTTTTCCCCTGAATTGAAAAAAGGTCACACCGATGGCTAACATGAGTTGAAAAAATTGCCCTTTCCATAGTCCCCTTTGCGTCAGTGTGTATCTTAATGTGCGCTATCTAGATTGCTTCAGTCATGAAGGGCGTATTTTATTTTCCTCTTGAATCGGAGCACTCCTTGAAATTAGTCCTTGACCCTCTTGAAAAATGATATTGGATTACCAATGAGATGTCAAGCACCTCGTGAGATATATGTCAAGAAATAGAGAGTGGTTAGTTGAATGATTAAAACGGCTGGATGTAAAAGTATTGTATCGATTTTCTTCGCATTTTGAATCCATCAAACTGCGTGTCGTATCAAACCGTGCTAAACTCACTTTGCCACTCTCGTCGAGTTCGTGAAAAACGTTTCCTTTTTATGCATGTCTTTAAACTTTCAGACTTTAAACAGATTGAACCACCCCCGCTGTGCCAAAACTCAACGGGGTATCGATCGTTTCCAAATCACCATTGCAGCCATCCACGACACGAGTGTATTTCTCTCTCCCCGTTTCCAAACCCTCTGCCACCCCTTCCTCCGGAAACCCAGACTCTCAATGAAGGTGATCCTTGACTGATTCTCCTGGTTTTGAAAGACTTTGATGGACATCTGTGGAATTAAGGTGAGAGAAATGGAGGAAAGGGAAGAGCTTTTAGAATGAAAAGCTCTAGTGGAACCGTTTCTGGGTCGTGGAATCGGTGCAAAGTGATACTTTTCACATCGTTTTGAAATTTTCTTCTTTTCTATCACGCTGCCATCAGTTGATGAGGAATCTCGTTCTGTATTTCTTCCCTTCTTTTCTGGATGGCTGGATTTAAAGGGGTGCTTGAGTGAGTGATCACCACTTTTCCAATGATTTATGAGGTTATTTTTAGAAGTTTCATGTTTGTTTCCTTTAATCGCGTAATTATGTTCATTTTACTGAACAAGCAACAGTCTTCCACCCAAAGGTTTGTGCGGTTGATGTGAGCAGAGCTTACCTAGTGCTAACTCCAACTCCATGTAAATACAAGCATCTCGGTTTTGTGTGAATATCCTCGGTTATTTTTCCATGAAGGTCTGTAACCCTAAAAAACACATCGGGATTATAGCCCAAAGAGATTTCCCCTGGACTCGAACCGGGAACCTCTGATTATGAACAAATGTCTTTACTACTTTGTCACCTCGTCTTCGTTTTATCAAATGAAAAATTATTAGTCCCTCTGGCATTTTCCTCTGGAGGATCTATTTAATTGTACATCGTATTTTATCATGGAGTGTTCGTCGAAATGATCAAGAATCCTTTAATGGCATATTGCTACCGTTTACTTACGAAATCATAGATTCTTGTGTGACCATGTACCGCAACTCTTTTTGAAGAACTGTATGAAAGGATTATATTCCCCGATGTAAATGCTCTCACTTCACAGCAATCTTGCTGTACCTTGTGAGTTGAGCATAGCTGGAAAAAATGTGTCTTTCACATATCAACTACGTTCTGAGCTGTTCATTTTATATCACAATAGTTGCGGAGGCTATTATATCGAAGAATATGAATCCAAGTCAAACTTCAAGAACAGTTTTGAAAAAAAATCAGTGTGATAACATTGATTTTTTTCAAAATCAAAAACTAAAAATCAATGTGATAATATAGATTCATTACTCATCGTTTTGTTGAAGCCATTATGACGCTTATAAGCGTAGATAAAACGTCGGGAACGAAATACTCGGCTAATAATTTGGCCCTCCCTAATGGTAGATGATAAAGCATATTTTATTGGATGCATTCGTTTTATCTCTAGTCCCGCCCATTTGCGAACACTGCCTTATTAATCTGTTCCCATAATGTATGCCCACAAAAATTGTACCCAACCTTTGTCCCTAGATAAACCGCCCATGATCATGCTTCCATTCTTCATATCCGATGTTCAAGCAGCCCTTTACGTTATATTTCAAACTCTGGAACTATCGTCCGAATTCTTTCCTCTCCTTCTCTCCTCCCGCCAGAGCCCTTGTGTCCGAGTCACGAATAAAATTACTTCCCATGCTCTACTATACTTTCTCTCTTCCCACTTCTCTAGGCTCCGGCCAGTCCCTCCCTTCAACCCTTTTTCGACCTTGGCTCACGAACTAAATGTAGATAAAAAAAGTCCCTACGTTCCCCTCGCCACGAAAAACTACCAACCGGCCACGCCCAGGTCTCAGCATGTCGCAGCCCGTTCTCCGAATACCCACCACCAAACTTAATTCACTTTGTATTCATGCTTTGGTCTCATGGTTATCTATTCACTCGCCTCCCTATTTCTCACCATTTTCTATTCCAATCCTCTCGATAACGGTTTGCAATAACGTCAAGTCTTGGGGATATGATACATTTTATCCATTACTCGATAACGCTTGAATTCTCAAAATCACGAATTGATACAGAAATTCGTGAAAGTATTTGGTATAGTGAAAGGTATTGCGCTTTGTTTTATTTACTTGATTCATGCACTGGATGTGAAACTTGAATGAGCTAGGAGAAGCTTAATATTATGCTAAATGAAGTGAAAAAGGGTTTTTTGAGGAGTTTTTGTGGTAAAAGTAGAAGAAAAATGGTTGGAAATGAGAGAGTAACGAAAATACTTCGGATATTTTCTCCAATTTTATGGACATCTATGAAAGCAGTGCGCTTTGTCGGTTGATGTAACCATGTCGAGAGAATAGTTTAAAGTCGAATTTCAAAGCAAATTTACGAAAGGGGAGTAAAATATATGAGAGTTATGGGTGTGTGGTAGAAGATACTCTTAAAGAAGTCTTATGAGCAGGAGGGCGGATATAAAGTAATACACGAACGTAACTAACACTAATGAGATATGTGAAAATGTGGCCATTTGGAGGGAATTATCAATGCAGAGTTAGCTCATTCCGGCCCATCATCAAGAATTTGATTTTTTTACTACATCTACTCAGAAATGGAACTGTGTGATGGCTATGAACGTATAATGAGTAGACCTAAACTGGCGTTTACTTCCAAGAGTATTTAGCCAAAACTCTTAGTCCTCTATTTCCATTCACTCCATTCGCCGAGCGCTTTGCATTTCAAGCGCTTCGATAATGGTTTCTAAGTTCTGAAATGATGACTGCGTTGAGATAAAAATCGGCTTTTTGACTTAAGGTAAGATTATATCGCTTGAAGACTCGTAATGTGTGCAGAAATGGGTACATGTGTTGCCTATTTGTCTTATCTTATTTCACATGTGTGCAAAAATCGCTTAAATTTCCTCCCGATTGTATCTCTGCCAGGAGCTTTGGCTCCTCACCGCATTCAAACCGCTCCATCCGAGCGTTCCACATTCCTACTCTCACAATAACATTTTGGATATCCACCGAGTCGTGAGGACATTATCGGTTTTCCTTTTTCTTCGTTCTTGCCCATAAGTCTGGGTTTTGTCATTTACCAAGAGTCACAAGGTATCCTTCTTTCTCTACCTGTTTCTAAGCTCTTCTCTTCCCTTCCGGTCTTACATTTATCGCTACTCTCATAATCCTTTCTATCTTCATTTTATCCGCACATTCATTTCATTATCTCCTTTGTGAAGCTATTCATTCGTTAATTTCGTCAATTCGGCTTACTCTGGCAAGCTTAATTAGTTAAACATTGCTTGGGAATTTACCGCTTAGTTATTGTCGACAATATTTTAATATAACCGACCGGTTTTATATCACTACACAATCACCACAGTTTGTCTGTATATGCAAGAACAGTTAGCGCAATATATAGGATGGGAAATGGTTCGATGGATAGAATCTTACTTAGAAGGATTGGATTAAGTTGATTATGTAACCCAAGGACAGCATACCCGAGGTAATGCATAAAACGTCAAAAATTAAAAGGTGAGCGAGTAGGTCAATATGTCGGTCAAGTTTTCCAGGACAAAGTAATGTAAAAATCGATGGAAGTCAAAGTAAGTCAAATTTATTTTAAAATCTGATATAATATCCAATTTTATATGAAAAGTCTAGCTTACCTTTGCCACAAAAATATAAAATAAAAATATTAAGATTAATTAAAAGCCAAGACTCTAGCAAGTGTTCTGCAAGACTAGACTTGCAGTGGCGTTTAGTAAAACTACTTCAGTCATGATGAAAACAACAATTGCACTATTCCCCTGGTCTTTGTGAACATTAAAACAGGTTTCAACTCACAGAGTCATCATCAGGTTACTGAACAGGTCCAGTACCTGATGATGACTCTCTGAGTTGAAACGCGTCGTCCTTACATTTAAAGCCTGTGGAAAAGAGCGATTGTTGTTTTCATAATGATGAATTACCAATACATTACGCCTGGATCTCTTGAACTAAAGTCATGATTTAGAGTACTCTCATTCCTTCATCTTAGTAAAAATGTATGATTTTTAATCTTTACCAGTGCCTTCGTTTCTGCCACCCCCAGCTGCTGTTGTTTGCAATTGATATTGCTTCTTGTTTTTCCTGAATATTTCCTGAATTCAGTATAGATTTGATCACTGGTATAGTTTTACCTTTGAATTCCGTCGCTGTTACTTATAACGTTATATTGTGATTGAGACGAGCAGCTATTCCATTACAGTTGCTGTGTCACTTCTTTATTTCTCTTTATGTAGGTTCCAAGTTTGTTATTGATACTCCCAGACACTTTGTCTCGAAAGTTGTTCTGTGATTTGAGCATCGGCAAAGATTTGATGCACAGATTTTATTGTAGTTTTACACTAGTGGACCTCAACGGACTTTATTGGAGCATCATAACGTATGTATAGTATATTTCAGTGGAAATTATGTTTTGTACTGTTTTTTCATCCCCAAGGTTCGATTCCTACTTAAGTCGGAAATTTTTTATTCGATTAATTTCATTTTGATGTTATTTTCCATATTGAATCTAATTTTGCCTTTTTCTGTCTTCAACTGTTAATATCGTTGGAGTTTCTTTTTCAAAGATATAGCTCCATGACATTTTCTATTTGTAAAGCAATCTACTCATTAACAAAGATCCACTCCTTAACAGCCATCTCAAAATAGTGTCTCATGCTCTTTTTACTCCTTCTTTCTCCCACCCTTGACTGCTACTTAATCATTTTCACTTGCTCTGCCACAGCATCCCCTCGTCAACCGCGTTTGAAGCTTCCTCTTTCAAAGACCCTCCAAGTCCTTGAAACCACTGACGTGAATCTGTCCCGTTACTCACTAAGCTGGTCTTTTACTTCTGATCCAGTGCCTCTACCTTCTCTTCCGTTCGAGTTGTTTTGTTGTTCATGTTCCTTTAATTTTTGGAAGCACCTCTCATGTCCTCGTTTGTGATGTCTTCAGCTTAAGTCTTTACAGTAAACCTGCCACTTTCGTGTCACTATCAAAACACTTTCTCCTCTTAATTTCCCGTATTGGTGGAAGGTTAACAATTCCTTTACACCAGATCAATGGGGCTAAATAATCTCTGTAAAGGATTTCTAATCATGGCATGTACACATGGTGTAGTACAAAGTCACTCGCACGGGTGCATATACACCAAGGGATAACATTTTCGAAGAACAAATCATTTTACTTGACTGGGAATCGAATTAGGATCTCCTAATTACCAGTCAGGAGTGTTATCCCGTTAAACCATCATGCCACCTTACTTACAGGTGAATTATGAAGACTAACACACCTGACAGGCAATTGGGAGATCCGGGTTCGAATACCAGCCAAGTCAAATGAGTTTTATATAGCTAATTTCAATCCTTGGTGCTCCATACAAGATCTCAAGTCTTTTGCATTTGGGTTCCCTCTCACCTTGGAATCGGCATCGTGTCGGATATATAGTGGATTTTTCTCTATTTAGGGAATCTCCGAAGGTTCGGAAAAATATAGTTTCTGTCATAATTATATTGTGTGCTTAAAGATTCAAGGGATGGTGATTACAGTCTATCATCTTTGACTATTTTCAACACTTTCAAATACTATTATTGCTCATTATGGACATCTTTTTGGTTGTCCTGGTTTATCAGAATAAATAAGACGGACAAGGAATAATTAACATTTAGTACTAATAGAATTATTAGTGCGTTAAAATACCATCAGAAACACCCAAGTATATTAAACTGGAATTTACTCTCCAGGCTAATTAGTTATAATGAATTCCTTTTTCCGAGTCAGACTCGCGCTTGGTAATGTAGCATATGATGTGGCTTATGCTTGAATTTTCTCTTTTTGGATCTAATAATCAAGCAAACGTCCAATACCACATTGTGAGCGCAAATTTTTTAGCTCGTGTGACTTAAACCCCTTGACCGTCCTCAGTGATTATTTGCTCTGTTACGCTTTCCGACAAAAAATGGAATATGAGTGAAAAAATGAAAATGTATGAGAAAAAACAATGAAAATAGTACCCCCAACATTCCCAAAAAGCTTTAAAAAACTATCCTTATTTTTGTGTAATTGAAATCAAGGAGATATTGCGCCTTCGTCATCCACAATATTCTCTCTGCCCATCTTTCTGGACAATAATAGAACTACACACTGCACATAAAACATTTTTCGGCTTGTTTTGATTACTGGCTACTTTTTAATTTCACATTACCACTCTTGGAAACAAACTTATATCCTTTCTACTCGGCTCCTTTGCCTTAGAGCGATGACATTTTCTCCCCCTCATGTTTTCCACCGATGAATTTTATCTGACGGATTTCCTTTTCCGTATTCATTTATTCCGTTTTAACGCCTAATTACTGATTTCAGAGGTCCCGGTAACCAATTATCCCCGTACTCAAAGGACGGCAGATGTTTTTCAGTGTTAAAGCAGGTATCTAAAAGTGTAAAAGGCTCTAAAAGCGTATAAAGAACGGCGTGAATCACAAAGCTCGTGAGATTAAGCTCGTAAGCGTTGAATTTAGCTCCTGAATTGCATTAGTCTTTTCTTGTGCCTCTTCTGTAAATTATCCTCTCTGAATGCCATTTTCTCCCTTAGTACATATTGTAGAATGGCTAATTCATTATGCATGATTTTCATAATGTTATTGCCAACTTGGCTGCCCTGAATCGAAAATGTTTCAATTTGACTAGGTACTCTTTCCTACTATAGCCTTGTCGTTGTATATCTTCAATAGAAGTTAATTTTGATCATTTTATACGCAAATTCAATTGTTGACCGTGACCAATCCTCCAGAAAAATTGCGTATTTTGAACATCTTGACACATTTTACGCCGAGGTTAGTGCTAACTTCTTTCGCCATTTGTTTGCAATAAAACCCGGCCACTCAACAACTCATTGTCAACTCGGTCGTTGCTCTAATTTATCTTAGTCTTCCTTACGTGATTAAAATCTGTAACAGTCCAAAGACAGCGATATTAAATGAAGTTTATTTCTTATTCTTGATGGATTGTTTTGTTATGCTACTTTGGTAGGCTATGTTAGATTTTTAATATGAATTTCTTTTGGGTAATACTGTCTTTACAGCCAATCCTCGCAATCGGGAAGAAAACGGTTGTCCTGGCAATACACATTTTGCAGGTTCTCTTTAGGAAAGACCTTTGAATATCTTATCTCTTTCGATAAAAATACTAGTTTTTTGGTGCAATATAATCTTAGAAATTGGTTTACTTAAAAATCCAGGTAGTAAGATGTATTTATTGACGTCAGAGGTCCGTTTTGAGATGAAAAAATACACAGTTAGCTCCCCTTTAAGTTTTAATTAGTTACGGAGCCAGTTCAGCAGCCTGAAAATTTCCTATTATCTAAAATTCCAACTTTAAAATTTCAGTGGGCGCTGTCTTCAATTTAACGTTGCTCGGTTGACTGTTAAAATCGTTCCCTCTATTTTATCTATCTCATTTAACCTAGAGTTTTGCGTGATTTCGATTTTATTATTATTCCTATTATTTTTCCAGCTGACAGTTGTCACATCCAGCCTTGAAATCCAAGAATTCGCTTCGCAGATCTCCCGGTAAAACTCTCTTCGCTCTCTCCGGCGAATGCCTTGTCGCTTCTCCCAACTGAGAGTCCCTCCATCCCAATCCTTTCCCCTGCTTTTCCTTCCTTCCCCATCCCTCCTCAAAACCTTCCCTCCCTGCTCACTCTGCCGTCTCATTTTTTGAGGGCCCCTGCCTCTTTTCTCCACCCCCGCTTTTCTCTCCCTCTGCCTACTTTCGTCTTCATCTCGTTCACTTCCTTTCTTTGCCACTCATCGAAATCCTTTCTCCCCTCGACCTGCCTGCCCTCCTCACTTCTCTTTATCATTTCCCTCCTTTCTCCTTTGCTGTGCATTAAAGGAAAAACCTGTCTGGCAAAATGTTCTCGCGTTACCCGAGAGAAAGAGCGATTCAGACTAACGCCCTTGAATGGAATAGTCAACAGTCAACGATGGCTTTTGAGGTGCCTTTCAAAAATTATCGTATTTATAGAAGCAGATGCTGAGTTTTTAGGCACAGCTATAAGAAATAATAAATTCGCCATAACTACAGAAGTATCTAAACATATTACTCAAAAGTTAATGTCACAGGTTCATGTTGCCTAAATAGCTGCTAATTTGCCGTCTTTCTCGATATTTTTCACCTTCTCACTCATTGTTTTAGGTAATGACATCTTTTCATGCTAAGTTACTTCTGGATGTCGGTCTTTTATATTCCGCCTAATTAAAATCTCACATGCATTCTAAATGGCTGGAGTATCAATAAGGATTAGACACATCCATATTCATCGAGCTAAAATGGTTTGTCATCCGCTTTTAATGGTAAATCTCCAGTACACAAATAAGTACACGCGCGTTTTCAGCTCGCGGTCAGTTTACAATGAAATACTTGTGGAAAATATGAATTACTGGCAAAAAATGAGCTTAAAATTTGAAATTGAACAATTTTTTTGGCACATTTGATTAGTATTTCTGTTAATTTTCGTGCCTCTTGACCATATTTATCATTCACTACAGAAAAATTCACTCAGAAAAAGAGGCCCGTTAGTATTCAAAAAGTTGATTCATAAAGCGTTGAATTTACGTTAAAAACTGCATTATTGGGTTTTATCATCAATAAACTAATTAGAAAAATTTTCAAACGACCAAAACGTTCTGAATATGTTAAACCAGAAAACATTTTTCAATGATCAAAAACAATTGAAACGCTCCCGTCCCACTTTATTCAGCGTGAGCAGCCTTGTATCTTATACTATTACTTCTTACACTGACACCATCTTTCCTAATGAAGAACAAAATTGTAAAAGTAGCCTGTCAAGAACAGTAAAGGATTCGGAAACAGATAGAAAGTCCATTTTCAGGAAATAAAATGGATACACATACCTTTGAAATGTAAGGGTGAGTGTCCAAAGTGAGCCAATTATAGTTAATATTGCTCTTTTCAGGTATTTCCGTCGCGTGTTTGGTTTTTTTGACAACAGTTTCTCCCCTCTTCCTGAAGGCGTCTTCAGGTCCGTTGGATATTTTGTAAAAAATTTACAAAATGTCCAACGGACCTGAAGACGCCCCCAGGAAGAGGGGAGAAACTGTTGTCAAAAAAACCAAACACGCGACGGAAATACCTGAAAAGAGCAATATTAACAATTATAAGAGTCGCGGAAGCCTTCAAAGAAATTTGAGCCAATTATACTTTATCTGGGGTAAGTATCATCGTGAAATATCTTAGATATCAAGAAACCAGTCGTTAATGATACTATGGCGTAATAATTTTGCTATTTGCTTATTATATATTGTAAAAAAAGTTGTATCTTGTTACCGTTTACTGTTACCGTTAGCTCTTTTATTTCTATTCAAGAAATACATATATACTGGCCCTACATTGTTGAAGATGCGTTCCAGTAGTTCTAGCTTTTAATACTCCATTTTTTTAACTTTATAAACCAATTCCATTTTTTCATTCGTGAAAAATACACAGCGGATACATTCTGGTGGTATATTTTGCAAAAGACTTCAACTCTTAAATAATTTTTATTTTCAATCTATGAGGTCAAGTAAGTTACGTTCCAGCTTTGGAAAATGGGCTCCGGCGTACCCCTTGAGACGGAAATATGAAATTCTTGACCTCGATGCCTTCAAAGTTTCCCCGTCCTCTAAACCTCGTCGTTGGAAGCTGGAAATTAAATTAATGTGACTTTTTCACGCCCGTCTTTCTCACATTCCGTGGAACGTGACGACATTCTCGAAAAATTCAACGGATTTTTGTGTCTTTTCTTGGAGTAAAAAAATTCAAGGCCTCCCAGAAGCAAATTTGCAAGCGGTCGTTACATTCGCAAAGACTCAGGAGATTGTAAAAAAAGTGAAGAGAAAGAGGAGATTTGGAGAGAGAGGAAGGAAAAAACAGAGGTGGTTGCAGAAGTGTCGATTTTCTGAGCGAATGTAACCTGGGAGAAGTCGTGGCCCCGGGAATAGTGCAGCGTCAATACCGGATTTTCATCTCCCCATATTTTTTGCCGGCCGGTAGGTGGCGATTTGTTTTTCACGCGATTCCATACCTGTGCTCCAACCGACTGCTTGCTGCAAATGAGCACAGTCGTCGTGCACCAATTTGCAACATGCTGCCCCATTGGGTTTTTCGCTCTCCCTCTGGCCGTCTCCGTTGTTTTCTCTCCACTGTTGTTTTGGGCCCCAAACAAACCTCCCCGCCCCACTCATCGCACTCCTCCCGCCGACTTCTCCGTCCCACGCACCCGCTTCATTCCCCGCCCGTTCCCGTGTTGCGAGTCTTATTAGAATTCGTTGGGGTGACTTTGCGTTCTGGGGTTGGGGTTGGGGTGGAAGAGGTTAATCAACCCCCGTCGTCGGCATTCGAGTTGCGGAACGGTGCGTGTGATTAGCTCCTGCGGTTTCCTCTGTGCTCCTCTCGGTCCCCTGTCTGTTAGCGCGAGCTACGGTCTAATGACTGTCGCAAATGAGAGAGCTCCTTTCTTGTGTCAGGTTGGAAAAGTTTAATTTCTGAGGCAGCGGACTAAGAGTGCGAGTGTTGCACGATGGACTTCTATTTACTTCAATCAAATATATTCATATTAAATAACAATACGCTGTAGATATTGAGGGTTACGCATTGTTTAATAACGTGCAACCGGCTTCGTTAATTACAGCATATTATATAGTCAACGAAATCGGTTTTACATCTTTAAACATTATTTTGAGTATCCCACAAAGTCTACTATGCATTATTCTTTAATAATGCTGTGGTTCCGCCAAGTGACGCCCATCTACTTTTATCGCATTTAAATATTGCCAAGTCAGAATTTGAGCAAAATGCAATCGGTTTCGAAGTTTCTATGGATATCTTATGGATATGTTAATAATAATTTCCCTAATTAGTGGGCATTTACCCCAATGTAGCCGAATAAAGACTTTTAAATCCACGGTTTCTGAGAGCATATTACGTCAGTTTTCGCATTTATCCTTCTACCATGCATGTTATATTCGAGTTTTAGTAATTTCACAACTTTCTATGAAAATACGATCATCTTTGTGAACGTAATCATATAACATGCATCATATAGCTATTTCTGAATTCGGTAATAACAGCCACAAAGCACTTTTCAAAGACCCCGTGAGTTCAGGCTTCCCGCAGTACTTTTTTGTGTGCGTGGCAGTATCTCTGGTTTAGCAGGGGCTAAAATATTATTTTCTTTCTTTTACATCCAAAGAGGTGCCACAACTATCACGCATACTTTGTCAATTATTCTTTTTAACCTTTTTGTGCCCATTATATGTCATCTCACAGGAGTAGACTTGTAATGTCTACAACCGAAAAATTAAGTTCACTTCAGTCGAAATTTCTAAGGTTGACCATGCTTTTCTTATATCTTCATTATTTTCTTTTGCGCGACAGTCAGGCATCACAGAATCATTCTTTTAGACACCATGTCGCCTAAGTTGATAGATTTGGCCTCTCATTTTAGTGCAGCCTGAATTTTTCCTTAGGCCGCTAGCAAGTTCTGGACGATGATCAACACTCTTGGGTGGGTTACGCAGGTGTTAAGGCAGCATCCTGTGATGGTATCCTTCCTGGTATACCATCCTGTGATGGAATATGATGGTGATGGATTGCTAGTTCTGGGAGTACCTCTTCTGAGGCAAATGAAAAGAAATTCAAAGGCAAATAATGCCGAGAGTGATGATAATCGTTTTCAATGACTTTTCCTTCTACCGCTGATGGTAAACATTTGCTATGGCATGAACACCGACCTTTGTCTACCGCTTCCATACGTCGGTGTAATTTCCTCTTTTAGCTATTTTGCAAATTATGCGTTAAATCTTTTTCAAAATGGCCATGATTAAGAGTAGTAATACGAGCTCAATATTACATATTTATGCAAGTATATTACATAGTAACGATATAGTCATTAGTGCCGCACAATTCACTGGCGAGCGTCCTACTCGAGTGACGACAATTAAGTATTTAAAGAGCTGTGTTGAAAGTTTAAGGGATCGGTATACTACTGCAATATTTTTACTCACTCTGTACACATTATTTTGTCTTTTATTTACTACGTGTTGAATACCTAATTTCCGTGTGAGTTTAATCACGAGGTACATACATTAGGCAGTGCAAAATATTTGTAATATATTGTGCCTTTGAATTTATTTTCAAGCCATTATGTTGAAAGATCGATTTGGTTTACACCATTGTCATCTATATCAATACTGCTTACGTCTTTTCAAACTAGTTCTTTAGTAAGTTTTCACTCTGTATACCAAATGATAATTGCCTAAATTGCAGTATTTGAAGTAAATGATAGTAGTCTCAGTGACTTAACGAATCCTTATAGCTCGGTGGGTTTTTTTAACGCTGTTTTATTTTCTTGATGTCTGCAGCATCATGGTTTGAGAATCATAATAGTGTAGTGCTATTCGTTCATTTATTTTTATTTTTTATCTAGTATCTATCCAAAAGTTTTAGCAGCTCAATCTGGTTCCTTTAGTGCCAATGTATATTTTCAAATGCCAATTTTAATTCTCCAGAGCTAAGACGCCTAACGTTTAGTTAACAAAGATGATATATTCTGTTATGTGACATTTTCATAATATAATAAAGTCTCCTTCATTTACTGATAGCACAAAGAATGCATATTATTATTCGTTTACTCTGCGACCTAATTGTTTCATCTATAAAATACGTGAGAAATAGGGAAAAATAACTTTAAATTATTGCTTGAAAACGTAGCAAATCTTCTCATGCAGTATATTTATGATTTCAACTTATTGTGCCATTAAGGCTAACAAGTTCAAATGACTCTTTAGTACTTCTCTCTTGTTTTTTATAAATTTGTAATTTTTCTGAAAAATTCCGATAGTCTTTTTAGCGTGCACATCTAATGGCTCTCGGTTGATTGCCTGAAATGCCTGATGCAACAATGTGGCAGTTTGAGCTAATGCTAATGAGTGTGTCAAAAACATTTGTCTGATATTTGTAGCGGTCGTATTCAAAGGTGTGAAACGATCAAGTTGTGGCTTGAGCACGTCTGATGACATTACTTACCTTGGCGATGGTAGCCGCTCTTTTGTTATACGGTCATCTTTCTCTTTCCCTTACACTCGAATCGACTTTGAGCATGGAATAAGCCTGAGCAATGTAATGGCCGTTACGTGTTGCCGTTATCTCTGGAGATCTCCCTCGACCGGGAGTTAGAAGGGCAGTTTGCGTCGCATTCCCACTTTCAAAGCTGTCTCCACGAGAGCCAAACACACCACCCCCTCCCCTCACCTGTTCACCCGCCCAGAACGTTTGTAAACGCTCGGGGGCCGTTTCCTCATCCGCTGGATACTTGTGTAAAGCGCTGCTATTCTGTAAAGCTATCGTTTAGGAACGAACAATATCAATATTGTGTCCTCCTAGGTACTTTTAATTTCGAGGAAATAGGCGAGGAAGGTGATGCCTTGTCCTGTTGGTGTGCCATGGCGTGTACATTCACAAACAAGTGACCTCCAAGTCTTAATGTTTTTGAAAAGTAAGAACTTTGTTTCGTAATGAGGAAAAATAAGTGGGGCTTTTAATATCTCACGGTTCACCATCCTTTACATTGTAATCAGCCTAGAATAAAATGTGACTAAGGCGGCTATCATTACTCACTAGTTCATTAATATTTCATTTCAATTATCATTTTTAAATATGTTAAATACGTTATGTAATAGAAAAAGCTAAAAAAAGTTAAAAATCGTAAATGCTTAAGTTAATATGCAAACTTCTGTCAAAACTTGTGTCAAGCTATCAAATTCTGATATTATTAACGTATAAAACTTTCCTGCGTTTAAGATTAATAATTTTAAACATATAACAATTAGCATTTCGGAGGTTTCGATGAAAGAGATATTAGAAGACCTTTTCTACTCTTGGAAGAGAACAATTGAGAACATCACGGGCAAAACCGGTCAAATTGCAAGACCTACGTGCCATATAAAAACGAGAAACTCCTCTGCTTAAAAGAGGAAAAATCTATTTTAACGTGTCAATTTAAAATCCTCATGATTTATGTTTACTTTTTTCCTCAATTACTGGACGCAAAAATTAATGCTATAGTAATTATTGGGCGTTGAACTTGGCCCGATTTGGCATATACTGTTTCCTTTTTCTGGCTAACATATGACTCTGCCCTATCTGTGACGATAGTTTCAAGTTTACGCTATTCCTATGATCATCTTTCAACTTTTTTCTAGAAACGGAGATTTGAACGAGAACGGAAAAAGTGCATATTTAACTGTGCAAATGATCATTGCGTATTGTGTAAAGATGATTGTTTACCATGTAAAAATGAATGGTTGGAATTTTTTTAGCTCTAGTGAGTTGATAAGCGTATAATTTCCCGATAAATCTTAAGCTAACCCAAACATGAGTATTTATTGTGTTTTTTATGAATTATTTACATGTTATAAGGTAAAACTTCTTTGAAAACTGTCGCAGGAAGCAAAAAGCTTTTTCTTAAGATATTAACACTCGATCTCAATTAAATTAGTTGGCTATTAAGTTGATTTTTTCGGCCTTTGTGGCATCGCATGGTTTTGTGCTCTGTCTTCATTATCATCATTGGTTGTTCAATCCTAAAATCAGTTTACTGTAGCCCTCCACCCTTCCCTATCTAATGCTAGTTCCCTTACCTCCTGGTATCTCTTCCTATGTTCTTTTCTCTTTATTTGGTCCATAAACTTATTCCTGAGTCTTCCTCTGGGATCTTTTCAATCTATTTTGCCTTCAATTATATTCTTTACAAGCTCATTATGTCTCAGGGTTTGTCCAATCCATCTTGTTTTTCTTTTCTCTATGGTGTTCCCTTCTCTGTCTTCATGACATGTTAAAAGTATCGATATAAAAGTTCTTATCGGCAGTTTTTTATGACTTTGAAAGTAAATATAACAATTAATTCTCCGGTCTTTTCTTGTTCTCCACAGGATGCACGCGGTAGGCCTCCACTCCGCCCTCGCCATCAAGCGGCAGAGGAAGCGGAGGGATGAACAGAAGAAGGCGAAAGAGCGCCGTTACAGCGTTCAGTCCGGGGAAAGCGGCATGGGGTCCCGCTCCTCCTTCGCCTCCCCACGCAACTCCATCGCCAGCATGGAGGGCATCCGAGCCGGCTCACACCCCAAAGGCTTCCGAATGGGTGTGGCCCGGAGGAACGGACGCATGGGCGAGGTGTCGGGCGTGAGCAGCGCCGGCATGCTGCACATCGGCATCGTTTTCCTCGTGCTCGGACTCTTCCTCGTCGTCTCCGGACTCCTGCCCAGCAGCACGGACGGCCCGCCGCCTCCCGGACCCGCCGGCACCGGCTTTCCGCAGTGGGTTGAACTGCTGGGCGCCGGCATCTTCTCCCTCGTCGTGGGCATCATCCTGATCGTCATCAACCGGGTGATGGCCCGCAAGGAGGACCAGCGGCTCAGCGAGTACGTCAAGAGTCAGCTGACGAGGTCCAAGTCGGGACACCGGCTTGTGCGGGACGTAGAGACGGGCAACCTGACGGCGCCCGCGAGGAAGACCAACCTGACGGCCAAGACGAGCAACCCTTCGGTGATGACGCCGTCGGACGTCGCGGAGAACGGGTCCGTGATGATGGGCGGCGGGTACCCCGGTGACCTCCTCACTCCGGTACACACTCCCACCTCCAAGGTGGAACCCCATTCACCCCTCTCTATATGCGTGGACGGGGAGCTGATCCTTGAGAAGATCGAGGAGGAGGAGATCGAAGTGGTCATGGCAGCCGTGGTGTCCGAGAAGGGGGAAGCTGAGTCGAGGGCGATGGACGCCTTCAACAAAGAGACCCAGTCCGAGGAGTCGTACGCCGTGAGCTTAAGCCCCGGCACTCCTTCCGAGACTAGGGAGCTCCTCACAGGTCGCTCCGTCAGGATCTCTAAGATCTGAGCTGTTTCGGTTCTCTTATTCCCCATTTCGCATGGAGGCGCAGGAAAAGAATGGACCGCAAGAAGATGAAATCGAGACATTGTTTTCTCTCGGGGGTTTTTCAGATGGAGAGCTTTCTTTGAAGGGGGAGAGGAATTGATAGAATGTTCCGGCGATGATCCGGGGTTGTGCTCAAAGGGGACTCTTTTTAAGTCTTTGACGATGGCCGGGCAGTTTCGTAAAAAAGGCAGTTGGGGGATATTGACATTACTCTGAGAAAGCATCCGAAGAAAACTGCGCATTTTAGAATCGGATGATTGAATGGATCAATGTAATGTCGTGACGTTGAGCCTTGTTTGCCGATATAATCTTCATGGCGCATTAGTATTTATGATCGTTAAGGTGCGATATGATAAACGTGTATCGACAGGTGTATCATCTATATATGATGGCGCGTTTTCTATCTTTAAAAAACTTGTTTCACAGTTGTTTTGATGGAATTACGAATTGTTCACTACCGTAAAATGTTCTTCCTTAGTTTGCAAGTTTTATATACAATTGGAGACACTTCGGCATCGAATACTTAAGACAACTAAATGCTTTTTGATAATCTTATCTTCTAAGCAGATATGATTATTTTATAGAATTAAGGTAAATATGTACGCATGCATTAAGTGGTGCATTGTGATCAACTGTGTGTGAATGTTTCAGAGATAAGTAAATGGCACAAGCCTTATGGGTATATCCCCTACATTGGAGTAGTGAACGTTTATGTGTACAGTTCACAATTCAGACAAGCTTCATATTTCATTGTTAGCTAATCTAAAGTTTATTTTCCCGATTCTTTCAGTTTTATTTTGAAAAGAGGCTAATAACTGTTTTGCAAACTCATGAGAATCGTTTATGCATATTTTGCTTGGCCTTATCGAACAAGTTGTATGGTAAGATTAAAACAATGTATAATACACTTTTATTTCAATTTGGAAACATACATATCGAATGAAACTCTGAATTTCTACTCGCTGAATATCCAGTTAGCATAATTTGAATAACACAAAATAGCTTGCACAAATTTTCATAGTTGCTCTAAGACAGTGCATTTCCCATTACCTTGAACAATCATAGAGAATCATCATCCTCATCATGCATTCCAGTTTTTATGCATTGAACTGTTGGTTAGAGACTGTGTGTAATAACTATTGTTGAAGAATCACTATGCTACTGAAAAGAGTTGGAGAGAAACTGCTTTCTGCATGATAATTCTTTACCAAGGGTTTTAACCAATAAATGGGTCATTGATAAGTGGCCATAATTCAAATAAGAGTACATCTCAATCATCAACTGACAGGAAATCACCTTTAAAGGAAATTGACAGAATGAAATAATGCACTATGATTGACAAGAGGCAAACAAACATTAAGCCTGACTAAAACACTATTTATTATTCCACTCTTTCTGACTTTAACACAGACATGAAATAAAAAAGTTAAAAGCATAATACAAAATGGTAATGGCATAAATTATAATTTCCTTTAAATTAGCTCGTCATGGTACTCATTCTCCTGATGGCATTCAAACGGAAACATTGACATTGCTTCAAAATATTTTGCTTTATTTAAATAAGCTAATGATATTGGTGCTCATCATGTTAGTTTACTAAAATGTTGATGAATAATTGTGAGAGAATGATAATTTAAATATCTTCCCTGGAAAGCATCTTTTAAAAAGACATGCTTTATTTCTTGAAAATTCTTATTTAATTGTTTTTTATTACAATGAATTAGTTGAGGAACTATGATTTTGACGTTACTTTGTTTTTACCCATATTGAATCATGGGTGAAATTCATTTGCTTAAGCAGATTTATTTTTTTGGCTGAATCTATATCAGGTAGCATATGGAGTATAATTTTATGCATAGTAGTTCCATTACACTTAAATGGAAACGCGATGTTCACAAGTCTTCTCATGGGTGGAATTCATCCCCCTTCCTGGGAAGGATACATCCGTTATGTACAATTGGGAATTAGAGATGAGTGGATTAAAATCTTTCTGATCTGTCACTCTTCCTGTTTTGCCAATACTGATCCACAGCACACATTATGATAGAATATTTTGTATTTTTTGAATGAGACAGGGAAATATGTCATAAGTTCTAACCTTCTAAGCCCCTGTTCTAGTTTTTAAAAATGATCATTTTTTTATTCATTGATATCATAAAATGAGTTGAGTCTTTTCCCCCCCATTGCAGCAAAACTTTTTCAATTCATTTACCTGGAGGCAACATCCAGTGATATAAAAAATCCTTTTGATGCTTCAGCCTTTGAAATTTGAGGAATGGGAATAGTTAATGAGCCTAATGCATGAACACAAAAATATCACATGTACAGTTACTGTCATGTGCTCACCTGATATCTGCTATGGTGCATGCATTCGCAAAGGAATACAGCTGCTGGTAGAAGAAGATAATAATATCCGTATGCTCACTCAAAGTTGCTTAAACAGAACAATAAATTGTGGTTTAATCACAAAATAAAGGCAGAAGAAAAAGTGATATAATATTGCAACATTCTATATAGGATATGCCACTAAAACACTGGCAAGCAGTGAGATAGAGGTGTTGTGTTTTCTGTTTCTGATATTATCCCTCATTTTGATTTCCCATTCATGGATGAACTTTGGGGCATCAAAACAGGAGCAGAATGAGGATTTCTTTTTGAGCAAACAATATTCTGATTAGAGATTTTATAAATCTCTTCGATAGTTTCAATTTTGAATGAGTTAAAAACATTGGGTATCATAATTAACTTGGTGTAAAGTAAGAAATTGAAATTTTTATACATTTGAAAAATATATGCTATTCTTCAGATTTTTCTGAATTGTATTGGCAACGTAATGGATATGTAGATGATAAATATTCATTGTTGGAGAAAATTGTTCTCTGTCAAAATTCAACTTGTGAGGAAATTCTAATGCATATGGAATTGCTACTATCCATATTAAACTGATTTATATGTCAGAAATGAGCCTTGATTAGGCAATGCATAAATATCCCATGCATACAAATCAACGCATCATGCATGGGGATAGCCAGGATTGTTGGGAACCGTATGTTAGAAGGGGACAGGGCACCCAGATGTGCCTCCCTCTGGCTATGTCCATGGTAATGTATGGTGCAGTAAATTCAAGCATTGTTATTTTAGCTGATACACTGCTAGTTGGTTTTATAGTCGTGTCCCGTTGAACAATTTCATATGCCAAAAGTGCATTTACATATTTATTTTGTTATGTTTCATTCCTTCTGTTGAAACTTTCTCAGAACTGCCTTGAAATAATCTAGGAGAAGGTTTTTTTAATTTTCACAAGTTGTAGGAAGCAGTGAAATACATCTGTAACACATCCAGATTAACTTCATATTTGTTTTAATATCTGTCCTCATGACATTGGTAGGGTTAAACTCTAAATTGCAATTTTTTATGATGATTCCATTCATAGTATTCCAATGGAACAAAAATGGGTGCATCAAAAAAATATATTGCCCATCAAACCATATCCTCCTATGTCCTATCACTGCAGTTGGCATCAATGTCCATAGCTTTGATATGCCTTCATGTAGGGTGGCCTTTTAAAGTTAGAGGAAAGCAGCAGCTATATATTCTGCAACTTGGAAGAGAGAAGAAATATGTTTTCAGTATGTAGTCATACTTGTGCTTATAAGCAACAACTGATTATAATAGGTGTACATGTTGTTCCTTACATCTTTTTGTGGATATTGAGGTCTTGTGCAATTTTATCCTATGAAGTACCGGGGAAGAGCTTTTAGTCCATGTTCAACTGAGTCAATGAACATAAAAATATCCATGGCCAAAAACTTGCAAGATATCCATTGAATACCTTGAATGACTAATAAATACAAAATTACTCAAATGACTTCTAATTAAAACAAGGATATCTGAAAAATTAGGCTATTGTTTTTAGTAAAATTATGAGCATTATCGTTGTCAAAAAAATGCCTGAAATGTTCTTACAGATTCTAATAGACAGAATGTATTATTTATTACTCAATGCTGTGATGAAAGTCCAATGACCATTTGGCCTATCACTTACTATTTGTGATTTTAGAGGAGAAAAACTGTGTCTTTGTATAAGACAATCATTGTTATTGCCGTGGATTTTTATTGATAAAAAAACTCGTTGCCTTATTTTTTTTAACATTATATTAGGCAAATGTTTTTGCTATGGCATTCATGATTGTCATCATCTAACCCCTTTCTAGTCTATTTTATTTGTTTTCCATTAGAAATGATGGCATGTATATAGACGTTTGTTCTTCTTGGCAAAAAGATTTACAGGAAGACTCACTTTATGACTCTTAAAGTATTCAAGCACTGAAAAATTTCAATAAATTTTGCAAATGTCCTTTAAATCCTCCGATACTTAGTTGGTGGTGATCTCATTCAGTTTTTAATTGCAAAATTGAAAATTTTCATGCCTCTGTTATTCAATTTTGTATGTGCTATTGTGTTTTAAATGTCTTAAAAGCTTTCTTTGACAATCCAATGATGAAGGGATTGTTTTATCATTCCATTGAAAGTGAAATAACTGTTTTTTCAAGAAATTGAGAAGTCCATGTTGCTATGGGTACTAGTTTGTGAGATAAAATGCATAAAACCTATTAACCCCATTTTATTAAATCACTTAATTAAATACAAATATGATGTATTGGGCTCTGAATATGTACTCACATAAAAATTCTGCCCAATTGAAAAGTTTTATTTTGTCAGAGCAAGATAACAAACACATAATATTTTTCTCAACTGCAAATGATGAAAATTATCATGCGAAGAATTAACATGATTTTTTTGAATTCAGTATGTGATGCATTTCTGATTCTTTTTCGACATAAATTTATTGAAATAATTATGGCTTAGTAATACCATTAAATAGTTTCTAATTCTTTATCTAAATAATCTCAGTACATGTCTTTTTAAGTCCATTTTTTAGCAGATTCAAAAATATTGTAAGAGTCATCCATTTGAATTTAGTGTTCTATTATCACTAAAACATGGTACTTACCATTTGTCTAAAAATAATTGTTTCACACCATTTAGAGCAAATGACAAAACATTTTATTTTCTGCTGGTTCCCAAATACACAAAATCCTATATTGAGAGCAATGATATGATGCATTCCCTTCAAAAAGAAAAATCTATAATATTCCATTCAATATTGTCTCTTCCTTGGCCATAATCAGACATATTATGGCTGTTTTCAAAAAATTTCTTAATTGTGAAATACTGTCTTGATTGAGCAAATTTTGAATTTTTGCTCTTTATCCTTTTCAACTTATTTTCAATGTTACATTCTTCTTTCATTGCAATCTTTGGGACGCTCACAATTAGAGGACTTGGAAAATTAGTTGAGTCTCATATTCTGCTTAGAAGATTTAAATAAAGCATTTCCAGGCAGTGTCCAGGTATCATGTGCCACCATGAAATATTCTGGCAAATTATTTGGATTTATAAGGGACACAAGTGCACTGCAGTATCTCAGCAGAAACCATGAATGATATTGCATGCAGGCAAGGATATATTTTAGTTTTGTTAAGCCTATAGCATTACAAATATTGGGAAATACCAATGAAAAGGAGCAGTATAAAATGATTGATAGTCCAATGGATACCCATTACAACTAAATGCATGCAAGGTTTAATTCATGCTTTTTTTCAAGACTTATTGCAGCCATTATTTTTTCAAGCACTTTATCACCTGGGATGGAAAACTGTATTGAATATTTTTTCAAAAATTCTCTTTTTTCCAAATTTTTTTCCCCTCTGTCCTTGATTAATTTGTTTTTTATCCAGATATTTTATTAATTTATTTCATCATATATGGTGGATGGCTCCACTCCACTTCTGAAATTTTTTTCTCCTAGACCTAAAGATGACTCCAGGACTGATTGTCAGAGTGAAACTATTGTCATCCAAAAAGCAAATGTGTTGGAAATTCACAGAGGTAGAATGGAGCTGTCAACCTGATGCCTGGGAAACCTCAATAATATCTTCAGATGACGGCACCAATTTACTTGCTAACAAAGGTCAGAAACTTACTTGCATCTTATAGAAAGAGGATTAAAGAATGCAGACAGGTTTTTAGATGTGCATTTGGCATAGTATGGAGATCTCTCAGGTGAGCAGAGTACTCAGGATGACAATCAAGGGAGTGTTAGGTATTGTTAGGGAGGAAAAGAGGTTACTGTGGAGATTTAGAGAAGATAAAAAATGTTGGTGGAGGATGTTGAGAGGTGAGGCCATGTTGAAGAATGCATTAAAGGGGAGAATGCTCATTAAGCATTGAAAAGCAAAGATGAGGGTTGATATTTTGGAGAAAAAGGAGCAGTAGAACGTATGTGGAACTGAAAATAGACTTACAGGTCAAGTTGAATTTTGCATTGGGAAGTCCTCAATGACTCAATGAATGGAGGACTAGATTAGGGACCATCCAGAAACCTACCGAACAGCAGGTAGAATATCCAATGATGATGCCTTTTTTAGGCCGACATCTCATATTTTTTAGGAATTGTATCTTACATTAAAATTAACTCCCATTGAATAAAGTGAACCACTTGAAATTATAATGTTTCTTGCACCATTTCATAATAATAATAATAATAATAATTTTCCTGGCAATCTTAAATACCAAAAAAAATTGTTCCATTAATATGTACTTTTTGCATTTATTTAGACAAATTCAAAAATGTTACTGCCATTTCTTGTGGTATATAATTTTGAAAGGAAGTTCTGTGAGTGATTACATCATGAACAGGTTAAGTGCAGATTTAAAGCAAGTATCTCCTTTGGTTGTTGAGAATAGGTATTCTCTATTTGCCTCCATACCTTCAGTTTAAAATGAAAATGGTTTACCTCTTCAAGTAACTAAGTCTTCCATGAAAATAGTTTTGACATATTACTATAATCGTCCATTAGGCTAAAAACTCCATTCTGCCAATCGAGAGATAATTATACATAGTGATTTGAAAAAATCATCTTGAAGATGAGGTTTATCCATTAAATCCAACTTCCTTCTTTTTTTATCACTCTTTGGAAAATCGAAGAATTTTCTGTACCTATCAGTCCACGTTATATTCTCAATCCATTTAGTTACTCTTGGCCACAGCAGACTTGGAAATAGAAGAGACATCTATTACTGTGGTTAGTCAGAAATGAAAAACCTTCAGCTAAACCTTGTTGCAGAAATATTTTCCAATTAAAGTAATATGTATATTCTTCTTTCTAGCAACATTTTTCTGTGTCATCCATCACCCCATAACATCGAGTAAACATGTTTTATTAAACCCCCTCACACATCAGCAATGATGGTGTACAGAGATATTAATAGGAACTAGAAGGGTGAAGTACACTGATATCCCTCCTTGTACATAGATTACCAGATTACATCACTTCTTAGGTAGCACCTCTCTGCTTATAGCGCTCAACCCCTTCTAGTTTGAATTTCATCCTATCATCTTTCATTGTAAAAGTGAACATAGGTGCCCATTTTTCATATGTATTTTAACCATTAGCCGTGGTTTTCATTTCAGATGTGGCCAAAAAATATTAACAAGTGGAAATCAACAGGCATTTATTGTTCTAATGACAAATACTGTTTTCGTCGATGTTCCATGGACTTAAATGTCCCCAGGAGATTCATTAGCCATTCTTTTCCTATTTCCCAATGTCCCTTGGGTCATACAATTACGAATTACTGAGAATATGAGTCTTAGCCAGCTCTTATACTAATGGCTGAAAATAGTGCATCACCCTTTAGGTGATCTAACCATCCATTTTCATCCATTTCTGCGGTTATTTTTATTTAGTCATTCTCTAATGTGTATCATTTTAGAATTACATGAAATACAATTGAGGATTCAGCATTTCTTGTTCTGCATGGAAGTATATCTGCCTTTTTAGTATGAACCAGTTTACATCATGTGACTGCTCATTTTCTTTCATCATATTACTGTGCTAATGGACAAAGTTTCAGCCACTGGAACTATTTTCAGAAGAACCATGACTTCAAAGCTAATAATACTGCAACTGTTTGCTGTGCAACTGTCAAACAGCTGCCACAATCCATTTAAGGCCTTACATTCTACTGGATGTTTGAATATTTTTGTACACTGCCTACTACATTTTCCCTTGCTGCATTTTATGACTTGCTACACTTTCACAGCACGGTATGAATCATATTATGCCATCCTGGTGAAACATACAAGTAGTCATCTCATTCACCAACATAGTTCTTACTCATAATAGCTATTCAAAATATGTAGATATGTATTTAGGGTATATCTCCAACTATGTGTTGCATCTGTTGGTGAATCAGTTTTTGGCAAATCTGCTTTAGACTTGAATATTTATTTAGCAGTGAATTCACCCAATTTCTGGCTGTATTAAATTGAGCCATCAAAACTCATTAAGTATATGCATTACATATTTGATATAAAAATTAAAGTACTGCTACTGTGCTTGATTCAACAGATCAACTCATTTTATGATGCTTCATTTCAAGATTTTATTGGCTAAATCATAATTGAGTTTCCTACATCTTTATTTATTTATTTTTATACATTTTATTATGAACTTCCTGTCAGTTACTCATTATTTCATTTCTATTCAGGAAAATCCAATGTAGTGACTCAGTGCTTTGTAGAGAGTATTTGAATTGAATATTTAAATATTAGAATGTGCTCTTGCTCTATACTCTGCCCACGGAAAATAGTGGAGTAATCTCAAGACGTGTGCAAGGTTATTTTTCTAGCAATTAAGTTGAATGGTTTAAAGGAAGAATGGAGGAGTACTTATGAAAGACTGAAAAATGCAATTGGTTATAATCATATGTTTAGTGTGCCTATTGATATCTTTCTTTTAGACTGCTGTTTTGCTTATTCTTAATTTTGGGTAACTTAAAGTTGATTTTTAAAGGTCAATGTCAACAAATGATATTAATTCATCGAAATCTCGCCTATCATTCATTTTTCATTGTGAGCAGTTATCATTTTGTGAGTGTGGATATTACTTATTCCTGCATTACCTTGTGAACTACATCTCTCTATGAGTATTACCTTCACTTATCATGAACTGGGAGGTACATATTAGCTACCTCTATATTGAGCTCCCACTCTATGCTACATAAATATGAGGATGAATTAAATATAAACAGGACTTTATTTTTTAAATTTATTGTATGCAATCAAATAGTCAAGTATACATAATTATTTTACCATCTTGCTGCTTTAGAAATGCATTTTTCCCAGTGGATTCGTAGGTTTTTGATTCTGGCATTGCAAAATGAAGATGGAAGAGTCAGAAGCCAACTGTGCACAAATGCCTCCACCTCCTCATCATCTTGGGATCGTTGTCCTCCTGGTGCCTCTTAAAAAGGCTCAAAAAGATGGAAATCACAGGGTGATAATGCAAGACTGTAGGGATGATGTTCATATAAAGCCCATCTTCTTCCTTCTTATTTTGTTAAAGTTAGAGCTGCAATATGGAGCCAAGCATCACCATGGAGGTGAATGACTCTCACATCAGTTGATCACATCTTTTGGAATAATAGGCAACCATTGCCAACTAAAAAGCTCCCATTTATAATCAGCATTTATCATACAATGCTCAAGAAGGAAATCAATGTGCAGAACACCATGCCAATTAAAAAACAATTGCTAGCTCCTATACAGCTGACAGTCGAGTCTTGGCTTTCACAGAAGCTGCCTCATTCTTCTCCTGCTGCTCCATTCACATCCGTTCTTGAATTCCTTATGCCAGGCTAACACACGAGTCCTTGACAGTGTTTGATCCCCAAACTGTGCAGTCAATCTTTGCAGAATTTCTACTGGTTTTACGTCTTCATAAGTGAGAAATTTAATAATAATGTGTTGAGCTGTGGAGGGGTGAACCTGTTACTCCAACATTGCAAGCACTACTCCCTAATGGGTCTGAACAAGTAAACTACTAGTTTTCCCCACTCCAGACAGTCCTACAGGTACATTACAGAAGCAGTCGTCCACTCCCTTTAAACTTACCCCTCAGAAACAAAAGTCCTGTTCATATTTGATCCACCCTCGTAATTAAAAAGATATATGGCACTCAGATGGAATAATGACTGTCATTTATTTTAGATGTTGTTCAAACTTAAGGGGGGATTAAATTTTGAGAAACTGTAAAATTTTGTTTACTGCAACACAAACTGTTAACACCTCTTCCCTTGGTTTGATCTGAAAAATTATACAATGTCCTACGCATCATGAAACTTTGGGTATCCAGGGAGAGAGAATTTTTAATCAGTTGCTACTTTGGCTTCTGATCACTTTTTTAGCAATTTTCCTGGAATAAAAAACAAAATGCCAAATCTTAATATTATTTTATGGCATCATATGGGTGACTGGGAGTATTGATTGATATATTAATAACTAAAATGTGAATTTCTGACATTTCCACCGGTGTGATGGTACACTCCATGAATATAGACTGCCATTTTTTTTAGTTTCCTAAGCAGCAGTTGTTGAAAAGCTTTAATAATCAAATACCTAGTTCATTAAGCTTCATAGCTTGAAATATCTTTAATACCCCATTGTGATAGAATGTCTTATGTTAATGTGAGTCGTCTGAAAGCAAGGAAATGTACAATGAGACTTCTTAAAAAAATATATTCAGTGCACACAGAAAAATATACTTTGTAAACATAACTAAGAACAGTAGAGAAAATTTCAAGGGCTTATCGCTATGCAGCACTGAAGGGTGATAACAAATGCAATCATATTGGAATTACTCTTTCAAGAAAATGCCAAATTCAATGAAATCCCAAAATCATCAACAGCAACTGTGCAGGCCCACCAGCTAACTGCACATCAACAGTGACCATAGATATCACCATCAAATCAGTCGTACTCCATTGACCAATTGCTTTAAAAAAATTCAATTATTAAAATTACGTAAAAGTTTTCTGATGCCAAATAAGTCCTACAGTGGAAGCAGAACATGTCTACATCAGGGAATGGTGGTGAAATTCTGAAAAGAGGCATTGGGAGAAAATTGAGTGGTACAATGAAAGCATCTTTACATTATCAATACCAGATTTGATAGTTAATCTGTATTTTTATGCTGTAGAAAACAATTGCATAAGAATCATTTCATTAATTCATCCTCATATGGAGATCTCCATTAAATATTGTGTAGGTCTATTGCCTAACTGAAATGGCTATTACAAGGAGGCATTCATGCTAAACCATTTCCTCTTCTCCTCACAGATGAAATTCATACTTCCAATTCGAGAATTCGAGAAAGACATATTCTTTGCTCATTCCATCTAAGTGTGAGAAGCATTGCATGCCGAACCTATGATTTGTGATGGCCTAAGTGATTACACCACATGGTAGCTCTAATGAGGTATACTGTCCATCATGGTGGTATAATTAATGCCAATTTTGTGGACCTATACACTGAGATTATAAAAGTCACATTGCTGACTTAAATCAAAAATAAATTCATCAGCCATTCAACTCAAAGCTTAGAAGAATGGTAGGCCAATTTCACTGTTCATCACAATTATCTTTTGGCTACAGGTTTAAAAAAATATAATTCTGCCTAATATTTCTGCTGATATTTACAGAAATTCATTTTTTAAATATTTCCATACATTTAATTCAAATTTGGACGTTGTTAGCTTTGCACCTAATCTTTGCACACTATTTTATTTTTTTTATCTTATAAATTTATGACAACATTAGGGAGTGCACTATTTCTTTCCTAACTGAGCCAATGAATATCTGCATTTATACTTGTCTCTTGTTTTAATGAAACAAATTATTCTGTCGAGAAAAAATATGGTAGCTTTTAAAAATCTTTTAAAAGTTTATAATGATAGCTCTACTCATCAAAGTTGTATGCTGTTTTCTGATCAATTTTCCACTCTCAGCTTGTAATTAAGCAATCCATTTGAAATATATATGGATGTTATTATGTCCTAAAAAGTTATTTAAGTTGCTGAACTAAGTATTTAGCAGCAATTTCTAAAATTTACTTTTTTATATCTATTAGTTGATGAACTGATTTGATAGGCCTTTATTGGATCCACCATTTAATGCTGAATTCACTCTTCTTCATGAAATTATTATGAAGAGTACATTATTTCAAGCCTATAAGACTGTAAATATTATATTTTGCTACAGATTTATAAATATACCTCTCGTTATGGAAGGCTATGAAATGCTTACTGGCCTTAAATTTCACATTTGTTGTTATATCATGCTAAATGTATTGTTAGTTTTCTCTATTTAAATATTTACTTCAATCACATAATAAATATATGGAATGTCAAAAATGTTTATCTGACCATGTCATCATGTGATTATTCAGGAATAAATGCTTTCACTACAATATTGCCATGTTTTACTTTGATTATGAAGTCTCATTAAGACATCAGGAGCTGGAACTCAACTTCCACCTTTATCTTTTTAAGTATATGATATTGGAGAGAACTTGATATGCTTTATTTTTAGTACTTGCCATTGCCATGCCATGGAACGTGCCATGTAGGTCTCTTATTTCACTGAACCTTTATAAGTTCCATTGTTTACCAGATTGCTATATTTGATTTGGTATTGAAGGTCCTAATTTTCCCTTAACATCGCCGTGGAAATGTTCCCACATAGCACAAAATATCTACAAAATATCTATAAAATATCTAATACGTCTTTTGCTAATATCTAGAAAACATCTTGTAATAACTTGTAGACATCTTCTAGACATATTGTAGATATCTGAATTTCCGCTTTTCCTATATCTACAAGATATCTTGAGAAGATATTTCTAAGCATTCATATTCAAATTGGACCCACTGGGAAAATTCAGGATAAATGACTTAAGGCCTGGTTACACGATACATTAACCCGTACGTGTTCATGTACAAGTTCATGAACGAACATATATAACAGTAAAAGTAATAGTTGCTAGTAGCAACATGTAGTTTATACAGAGTTGCAAAATTATCAAAAATACATACTAATAAACAATTTAAATATCTCCGGTTATTTTAAAAATTAAGAAACTTTTAAAAATGAATCTATAATTTTAAACCTCTACCTTCATTTTAATATCTATTAAAACAAAGCAGCTGCCCTATGGCCATCGATAGAGGTGCTTAAATATTTATCCTTTAACCCATTATTTTGTTCAAACTATTCAACTTTGATATCCAGAATTTTGGGATCTCATTGCTATTACGTAGGTCTATCATTTTTTATTGTTTCAAGATGCTGAGGTTTAAACCTGCTGAATAATTAAAAAATGAAAAATGAGCGATTTCTTTGTTTAAATCGACCTTCTGGGTTAACTAATAGTTGGATTTTGATCAGGTCACTACCAATTCGTAGAATTTTTTATCTTCTACAACTTTTGTTGGAAAATTTATTGCCTTAACTTCGTATTTTTCATTGTATCATTTAAAAAACGACTTTTCTTAAGTTTAAATCGCTTTTATAAACATTTGCCAGAAGAATTTCCTTTGCTTTTTTGGTGCACATGTGTACAATGACTTCATCTATCCATCCACCAAAAAGCATAGCAGTTACATTTTTTTTAGATTCCGGTGTTTTTTGGCTAATTGCACAAGACATATAATAAGAGTCGTCGCTCAAAATAGACATATTCTAGACATCTAGTAGATATTTAAAATATCCAAGACATTGAAGACATGCTGTAGATATCTAGTAGATATTTTGTGCTATGTGGGTTTGCTATACATATCACTGAAGTTTATTTCTGTGACACCTCATATATTTCCATTCTCATTAGAGCCACTTTTAATTGCACTGTTTTATAATGCCTTTGTACTTTACAAAAAGAATAAACCTTTTAAGGAACTTAATTCATTTTTAGGACTTCACCAAGTAGGGAATCTATCTATATATTTCTAAAATCTGCCTATTTAGCAATCAGCACAAGTAACTTGTAACCATTTACCTACTGTATAAATGTAAATGCTTATAACTAATTCCTGACATAATATTCTAGTCCTATGTAGCTTAGATGTTTTCCATTCTTAAAAAGTTTTTTTCCTCTTCCTTGCATCGATTTTCAAGTATAAACTTGATTAAAGCTCACATAAAGATGTTGAAATGATTTTTCCAATATTCATTGACAACACTTGGGTAGTAGTGCAGTGATCCCAGGTAGCAACACAGTATTGGTCCAACATAGGCTTTTGATAGGCAACATTGTCGTCCAATATTGGCTCCCAGCATTGGGCTTTTATTGGCAATGTAACAATTGCTGACGCTCAGCCAACAATGGGCCCAACATTGGACTGATAGTGGCCCACTATCGGCAGAACGGCGGCCCTTTATTGGCATTTGTAACAGCCAATGGTCAGCCAAAATTAGGCCTATAATGGTCCAGCTAATTTTGCTAGTGCTTATACAGGGTACAATATTTCTACAATTTATCAAAGTATTCCACTTAAAATAGAAATATCAGTTAAAAAGGTTAAATCAATGAATTGGTTAAATTGGTGGACACAATTTTTCTCAGTTGCAGACAAAAAGAATCCCCACTTAGTGCTTGCAGAATGTGTAAATTCACTATGTGTTAAAACTGCAAATTTTCAATTTCATTGACATATACTGTCTAAATGTATGCTAAAATTGGCTCCATGTCATTTAGCGATATTGGTCCAACGTTGTTCGCCAATTTTGGGTCACCTTACTGTACACCAACATTGGCCCTATATTGGTAATATTGGCCTAGCACTCCCAACCTGCTGCCAACGTTGAGCCAACTTCAGGCAGTAGTTGATGCTACCTGGGATATGTACATATATGTTATCTAACACCCCAGAGGAAGAAATGGCTCACTTGGAGAATGTATGCTTAGCTTTTGGAGAGGACCTCTGTCTCACTTTTCTTAAGATGTGGGAACCTAATTCTCTCTTTTGTATGCTATCCTTTACTGCCCTCCTGCTCTTGTGTCATCAGTGATTCTACTGTTATTGTGCGCTAAGGCTATTTCAAGAAAATTATATATATGTATGTTTATATATAGCATATATATATATACAAATAATATATATATTCTAACCTGGGAAAGTGATCATCAGAGCTATATTAGTTAAAATTCAAATTCCTAAAGAAAACTGCATAAGTATAGAATAATTTGCTTACGAAGACTCACACAAAATATTCTATCAAACTTTCAGAGGACCATCTGTCTGAATCAGCACAGAAAGCTGGGGAAGGCAGCTGCTCCAGTAATCTGTTTATTGAAATATTTTGAGTCTTGTTAAGCATTTTATGTTTTATTGTATTTTTGTGCGCCATCAAATTTAGACATATGCAAACATATATATACAGTCTTTAATAAGCCTGTGGAACAAACAAAAGCCATTTATTTGCAAATATGATACTCCATTACCTGATGTTTGCAGACCAAAAATATTTTTAGAACTGATGTAGGATTTGTGAATGAGGCTGTGCCATTAGTATTTCCTATGCTGACCATTAGGGAAATAAATTGTTTAATTGTTGTATGGACGATAGCATAAAATTTTTCTAACTTTTGTATTTCCAAAATCAATAAAGCTTCATGACCCCTCTTTGCCTTTTGTGTGCCTTTTTTTCAATCCATGCATGATTGTATACCTAAACTCTTTTTGGTTTTTATGGGCTCCAAATCATATGTTTAAATTTTACATATGTTTACATTACATATGTTTATCAATAGGTACACAAAATTTTAATATTTCTTTTACGTTTGTATTCGTTTGTAAGTCAGTGATACTCTTTATATGCCTTTCCGAATTATTATATGATAGAAATAATGTGGATAAGGAGTGCCTGTTCAAGTAAAACACTGGCCCATCAAACCAAGAAGAACTGAAACTTTATTTATTCATTGACACAGTTCAGTAGGTAGTGATTTCATTCCTATATCAGTGCCATAATTAGCTCACTCCCATTTTTTTTGTTGTGAACCTCTTACAATCTTTTGAATGAATGATGTACACCACTTTTGTTTGAATTTTTGCAAAACTGTCTTTGACAAATGGTTGTTTTACTGTGCTGTAATACATCCTGTGTAATGTATTGTTTACCTATTTATCCAATAAAACTGATCCTTATTAGTAGTCATTGGTACAAATAGATATTAAAGTATTTTTCAGAAAACCCTATTTCAATTATTTCATTCCTTCTACAAACACCCGTCTAACTGTTATCCTAATTTTAATTAGTCTGCATGATGAAAACCTTGTAAGGTACATAAAGTGTGGAAATCAAAGTTGTCCAAGAGAATGTTGTATGTCTTAGCCACAGTTTCCACTTTTATTTAAAGAGTTCCCCCATTAATTTTGAAGCATTGTGTGAACTAGTTTAAGTAAAGCACAGTTCTTCTGTGTGGTTAGAAATTCCAGAATGTTGTACATTACTAATACCATCCATGAACATGAAATAGCATTTTAGCTTCCCAATTAGAACCGTGAAGCATTAATATCTTTAGGTACATATTATGCAGATTTCTTGATTATTCCTGAGTGGATTATCCATTTTACAGATTACTCATGCATGGTTTTATTACTTTCTTTTGATTTTTCTGCTTTGTGTTATATATAAACTACATGCAATAAATTGCATTGCAAACCATAAATTATAATTGGGGCAAAATTTATGTAATAGCTCTTCTTTCTCCTAAAAATAAAATATTTATTTGACCTATGTTTCTCTAAATAAATGTGTCAATTTCATATTCACAGCTGTATCAACAAATATTGTCCACTACAAAGATTTAACTCTCAATGAGGAAAACCGCATTTTTGATACAGTTTTCTACATGGCCAAGTGACCACAAGTTACACCAGAAAATCTTCTTTGGCCTTATATAAGAATGAGGTCTTGATGCCGGTTGACATTTTGATGTCCAACTTGGGTATTTTCCTCCTGGCAGTAAACAACCTAGTTGGAATGTTCAGTTCCTCGTACACAATGCTCACCTGGTCATGTGACACCTGAAAATTTAAGAAGTACTAACTATAGACATCACTTTGAGAAAATGTTGAAGCTTAACACTGGAACTCCTGGAGGTATCAATTGGACTCATCCGTTCAGAAAAAATAGCTGCTACTTTTTTAGTTTCACTGCATAAGCCATTTCCACTCATGACTTTTCCAAAATCTACATATATTAATTTTGTAGCGTGCCAGTCATACTGTATCCGTTTTGTTTCTTTCTCTATCAATTTTTGAGCTAGAAGAGTGAGGTTTGGTGCGTTGAATGTGGAATCTGTCTTCATGATTTGGTAGTAGTTTTGGATTTTTATAGCTTGGGTGTGCGACAGGGGGTATTAGGTCACCAGCCTTGCAAAGGTGTAAGATATTTGGAGATGAAATGGTTGTGGCCTTGTTTTCATTTCCCATCTTCATAAAAGTCTCTGGGGCATATTTTAATGAAATAATCATGTATTATATGATATAATTTTTTTTCTAGAAATTCTTCATTCTATTTACTTCATTTTTATATTTAAGGTTGTTTATATTTTACTTGTTGTGAGGAATCTGACTGTGCCCATCAGCAAAATTTTTTTCATAATTTTCTAACCTCTGAGACTCACGTCAAGGTAGTTGACACGCATCTTCGTGACTAAAGCTCCTTAGAGTCTGATTCCTCTGCCACAGGCTATGGTTAACCCAAGCTCATGTCCTTTCTGCCATGATTATTGGTTGTCCAGCAGGAAAGTCTTCATGAATTCTTTATGAATTATGATAAAAAGTTTGGAATAATTTGATCTCAATCGGTATGATTATTTTTTTAATTAAATACTTTATTGAAGATTTTATTTCTTAAATGCACAATTAAAGATGTTGCACTTGCAAAGTTGACCCTGGGTGGGTTCATGGCTCCTTCGTTCATGTAGCCATCTTTGTTATCCAAGAGTCACACTGTTTTTGAAGGGCTCATTGTACAGTTTATGTCTTAAAAACTCTCTCTCTACTCTTTATCTCATCTCTACTCTTCACCAATAAAACTAGAGCTTTCAAGCATGTGCCAAATTTGAAGAAAGATGACCAAGTTTTTCTTCAAATAAGTGAAATTGAAAACAATATTTTTGTCTACTACCCACAAAAATCTCTTTGAGGAGGCTGAGGTTGTAGCTATCATGTTATATTTAGAGTAATAATTGGTATTTAAGGTTTTAAAAATAAAGTCATTTTCAGTGGTTTATCGTGTTATCATAATAAAGGCATCTTAATTTTCGGAACCAGATGTCTTTATTTTAGCAGTCAAGGAGTAGACAACCCTACTGTTACATGTCTTATGATTATATACGTGCTATCTCCCCATCATTTACTCAGATTATTGGGAAATCACTGTATGTATCAGTAAAAATATATTAATGACTAATATTGATGTTAATGAATCCATTCATAAAATTTCTTGCGTAAGGTTGAAATTGATGTATCTCAACCTTAATCCTACCTCTGAATTAAATGACTTTTAAATGCTTGCAACACATAACTAGTATCATTAATGCTTTAATAGAAAAATGTATAACAATCATTTGGTAACTGAATTTCATTTAAACCCCTTGAACATATACAATAAATTGTTAAATTAGTCTTCTTGTTAAAAAAAATCGTCCAATAACTGCATTCCCCATGAAGTGACAGTATTTCTGTGACATCATTTTATAACAAATTCTTGTTTAAGTGGACCCTATATTCTGGTCTTATTTGTTTTGTAAGAATTGATACCTTGATCAGCATAAACCAATTCAAAGTTTGTGTCGCAGCAGCTCTACCATCCTCTAGTTTATCAGATGACTACCTTATTCCTATATTTATCTTCATTTTAACATCTGTTGGAATCAGTCTTTGGTTTTCATCAATAAATCTTACTCATTAATTCCTCTTTTGTCAATGTTTTCTAAAGGTTATTATCTAAGGAGACTGTATGTACTCATATGTACTAGATCAGCCAAGATCCCACTGGTGTTGAAATGTTGATCCTGGTGTACCAAAAGATGAAACAAAAATGGAACATCTCCTTTGATATTGGAATCATAGCATTTGAATCTTTTGAAATGAAATAATCTTTTGTCATTATAATTTATATCTTTTACTCTTGTATTGACTTTTAACATGCTTGATTTATATTCCTTCAAGTTTATTTTACCTTAACCTCTTTAAAAGTCCCATCGATGAGATTAAGAAAAAATGAGTAATACGCAGGACTCGTTAATGACAAGTTTTTCCAATGCTTAATTTCGTAGAAAAACATACGAAAAATTGCCTACGCTCCATAAGAGCTTACAGTGTGTCCTAGCTTGGTGGATCACTCAACTTCAACATTGTTGTTGTATCCCAGAATGTGTCCAATAAGTTTGTCTCCTCTACTTCCTTGAGTTTTCAGTGAATTACCCAGGGCTCTTACCCAGGGCTCTTCCCTGGACTTCATCCTTTGTGATTCTCTCCTTCCATTTGGTCTTCAACAGTTTTTGTCGATATGAATGTCAATTAATTGCTTCCATCACTCCCTCACTTAAAATCTAGTGTTGAAAGCTGTCACTATATTCCTTAAATATTTTTCTGCAACAAATCATCTCTTTACAGGCTGGCAACATGTAACTTACTTTTATAATAAAACATTCATAATTCTCAATAAGAAATGTTCAATATTTATGATTCAAGTTAGAATGCCTTTCTTTTATTCAATAAGTTTCTTTTTGACCATTAATTAGAACTTTAAATAATGAACAATTTTTTCAGGAATGATAGCATACCTGCATTAATCTTGAATAAAACCCCTTGTTTCATTTACAGAGTGAGTGTATAATTCCATTCTTATTATAAGCAGCACTAAATTTACTGTTTGTGGAATCATCATGTACCTACCACTCTCACTCAGCGTAAGAGTTATGTTTGTTTGAGGCTGTGCAATACAAGTCTAGAATTTGGACTATTTCTAATACTTTGGTTAAAAGTGTTTTTGAGTAAACCTATGAGATACGTGTGTGACATCAGGCATTCCTATGTACTAAGACGAACAGAGGTTTTCGTGATTTCTATCCAGATTCATGCCTCTCCATCTGGTGGTTCACAGGACCAGATTTACTGACATGTTCTAGGCCAGATTTTTCAGTGACTCCCATCCCATATTTGTTTTCCACTCTCAGTGTTATTGATTTTAATACAGTTTTTTTTTTGCTCTGCAAAACTTAGACTCCACATTACTGTATTATTAAAACTCAATATCACTGCACTAGTTTGATTCTCCTCTAACGCCAAGAAAGAAGTTTCAAATCTTAATCCTTAATAAAATTATGAAGTTGTTCTAGATGCTGTATGTTGCAGATTTTTATGCCATTAACAAAATCCACAATCTAGCCAGAATGCAGCATCACTTGGCAGTTCTTACTTATAGCTCCTCGTAGAGCTGTACACAATGGTAACCATGAACAGTGAACTTAAAAAAAACTGAGGTATGATTGAAAGAAGTTTCTTCCCATTTTATAGTGATTTTTGAAATTCTCAATTCATGTATATATTTCAAGAGATAACATTCTTCTTAGGATGTAATCACATTGTCGTTGAATTATCCACTTGCTAAACCACAATGCTGAATACCTTAAACTGATAATCTTTAAAAAAAACTCATCAGATGACTGTTGACATCTCCAACTCCAGAAGTGTTTTACAGACCAGCGAAAATGTTCATAATCGATGCATTTTCATAACCAAGGTTACCTGTTTTTTTGATAAGGTAGGATACTAGATGATACATTATAAATATTGTCTAATTGAAATTTTACTGCACCTGCTGTTTAGTTCCTTAATTATCATTTGAAATTACTCTTAGGGTAGTGCTTGAAAAAATGCTTTTATATATTTTATGTATCTGTCAAGTATATCATTTAGCAACGGCTTGATTGTTTTCACTCTCATGACCATAGCCTTCATGTCAGTGACTCAAATAGGCAGAGTAATTTGAGTTTCAATTTTTAACCAGACAAACTTCTCATATTTGATTTTTTAATTAACATTCAACAATTGGCAATAGTGTAGTTCTTGATTATGAGTACACTGCTTTTCAGTAATTTGATCATTAAATAGGCCTTACGTGAGAAAATATATGATGCAAGAAAGAAAAATATGATGATATCTAACAACTTTGCATACCTATTGAAATGCATATTCTTAAAAAGATTGTATCTCATTGCAGATTAACTGGAACTTATAAAATTTTTAACTCAATAAATATATATAATGGTTTACATATTTCCATTTCGCAATTGATACCTTGGCAAAAATGGTGATGTCATAAGTAATGTATGCTTAGGTGCTTGGAATCAATCAGTTAAAGTATTTACTTGCATGGCTTATAGTACAGATTATGATGACCAAATAAAGCAGAATTAACTGCAGGGGCCAATATATTTGCCCACGGTGCAAAATGAACCACAAAAATATATTACTACTTATTATTTTCAGTTTAACCTTCTGATCAGCATTCATTTTATCTCCACTGCTTATGAACTTTTTTGAAGTGTTTCTAAGATAGTAATATCACATTTAGTCCTTGCATCACCCAATCTTTATTTATCAGAGAGCTATTTGGGGTCTGATTTTTTTGACATTTCAATGGTGGCATAATTTATTGGGTATGTTGAAATTATATATTCTATCAGACTGTTTGATAGTATGACATTATTGACAAATTGTATGATTTGACTCTTTGACAGTATATCTATTGGACTGTTTTACTGCCTTAGTCCTTGTTTGTTTATGTTGATCCTTCTTACACCCTTGTTGGGTAGCTTTATGCACTGTTTAGCATGATTGGATAAAGAAATGGGGAAGGAAAGAAAATAATATAACTATCTTTGTAACTGTATGTCTGCAAGTAAATTTTGAGGTAATATTAATCATACCTGATTTTTTATGGCTATTTACTAATTATTGGGCAATTCTTGAATTTGGGAAGGCAGAAATGTAATTCCTGACAGTAATGCCATTGAAATTATAATTTTGAAAATAATTTCTGCCAGTTTCTCCTAATGATAATCTAATATATGCAACACACGCCACACTCAGATTTGGAATAAAAATTTGAAAATTCGTAGCTATACATAAACATGGGAAGCAATTGAAAACAATAGAAATTGCTCAAGTGAATATGTTTACATCAATAACTATGACTTTTGCAGACATCGCAAACATCATACGATGAAGATCTTTTTTTTCCCTCTGGCCTGAAGGCAGCGCTAAAAACATAATCCTCATTATTTAATTAGTTAAGAATAGAGTTTATGAAAATCCAACTAAGGTCATCATGGCTTATCTCTTTTATATTGCAGCAAAATTGAAGTCCATTTTCACCATGTGTGGAGGTACTGTGATTTTATATAATGGTCAGGAGCTAAGTGAAAAGGACAAGCACAAAATAAAGCCTGCTTATTATGCATCAGCTATTTTTCTATTTATTATGTTTATTTTATTAATATACATTTCATATGCAAATATTAAATAATATGCCACTTACTTTTTGCTTATAACAAAAAATTGCCTATTTGCTCATAATATTAAATAATTTTAAGGCCAATATTCCTTATGCAGTAGTACGGTGGGTAGCTACCTACTTTCCCCAATTGACTTGGTCAATATTTTTTGAAAATATTAAAATATCACCAATCAGGAGAAACATGTTTTCATCAGATCTGCCTTGTTAATTATTCAATTATAATTTGGAATTAATTCATCTTGATACCAAGGTGCAAGATAAGATTTTTAAAGATTAAAAGATTGCTTTTGATTAGTTCAAAAGAACTATATTGTTTTTAGATATTGAATTCAATGCTCAGCACTAAGGTAAAGACCAATGTGTACTTTCTAGGTATCACCATGATTGGGGCAATGCCAGCAGTGGCCGTACGCCATGAGCGAAGAAAGAGGAAACCTCGTCCTAATCAACTCTACTTTGTTACTGGAAAGCAAGTCTCTTGTTCCAAGGGTTCAACTCCTTGCCAAAGTCAAGCTGGGAGTCCAGCCAGTCCTTCTATGCTTGCTCAAGCACAGAGCCATCGCCAAAGTCATGCCGATGCCCCTTCATCCCTTCTCCAGCCACCTCCTGAATTTTATGTCTGTGGTCGTGTTTCAGTCCTGCATGTTGTCGTGGTATCATTACTTCTCGGTACTATTTTTCTTGTGGTAGGACTGGTGCAACTGAAACCAGGAGCAGATGCTTCAAGACATCGACTATACTTCCTTGCTGCAGGCACTCTTCTTCTTTCCCTCGGCATAATTCTTATTTTCATTCGTTGCTGCTGTTGCCAGGACAGCATTCCACAACATCATCGAGGAGGACAGAGACTTCAGAAAGAGGAATCTGCTATTTCTGCCATTGGTCCCATTGGAAATGATGAAAATCCTTCTCGTACTGTGTCATCGTCTAACGGTAGTCACATGGCTTCCAAAAAAGTGGCGGTTATTGATGAAATTGAAGTCCCAACGATGCCTAAAAAAGTTGATTCATCTGATGCTTGTCAAAGTTTAAGCATTGATTTAGGGGTACCCATGCATAGCTCCCATGACACCCTTCAATCGGTCAAATCTCCATCTGAGCATGATGCTCTTATCAAGAAAAGCAACTCTAACTTAGAAGCTAATTCTCTCACCTAGACTATTAACAAAAAAAATGTGGTGATCTGAATTTTGTCAATGTACAATCCTTTAATAGGCATAAGCATTGCAAACAATGCTACTCAGTCAAAGGGTGGGTACTATGATGATATGTCAAGTGACTTTTAAAAGACAATGTAACAACAAATAACTTATGAAATATTTTTGACATATTAAGATTTGTATTTACATATACAAAACCGCTTTACACACAAGATGAGCCATAAGGCAGTGCTTATCAGCAAAATGTATGTATGATGGATTCTAACTATAGCATTGACTTGAATATTAGGAAGAAAAATGGCATGTTGCTGAATTTACTGGAGTACTGAACATACTTAAATGAAAGGTGTTAAATGTGTCTATAAGAGATGAGTAAGTTAAGGAATTGAACAAGTTCCACTGAATTACTAATACTAAGGGTCTTCATGCAAAGTATTTGCAGGAAAAAATCTTATCTTCTACATCTTAGGTAAGTTATTTTTTTAAATCATCAAGAAAATAAATTCCTTAACATTCCCCTATGTAAGGCATTAACGATTCCCTTTGTTAATTTTGAAGAGCATATGTTTCCAGAGCTTGAATGAATTTAATTTATATAACTAAATAAAAAGCATTCATTGCAAATATTTGATTGCTTTATGAGAATATATAAATTCCCAAAAATTAATAAAAAGTTTATGATTCTTCTAAATTTAACTGCTTCCTTTATGTTTATTCCATTTTGTACATAGCATAAAAGGACCAAAAGTATTAGGCTTAGAATATATATAAATATATATTTCATTGTATCAGAGAAGCATATTTCTAAATACATAATATAACCAATAATATTTAATCCAGTGATTTTATATATTTACTGAAATCATTACAATATGTTGGTTTTAGGTGAAAAAAAACTTTTTTATGAGCAATCTTTTATAAATTATTGAAAAGTTTCTGCATATGCAAGTATTTAGTTCTTTGAATGGGTGAAGTTGTTCAGAATTGAAAGGACAATACACATTTGAAGGTATTTAAGGTTGAAGTAATAATATTCAGTTCTCTCAGACAAATGTGTAATACCATTGTATTACTGATTTTGTAACTGTGGTGTGAAAATATGGATGCATGTAAAACTATTAAAATGAAAAAGTGAAATTCACAATGCTCATTTCTCTCTGAATGAATCCTCAAAATTCCTGTCAAATTGGAACGCTTTGTTGTATTTGGAAGTCTTCTCTTAGGTTTCATAAATGTGATATTATATCCCTTATTGAAATCTGTTATCACCCAACCATAGTCTAAGTTCAGAAAAATTAATGGGGCTTTAGGCAAAATAAGAATGATACTATTGGACAAAAGGATGGAACTATTAGTTTGGGAAATTCAAAAGCTTATTCTTGATAATATTACTGCTAAAAAACATAAATTCTATAATCTGTTACTGTGAATAAATCATCGTTGTTTCCTTTCAAAAGGCCTGGCCTTGTGTCTGTCTTTGTAGCCAATTGTCTCTTTCTAAGGCTGTTTTTTTCATTTTCCCATAGGAGTTGCAGTTTATGATTGACATCACACTGTGAAGTAAGGATGTTCTAGGTCTTCCTCTCTTTTTCTTCCCTAACACTTTTCCTTCAATTATGTTCTTGATGAACTCGTTATGTCTTACTAAGTGACCAACAAGTTTAATTTTCCTGGAGTGAATTGCTTGGAGAAGAGTTCTTTTTTCACCTATTTCTTTCAAGACTTGCTCATTTGTTTAAATTTCAAACAGGTAATATCTCAAAAAATGTACTTTTTGAATGATGAAATTATTACGTAAAATATAAATGACATTAAGGAAAATATGTTGGTGCAGCGTGTATCCAGGGGCTCATATATGAAACTTAGATTTCTCCCAAAAATGTAAGAAAAGAGATGTCAATGGCATGTTTAGCTCTGGTCAAGAATGCAATTTTTGTAAATTATTATTACTTTGTTAAATAGTATATTTGTGTTTAGTTGGCAGTCGTAATAAGTCTAGGCAACTGAATTCATTTTAGGTGATAATATGCTGTTGCCCTCATACACCAATATTATTCAAGTGTGATTTTAACATTACTTATGAATTTCAGGCTTTATTTTCGTGAACTGCTAATGTACCTTTCAAGGGTCATCCCTAAAATGGTAAATGCTACTCATGTTGTCAATTGAGAAAATAAGGGAAACAAGGCTCAAAGAATTCCCAATGAATGCTCAGGGTACATTTTTCTTGGGAATTCCGCAGGATAAAATTGGTAAAAGTATCTACGTTTTAGCAGATATGACTCAACCTCAGGGCAAATGTGGCAGAACTGAAGTTTGGCAAGCTTATATTCCAAATCCAACAATCTGTTGACTCCTTACTGGTCTTGAAGGAAAATTTGAAAATTATTACAAGAGAACCCACATAGCACAAAATATCTACTAGATATCTAGTACAGATATCTAGATATCTACTACAGGATGTCTTCAATGTCTTGGATATTTTAAATATCTACTAGATGTCTAGAAAATGTCTATTTTGAGCGACGACTCTTATTTTATGTCTAGTGCAATTAGCCAAAAAACACCGGAATCTAAAAAAAATGTAACTGCTATGCTTTTTGGTGGATGGATAGATGAAGTCATTATACATATGTGCACCAAAAAAGCAAGGGAAATTCTTCTGGCAAATGTTTATAAAAGCGATTTAAACTTAAGAAAAGTCGTTTTTTAAATGATACAATGAAAAATACGAAGTTAAGGCAATAAATTTTCCAACAAAAGTTGTAGAAGATAAAAAATTCTACGAATTGGTAGTGACCTGATCAAAATCCAACTATTAGTTAACCCAGAAGGTCGATTTAAACAAAGAAATCGCTCATTTTTCATTTTTTAATTATTCAGCAGGTTTAAACCTCAGCATCTTGAAACAATAAAAAATGATAGACCTACGTAATAGCAATGAGATCCCAAAATTCTGGATATCAAAGTTGAATAGTTTGAACAAAATAATGGGTTAAAGGATAAATATTTAAGCACCTCTATCGATGGCCATAGGGCAGCTGCTTTGTTTTAATAGATATTAAAATGAAGGTAAAGGTTTAAAATTATAGATTCATTTTTAAAAGTTTCTTAATTTTTAAAATAACCGGAGATATTTAAATTGTTTATTAGTATGTATTTTTGATAATTTTGCAACTCTGTATAAACTACATGTTGCTACTAGCAACTATTACTTCTACTGATATATATGTTCGTTCATGAACTTGTACATGAACACGTACGGGTTAATGTATCGTGTAACCAGGCCTTAAGTCATTTATCCTGAATTTTCCCAGTGGGTCCAATTTGTATATGAATGTTTAGAAAATATCTTCTCAAGATATCTTGTAGATATAGGAAAAGCGGACATTCAGATATCTACAATATGTCTAGAAGATGTCTACAAGTTATTACAAGAAATTTTCTAGATATTAGCAAAAGACGTATTAGATATTTTATAGATATTTTGTAGATATTTTGTGCTATGTGGGAAAGGAGCTAGATTAGGGAAGATTTCTGGGAAGGTGTTCTACCATGTTGATTGCCCTAAATTGATGACAGTTTTGTCCTAGTTCCACTAAATATTTCAAGGTCGATGTGATTCCTTTGAGATTTTTGCCAATTTTATACGGTAACTTGCAATCCAAGGCTGAGGACAAGCTACCACGCAATCTCTTCAATGGGGATCTACCAGAGCCAATGCACTTGTGAGAAATGTTACCTTAGCCAAACTGGGAGATCTCTCAGATGCAGACTGAAGGGGCATGAGGAGGGTCTGAACCAAAAAATAATTCTGTCTATTGGCAGTGGCTGAGATTGCGTGGACTGAACCTGGCCCTGACATAAATATTCAAGTCATAAAGATAATTGCAAGGAAAAGCTGGCACTCGCCAAGACTAATATGGGAAGCCATTAAAGTATTGAAAAACTAAAAAAATTTCAATGGGGAAGATGATCACAGCCTCTTTAACATGTGGAAGAGATTATTTCATCAGAATGGACCTGGAAAGGGCTCTGGAGACACCAGAGGGTCAATCATAACACTCCATACTTGACAACTCACCAAAAATGCCTGTATAGGACCAGCCTAATCTTGAGGGAATCACTATGACCTGAAGATGTCTTATGGAGCTATCATGAAGTCATTTGCAATTAAAGACAATCAACATGGTGAATCACAGGAAGCCTTTCCAAATGTCATAATGTTACGTATGAACGATTATACCACTACATACATGTACAGAATTAATGGAAATGAGAATTTGTTCTTGTATACCTAATTTTCTTAAATACCAAGGCATTACAGGTTTGGACAATCAGAATAATCTGTCATTGCTGAATACATCATTATTCAGGAGCACAAGATTAAAAGGAATTGTGCCAAGATAATTTGTGGTTCTAATTGTTATTGCGATGGACTTGTAAAGGAAGCCATTGGGATCAAACTGGAAAGGGATAGTTTTAGTTTTGACAATGATGTTAATCCCATTGAATCCCATTTAAAAGATAATTTGATGTACAAGAGCAAATACTTTTTTTCACTGCCCTAGTTTTTAAAACTAAACTTCCTATCAACAAGAAGTCTCCTGATTGTTAGACGTGGAATTTAAGCTTGCCGTACTGTAGCTCAATGACATTTACCCTGAAGATAATGGATGATTCTTCCAGTGAAACGTCAGTACTTTTCATATTACATTTGGTGGAAGTCCCAAGTAGAATTAACCTTGAGAAAATAAGGGCTAAGAAGTAGAGAATCAAGTACAGATGCATCATTACATTGGGAAAGGAAGCATTTGTGAAGAGAAGGAAAGGAAAATAATGTGGACTCCAGACAGAGACACAAAGATGATGCCCCTAACCATATCTTTTGCTAGATAGGTTGTGGCATAATTTTGTGAATCTGCATGGTTTTACCAAAGAATAAAACTCTTTCAATTTCAAAAAAAGGATAAAACTTAGGGAAATGTATAGATTTTCCATTTCCTCCATGTTGTAGGTTATTTCTACTATGGAGAGTGGCATTGTTAATTCAAAATATTATCTTAGCAGAGAGAGAGGGTATATGTACCAGAAGGAGGCATATACCCCATGGGTGTGGCCAAGAATGCAGATGGTGACATGTAAGGATGAGGTGCTTGATGAGTGCTGGGCTGGCATAGGGTGTCCCATTTTGCAAATATGTCTGAAAGACATGGGTCTTAGGGTCTCAGGTGGTAACATTTGATGAGAAAATGAGGTGAAAAGAACATTTCTGAAATCAGATTTTGTTAAGGGGTCGTGCGCACAGCTTTTTGTTCAACATGGGGGCTCCCATAAGCTTGCAATTCCCATTTGAAAAGCCCGCGCTCCCAGGCCTCAGTGCCACCCCCCACCATTTCTTTCCTCTCCTATCAAAGGTTCTGATATGAAATACTTATATTGGCTAGCACTTTGGGAGGGGGGTAAGATTGGTAAGTAAAGAACAAAGCCTGGTCTTTTGAGCATTTACTAATATAATGAAAATAGGAAGCTCCATGGTCGGGATGAGAACTAAGTTCTAATAATTCTTTTTGAGAATTTTGATTATATTTTAATCAAGAAATATTTCCATTGAAGGCTGTGAATACCTTTTTGATCATCTTTGGCATAACTTTTTGGTCCCTGGAGACTATTTGGAGTAGATGCTGCTCATCCTCGGTCAATTCAGCCTGAGAATACTCCTTGATGAGAGCAATGCCATGCTCAGCAAGGTCGTTAATGACACCCCTCCTAAAGTGGTAACCAATTTAAGCATACATATCAGAACCTTCGATAGGTGGAGGAAGAAATGGTGGGGGCAGCGCGGAGGCCTGGGAGTGTGGGCTTTTCAGATGGCCATTGCACGCTTATGGGAGCCCCCATGTTGAACAAAAAGCTGCGTGCACAACCCTTTAATAAAATCTGATTTCAGAAATGTTTTGCGCACCTCATTTTCTCATCAAATGTCACCACCTGAGACCCTAAAACTCATGACTTTCAGACATCAATGGAAAATGGGACACCCTAGGTGGGAACCTGTCTGAGACACCATCATGGAGGAACTGGTGTGGCAATTTTTATTCCTCCCATAGATAGGATAATGTTGAAGTTGGCAACTTCTTCTGCAAAGCCAATCCGAAGAAAGAGAGAATAGAAATTTATAAAAAAAAGGAGTGTAAAATAAAGAACGTGAGGAAATTGGGGGAGAAGATGGGGTCCCACTCCTTAGGTTTTTCCAGGGACACCAGAAACTTTAGGTATGCAACTGCTTGTATGACAAGGAATATGAAAAAGTTCTAGGCATGGTTGGGGAGGAAAAGAGATTAGCTGTGGAGGCCGTGGAGATTTGGAGTAGGTTCCTGATGAAATAGATGGAGATCATGCTGAGAGAAGAGAGCATACTGAAGAGGGCGGCAGATGGTGTAATGCTTTGTAATTGCTGATGAAGAAGGAAGAGAATAGGAATGAAGTTAATGTCAGGAAAATAAATATTTACAATAATTAAAATGTTTCAATTCCCTACGATGCATTGCATGACCTTGAAAAATTTCTCCATGCATATCCTTTTTTTCCCTTCTTCGCTTTTCAATTCACTTTATTTTTTAATGGTATTCTCTATCTTTTCACTATTCTTTCAATTGAACTCTTTTTCTAGGAGCTTCTCTCAGTTCCATTCGCAACCTTAACTTTTCCCTGGGCTCAAATGTTATGCATTTTTAGGATGGTGTACGTTACCCTGAAAAAATCTCATACTTGATTGGAATTTTAATACGGATCAAAATTGCTGTTATTGAGTATAAACCAGTCATCACTCTTTCATTAAACTTCAAGGCTAATTTCCAATGGGGATCACACAAATATGGTAACTACTTCAGTTTTAACTATAGAAAACAAAGTTGCCAATCATTGACCATTGGCTTCAAGATAAGCTGAACATCAAAACTGAAAATGATATATTATTAATGCAAGCAACCATAAGAGTGCTAATAAATGCATTGAGTAACTGGTCAACATACAGCACCAATGATTAAATGATTTGAGAATAAATCCTAGTCAGGTCTAATGTGTATGCTTTTTTAGATAGGAATTCTCTCCCAAAATCACGCCTTACACTCAACTACGTGATAGCACATTACATTATTTGAGTAACTTTAGCAATCAATATTGTTTCATGCCTTGGCATGGGTTCTGGGATTTCACTGTGTTCTTTAGTTTTACTAGACAGCAGTTTTGCTGACATTCCAGTTAGCCTTCCGGGACATTGGTATAGTCAAGGAAATAGATGAAATTACAGAAGTCATGGAGACACTGACTGATCAACTATATGGAAACTATAGGTACTAAAATTGTTTCATTCCATAGCAAAAAATTATTTTCTCAACTTTTTGCTTCTGGGCTTCTGTTGGGATTCCAATCACCACCAGGCTCTGGATTGGATGTCACACCAATTCAGACTCCACTCTATTGCACCCAACGTCTTCTCAACAGGCAATAAGTACCCATAAACATTGGTGCTTGTGATAACTTGTAACATGACAATTCAAATCAAATAAAGTTATTTTGTGAATTAACTTACAGTGAATGGTCAATTCTTCCCCGGAAGTGTGATCTAAAGGTAGGTATCTATCAATAATAGAAAAGAATGAGAAATAGTCATAGATGAGATTGCCTGGAAATTTTGCTTTCAATTATTGGACCATACTGATGAAGTACCTATGACACAGGTTCAAAATAATTGGCATTCGGGATTGAACCATGGTAGTCTGAATGCAGGAAAGTAATGATGTGTGATGTGTCAAGAAATCTTCTTGCTGCTACGGGATAAACCATTGTTATTTAATGCACAAACTACATAGAAAGTAGCATGCACCATCGTTGAATGGCTTGATCTACATCTACACACTGCCTTGCCAGCTGCTATAGAGGAATGTGGTAGGTGTTGTTAGGACACCAGCCATGGAATTGGAGGAAATAGGAAGGAGGGGGTAGGGAACGGAGGTGAATTGCATTTTAATGAGGAGTCTCACGTAAGTGTCACGTTGTTTTTGTCAAAACCATTAATGGTGCATGGAAAGAAGGATTTTTTTAAAAAAGCAGTTCTGTGGTGTGCTTTTCTTATTTTGTCACACCCATCAATTCTAGAGATTCAGTATGGGGTCAAAATAATAGCCTCTGTGTTGTATTGAAACTCGCCTGATCTGAATTTTTCAAATAATCTAAGCCTAATAACATGTGGCGAGTCTCTTACCGGTTCCAAAGCCAGTCCCAACATCAGCTGGGTACTGTTTTACACTCGCTCGTAGCAGTTTTAACGGAGCGACAACTATTGTTGTGATTTAATGACTTCAAAAATGAAGTATTTCTTAGCAGAGTGCAGAGTTCTCTTGGCGTATTCCAAATATTGCCACATTAGAGTAGCATCTCTCTGCTTATTTTTCATCGCCCTCTGTTCCCTCGATCGATCCTAGTTTTTTTTATTCAGGGCCTTCAGAATTTGTGTTTTTTCCCACGCTAAGCCTGAAGTGAAGGCGATTCCAAGGTATTCCAGACTTCATCTGATTTATTTACATCCATCCTTCCCACTTCATACACATGGTGTTCGTGTGATCTCTTTCGTGAGAAGTGTACTGCAGCAAATTTACGAAGGGTAAGTTTGAGCCACCCACTCAAGGCACCATGAATTAGCAAGAGGAGAGAAGATCTAAGTCAGCATTTGCGGCAATTTCTCTGCAAATAATGGCATCTAATGCCAGCCATCTAATTTAGCTACACTCCATAAAATGAAATTCGTTCATCTAAATGAGGAATAACAGGAAGCCGATCGCGATTCCTGAACGTTTCAAACTGCAGACGAAGAGCATGCCGTGCATCTCCATGGGCAAAATTTCTTAAGCAACCAGCTCTTGAAATGCAATTTACGGATCGCAAATTACTCGCTGCGGCGCATGCGGTTAGTGGCGGCGAGATATACCATCCTTCCCTCTCGCCCGCCACAACAATTAACGGGCCGAGGAAGTACACTCCTGGAGCAGTTCTACATCAGCATAATACCCTGCGAGCCACCGCATTGGCGTGTGATACATCTACATCTACGTGATACCCTGCGAGCCACCACGAGGGTGTGTGGCAGGGGGTGAAGATCACCAAACATGCACTATTGACATGCAACTAGGATATTTAATGGAGACATGCTAGATAATATGGTCACATGCAGCTAGATGGTTAGTATCTACATAATATGAAATGGATTATTGGTTGTTATTACATGCATCATGCACTACAGACTACTCCAACTATATTTCACCTACCTATCCCTTTGCTACGCTGCCTATTGTTCTCTCTTATAGTACGAGGGAAAGGGGAGGGTGATAGCGGGTGTTACGACGCCAAGCCGTGTAGCGATATTGAGGGTAAGGTTTTGGAGGTGAAATAGTGAATTGTATTATGGGAGTGCTTTGAATGGACCTCGCTTTCTATTATAGTCATTCATTGTGTATGAAAAGAACGAGTTTTTGTACCTATTTGTTCTGTAATATATCTCTAGTATTCTATTACGTCTATCAGACCCAGATATTAAGTGCGGTGTCAAAATTGTGTTCTGTGCCATACTGAAACACACCTGTTCTTAATTGTTTAAGCAATCTAAGCCTAGCGTGCAGCCTTCGAGTCTCTAGCGGCACCCAATCTAATCTCTACAAGAGCTGTGAAGCACTACATTCTCTCTTGTCAGTTTGTAACAAAACGCGTAGCTTTCCTTTGTATTATGTTTATTTTTTATAAAATCTTTCTGATCATACTCATGGCGTATTCGAGGTCTGGCTTCCCCAGAGCAAAGTAGCTCCACTATGTCACTTTTTCATCCGAGGACTTTCCTACCATATGATTGATAAACCCTAGTTTCTACAAGACTTCCGCGTATGTTATACATATGAGTTATCCACGATACGCCCTAAGTTAATGTAATTCCCGGTTCGCGCTTCACAGGTTCTAGTATGTGGCTCACCCTGCCGCCTCGTGTGAATGCCGAATCAATCTAAGCAAGCAATGGTTTCATTTGGTTTATTCGTCGATGTATCCGTTCTTTTCCTCCTCTCTCTCTCCCCATGTTATTATTTAACTTTCAAACTTCATTCCTTTTCGAGGGTGGGTATTTCAGCCAAGGGTTGAGAGAGCCTATGTTTTAATATGGGTGAAGGCTCTTTGGACGCCCGGTCTTTCAAACGTTCGCAACGAAAGTTGAAAAAATTCCTTTTGGAGAGCCGTTTTCGATATGGGACCTCTGTGCGCCCTCACCTTATCTTCGTGGAGCGATATACAGAATACAAGCCGTGCGAAACTGCGACTGTCATTGGGAAATAAACTTCCCCATCTCGCCACCAAGAATACACTAAGTGATTTTTTTATGGGTTTTACACCTGGAAAAGATTTCGAATACCGACGTTTCAGTAGTTCAGTTAGGCCTTGATCTTAAATATTTGTGAATAGGTATGTGGCGGTGGAGCCAATCATCTAAATTTCGGCAGTCGAAACTGTAAATCGGTGGAGTACCCGTGAGCGATTCAAATTCAAATTCAAATTGGGTGCGTTCACTGTGAACGCACCCAATCCTTCATACTACGTGTAATTCGTACGCCTTAAGGTTTTGTTTTTAACATGAGAGATACTTCGTCCTCACCTATTTCGTCTTCTTTGGATTCTGTTTTTATATGCATTTGGAAAATCTCTAAGAGGCAGGGGCGATCTCAGGGGGGGATAAGGGGATACATCCCCCCCGAAAATTTAGGGTTTTACAGAACGATTTTAACAACTAGATGTACTTATCAAATACAACATTGAACACTCTGATCACTGAGGTAGTCTCCTCCCCCAAAACAAATTCCTGGGATCGCCCCTGCTAAGAGGTAAGGATTTTTTTTGCCTCCACGTCTCAAATTCCCTACTCAGTACACTGCCCATTAGGCTACCCTCCTAGAGTTTCTGCATTTGGTATACCTATACAGGGCCTCAATCCCTCCGCTACTTGGCCACCAATTCTTTCGACTGAGTGCAAAACACAAGGGAAGCTTGTTCTATCGATCTCGGAGTCGAATGGAGCCGTATGTGTGACGCCCGGCGAAGAGATTCCTGCCGGACCCTCAACCGCCGTGCTCATCCGCCTGGGACGTCTTGATGCGAAGGCCTTCTTTACACCTGTATGCATGACCATCCTGCGCACGGGTAACGTGTGTTGGAAAGAGCAATTTAAGTAAAATGGAGTTCCATTTGTAATAATGAGCGGATGGATACCTACCCGATCGTTTACTGAAGTGTACGTCCGCCTTGGACGTCTAATTGTGAAGGAATATTTGATTCCTGTTCATGTATATATACCTCTACTTGCGATATCGCCACTGCAGATGTTGGCCCGCATCGACACGAGGAACGTGTGAACAGGACCTTTCGCTATATTCTGTTAAATATACTAGTGTTCCGAAATGCCTGTTTTCTATCTTCATTATACTCGACGCTTAAAGAATTTACCCTGTCTTCCAAGACGTGCGCCCAGGATACCCTGCTATTTTCTGATAAATGCATACATTTGCATGAAATGGCTGAGGTTTATCTAAAAATAGACTCAACGCTGCGAGAACTTGATTCTAGTGACATCGGAAGTTGGAAGCGACCAACGCTGCTGACTAAAATTCAGTAGAGGCGGAGCTACTGTGGAGGATGTCATGAGAGACGAGCCGAGATGAGATACAGTGTGACGGCGAATTCAGTTCCTCCATCTGCACCCGTGCATCTAGTTGTTAAGGTCCTGACGAGAACAACTTGGACGAGTTGATTGTCGCACTGAGGAGCTTCCGACGGAATTCTGTTGTCGAGCCGCGGTATTGTGGTAAGAGTGGCATCTTGTTTTTGTGGGACCCATAATAAGCTCGCATTGGCGATGGCAACCTTGTGATCTACCTTGAGATACATTTGAATACATATTTTTAACCATAATGTGCTTTGATAAGATAGTTTGGTCAAAAGTTTCGCATCAATTGATCAAGCCATTGCTTTAACTCGAATGAGTGATGTGAACCCCGTGAATTTTGCAATGAACTTGAGGGTAAAAACAGACTTGAAAAAATGCCTCGATTTTTCGTTTATCAATTGTTGAAGTAGTTTAGCTATGCCTGATTAGAATGATCCTTTCTTAGAGCTCGTCTTTATGTGGTGTAAAAAGGGAGAAATCGGTGCTTTTATCTTAATGTAGATATGCCAAAGACGTAAAAGTTACATGTGAGATGTAACTGTGAAACTATGTTTCTCGAGTGAAAAGACTGATCATAGGATATAGAAATGCCGCATCACAACCAGAAAAAAATCCAAAATACTTGGTTAGCTTACCTTAGGATTATCCAGTAGCTACAATTAGAGGGAGGAGGGCAATATTCGTGGTCTTTGCTTAAGGAAAAGTTTCGGCCGAGATTAATGTACTTGGTTTCCTTTCAAATAATTAATTTATGGGAGGTATGAAAGTCGTCAGAATTAGACTCTCATTAAAGCGCAGCAAGTGAAAATCTTACCTTTGAAGGAAGCACCTATGCCTATCAACGGTTTAATTATCAGCCGTAAGACTGAATACTTCAATGTTGGATTTCTGTAGTCATTCCTTTTTATATTCAGTGCCCAAATATTCGATAAATATGGAAAACTGCTGAAATGCTGTTGAATGGAGAAAAACGGACGTGATATGAACTCGTAAGCATTTTCTATATTCTAGTGGATAATTTATCTGTTTTTCTATATTCTCAGATACGGCAAGTGAAGTTCTAACCGGTAAAATAATCACCTGATCAGCTATTTTCTAACCAGCATCAAAAATTAAGACTGCACAGCTAATATACTCATATCATCCCTTTCCATATTCAATTCACAACCATTGGAGAAGTTTAGATGACTGTTGAAATGCCGCGAAATGGAGAAAAACGGATGCGGTGGGAGCTCATTGCCTTTTTTTTATATTTTCGTAGATTTTACTTGTCAATATTTTCATTCATATAATATTTCCTAGACACGGCAACTAACACACCAGCGTAATAGTCATCTGTTCAGTAAATTGGCTTTTTCTCTAGCCGTAAGAATGAAGACCACGGCATGTATAACTATTGTCATCCCTTTCATATTCTACTTACAACCATTCGAGATAAAAAAAATATTTGCTGAGCTACCGTGGAACGTGGTGAAAAGTGCGTTGTTGGAGGTCTTAAGACTTGACTCATATTTTCAAAGATTTAATTACTCCATTTTTTCTTTCTAATTTCTCATACATGGCAAGTGATTCCCCTTTGCAGTTGAAGAGTTGAAGATTAACTTAAGCAGCTCAAATGATAACCACCATCCGCAATGGCCTATTAACGCGGAGCATGAAATTGTATGATTTATAAATGCATATATTTCTTAATCTGGCGTACAATAATATTGACTTTGATCAGGGGCTATTTTACCATCTGGCATTCATACATTAAAGTATGCGTTTTGACAATTCCACGCTTTATACGGCGAAATTTGAATGCACGTTCGCACATACATCAGCTTCAGCAATTACGTGCCCTGCGTAAACCTGGCATAAGAATGAAGACCCATGTTGGTGGAAGTCTATTGTCTTCCCTTCTTTTCTGCGCAAATCCTAGGAGAGGTCGAATAGGACAGTAGAAATGTTGTGGAAAGGAGATAAGTGGATGCGATGGGATGTCGACACACTATTTCTTTATCTCTCTTGGATTTAATTTTCCACCGTATTTTATTGGTAATTTCTCATAAACGGCAAGTTAAATACTTAATTGTGCAGCTCAACGGTATAATCACCAGCCTAAAGAATTAAAACTGTATGGCTGCACTCCTATGGTCATCCCTTCCATATTATAAGCACATCCATTCCAGACTTAAAGACATGCTGAAATACTGCTAACAGGAGAAAATTGAATGTGGTAAGAACTCGAAACAATCTCCACCATTCTCGTGGGTTTAATGTTTCCAATTTTTTCCATTTAGTTTCTCAGACACGGTACAGAAATGCTTACCGGTAAAAAGTTACTTGAGCAGCTCACTGGTTTTATCACTTGTAGTTTGAATGTAGACGGCTAGACTGCTGTTGTCATCTCATCCATTTTCTACGTTCAACCATTCGCGATGTGAAGAGGGCTACTGATAAGAATTATAACAAAGAGAGGCGAAACAATAAAAACTCGAAAGTCTCTCATCGTGTTTTCATGGATTTAATTTTTCAAATTTTTCCCTTCTAAAATCTAAGGTATGACAATTGAAATATTATTAGTGAAAGAATCGCATATGCAGCTCAACGGTTTCACCTATAGCTTCTACTGGTGTATCATCAAGGAAAATTATTTAATGGTCTATCTCAATGATTTCATTAGATGGTCATTCATCTTGGTAAACTTGGCAAGAAAATCTTGTGGGACCGCTGGGGAATGTGAGGATATATGTGAATAAGCGAGATGGTAAATATTACAAGCCTACTTATTTTAATAATACTGAGGAAATGATTCATACAATTGTTAACAGAGAGTGTGAATACTCACCCTTTACGTGTAGAGCAGGTTCTTATACTTTTCCTTTTCTTGATTACCCTGGCTGAGAGATCGGTAAAGTATCTAACACAATGCAGGAAAAAAGCAATGAGACTTGGTAGAAAAAAATACCAGTCTACAATGAGAGCTACAGTGGAAGGAAATGTCATGAAAGGTTTCTAATTGCATGCTTGTACTCAACTTCGCTAAGTTTCAAGTTCGCTCAATTTTCCTTCCCCAGTTTGGAACGTACGCCTACTTTTTATGAGGGTTCACTTGAATACATATACGTACTGATAAGTCAATTCCGCTATTGTCTTTATATTTTTAGGGACACTTATCTAAGTATTTGTTGCAAAACCCCCGTAAGATTATGTGTGAAAAAGAATCAACTACTTGTTATACGTAAGGAAAGCTTGGGCGCTTTACAGAAGCGATATTCAGATCGAATGCTTCAAACAAAGTCCACCCCAGGAGCCATCCAACATTCAGAAGCGCAAAAGACGCCCGAGAAATAAAATAGCAACTTTCGGGAGTCTTCGGAAGCCATTTCCATATTCAGAATAGCAAAAAGCGTCTGAGACGTCATTCCTCCGAAAAAAAGCGTCTTGAGAAGCTATACTTGCTGATAGCGTACGTGCTGTTTCATTCATAAGCATAGCAGCCATAGTGTAATTATTTCTACACCTTTCGCCACAAATTTCGAAACGAATCTGAAGTCACAATCCATTATTACACGCAACGAATACGAGTGTTTGAAGCAAGGAGTATAGAGACTCTATACCCTTTGGTTTGAAGCATGAAGAGGCTCGAGAGCGTTGCTAGTGAGTTTTTACGCGGGGTGGGTCTCTCGACTATCATTTCACAGCGGGAAGGATAGAGTTTTAAATCGAGTTTTGCATTCGCCGTTCCCGAATCGAATGACGCTGACGTGCTCGATTCAACGGAGCCAGTGATTTAAAGAGACATTTTTTGAGTTCAAGCAGGGTTGAATACTCGAGACACAAGAGGAAAGGGGATGAGATTGGGCAGAGGGATGATTAAACTTGAGTGTCAGGAGAAGTTGAAGTAATGGAGGGGAGAAGAAGGGAGGGATGACAGCGTGGACGGGGGAAAAATGAGGGCATTAGATCATTTTGCAACACGTCTGAAAGTACAGGAGTTACTGAATTGCCGAGATGTATGGCAAATGTAATTTAAGCTCATATAGGCTAGATTTGACAAGCGATTTCACAATTAAGGGAAAGAGGAAACTAATGCAAAATAGGAATATGTGAAATTGATTCGGGTCTCCCTTGCGGAAACAACTGATGACGACCTATAGACCATGGTTTCCGCAGCTGATTACCTGGAATATTGATTGTTTTCGGCTGCTAACGGTGTTGTCATAAATAGCAATCGTGTGGATAAGAACAGAGTCATTTTTGTTTATTTGAGTTGGAAGAGAGCAAGAAGTATTCGAACCTCATTGGAAATTATCGTGGACGATAATATACCTATTACAACGTTGTGATCGTATTGCAAAGAACAATTGGTCAGCTGAGGAAGCATAGCTTCATGAACGTTAGGCGAGGACTCAAAGGTAAGATGCTGGAGAATTATTCTACTATACCTATATGTATAGATACTCGGAACGAATCGCTGTATGATGCTTACAGAAAACAGTCCATTACCTCCAGTTCATGACACATGATCTTCTTGAGGCCTTACTACCCTGTTACTACCCTCTAACGGAGGACAACTCCACTGAACGACTGGGCTACATTCCGCTGGACGTGATGGTGCAGAAACATCAAAATGCCCTCTCTCAAGGACTCGCTGAGAGTTAGGACAAAGAAGTTACCATTATCCCCCAAAGGAATGGTTATATTTCATTATTGTTGAAGTATAACAATCATATCAAGCCCATGAGGCAAAATCAGGAGCCATCTTCCAACAAGGGAAGGGAGGCAACGGAAAATAAGCACTTAAGAGATGTGTAATAAACTATTGCGATGAGCATATTTGTGAGTGGACATGAGGAAACAAAGGTTGATTAGATCTTGCACTCTACTAATATGGATTTTTCGAATGACGTGACTGAATACCTTTAGGATGTCATCCAATTTTTCAGGTTGTTCCTACTTCACGTAAAACAGCCACTAGGCTGCAAGTTTTGTCGTGAGTTCAAGTGGTTGTGCGCCGGGCGTTTCCACTCCAAATCAAGGGCGAGAGGGTTGGGAACACGGACTACAGAGAATATTCTATCGTCCGTGTGTGGGGGTATCGAAACTAGCAGGGCACCGAATCTCCCCTGACCGATGAAGCTAAGCGGTAAAATATTCCTTAATTAAGGTCGTATTGGGCTTTAGCATAGCTCTGCGGAGCCGTAATCCCCAAGTCTATTCAAGCGCGGGTCTTCCCTCGGGGAAAATGTAAGTTCTTCGTCAGCAAGCAATAGGCGATGGCGAGAGCGCCCTTTGCCAAAATGCATCTTAGAATTAAGGCTGTGAATTTTGCCGCGATGAAAAATGTGTACTCATGTATGTACTCAAAAGTATGTACATTTTAATGAAGTTACTTCCAGGAGGGAGAAATTATTGGAAACCTCCTGTGCTAACACAGCTTCTTTCGAAAGATCGTATGAATAGAGAATTATGGTTAGCTCGACTATGTGACGTTTATATTAATTCTCTGCGCATCGAATTTGATACGACACGTATTTGTGGACCAATCTACGCGACTGATAACCGACTTTGCTGAAAAATCATACATTTTGTTGATATTTTTTTAAAAGTTTGTACGCAGTCCACTGTTTACTTCGAATGTAAAGACTCGAGACAGGCAGCATACGGCGTATTTCAGTGATTTAAGTCAATTTACAGTGCATCACGAACATTCACATCAATGTGGAAGGAGGAAATGGGGTGGTGAAGATAATACAAACAGTTTTTGTCAGGCGGAAGTAAGGATCCCTGCAAGCCCAATATATTTGGTGCTCGACAATCCTTGCGCTGAAACTTCTGCTTCTCTGTTCGACGTAGGCTGCCTCGCACCTATCACCTTTCACTGCAGGCATGGACGAACTCAGCAAGTGGCAGGAAGGGGTAGCTGAACAACCCCTCACCCCCGGGAAGCTACCAAAAACCTAAAAAATTTAACTCTGTCGATAATAAATGATAATGAGATAATAGTAGTGAAGCAAATGTGTTGTTAGTTACCAATAGAAAGTTTTTCCTAAGTCTTCAGTTACATTTGTAATAAATATATACATTTCGTTTAACCTTGGAGCTGCCTTTCTCATCCATTTATCTAATGTGAATTTTCTCTCCTGAGCTCAGACCCTTGTTTGTAGACCCCAAAATCATACCCCATTAGTATAATGCCCTATTGTTCACAATCAATTTTTGTAGTTTTGGGGAAACAAGAAAAGTATTTCTGAACTTATTTGGTAAAATCCTAGCAACTTTAGAAGATATTTCATTTATGGGTGGTAATAATACACATCTCTTTTTGGGACATCGGGTGTAATATCCATGATATTACGTCCACCATAGTTTGTTTAGGAAGCAAGAAATAGGGCTGAATATAAGGGTGAGAGGGTATAAAAGAACAGTTTTCAAGATATTTTGAAAGAAGTGCTTCCGTGGCATTGAAATTATATGTTAAACTTTCCTGGCTAGGGATACATTTTCTAGGAATATGGATTAATAAGGGAATGTCACTCATGAGGAGAGACATAAAGAAAAGAGTGGTGAAAACTCTTAAAAAGAATGTTGCACACACCATGTGGAGATGATGCTCAATGGAAGGCAACAACGCATGCCAATACGTGGTACACTTTGAAAGAGTGGGTTCTTGCCCTTTGTGTCAATGATTGAATAATCCCAAAGAGGTTTTGAGAGGAAAATGAAAACTTATTTGAACCAAGTATTTGATTGAATAATTAAATAACCAAATGTGCATCTTGAATAGCCAAACAAGAATATTACTCTGTCCCAGAAAGGAGGGAAGTTGTGGGTGAAGACACAGATTGATGGCGCTATGGCTACTGGTGCATGGGCCCCCTGGCCCAAGCCTCAACTTCTTGGTATCGGCTAGATATCTTGCTGAATTGTATCTGACTGCCCAAAAGGGCCCTACTGACCACGAACCACTGACTCTTTCTCTGTGCGATTATATGGGGAAGCAGAGAAAAGATGTTTTTGGCTAGGAGACCACTGATGTACAAGAAAGTGGAAGATCACACTTCCGAGACAGTTTCTCTTGGCTATTCTGAGCTCTGCCAAATAACATACAGATATAATAATGAGAAATCCAAGAATGCATGCGTAAAAAAAAGAGAAAAACAACTTCTTCCTTCCAGAAGAGATGAGAATTCGAACACCAATATCCAGGTCACAATAAGAATATATGGCTTTAATGGTCAGAAGCATGGTCATTGTAGAAAGAGGATGTATGTAGACTGGAGGCATTTGAGTTGTGGGTTTTGAGCAGAGTAGAAAGGGATGGATATGATGAGATAGGAAAGAAAGTTAGTGGCAGAGATTTGGAGAAGGCAGAGAGGGTAGGTGGAGGAAATATTGAGAAGTGAGGCTATGTTGATGATGGTAAAAGAGAGAAAAGTATAAGAATTATGGATGACTTAGGAGAGAGGGTATGAGGAGTTTATGAGAGACCTGATAGTGGGACATTTATATGTGGTAAAAAGAAATCATGTCCCCCAAATTTGAGATGCTAGATAAGAAATATTCCAAATAGTTACCTAACAATTAGGTGATAGAATAATTAAATGAATGAATGTTTTAGCAAATGTTTTCCTTACAACTTATGATCCAATCAATAGCATCAATAGTGTCCAGCTCACCTTCTGTCAAATTGTGAAATGTCAGGGTATCTTTCATATTTGAGCCATCAAATGCATGCACAATATTGTTGAGTAGGTACACAGAAACACTCTAAACTTCAGGTTTTAAATAAATGCTGACATCTATAGGTCTGCAAAATATTCTCCACTTGTTCCAAAGAATGACAAACATACATTTTGTAAAATGTCAAATCATCACATAGATAATTAATTGATTCATAAAAATAGGCTTATGCCTTAATATAAATTTAAATAAGCTTAGAATTGTTAACTAATGCATATAAAAATCTCTCATTTATAGCATGAATAATTCTCGTATCTAAAAATGTATATTCATGGTGGAAAAAGGTAAGATTTTGATGAATTAAATATTACTAGAGGGTTGGAGATTGCCAAAAATACTCACATAAGCCAATTGGTGAGTGTAGTGCATCTCAAATTGATAAATGAAGTACTTACCTCTCATAAAAGCTGCTCTCTGAAACAAATTGAATAAAATTAATGAATTGCTGAAGAAAAATTTTAACTAAAAAATTCCATGAAACGGCTGTAAAACTCTCTTGATCAATACCAAAGGTACCGCTCACCCAGTTTTAGATAAATTAGAAATCGAGACCAAAACCCTGTTCAAAAATTGACCCATCAATGATCTTGAGAAGAAATGACCATATAGAGAAAATTGAAATGTTATGGAGATCCACCTTCTCCCATTTCAGCCTTGGGCCAGGGGATAAGTACCCTTGCAGCCATTACAATAGGCCCTTCCTTCATTTAATAGAGAGAAGCCTTCCATGGTCTTTTTCTTGCTCTAGACTCTTCTTTCCTCATTGTTGAGAATATAACTCCAGAAAATTGCCCAACAATGCTTTTGAAGCCCTATCAATTTCATGAAGCACTGTAAATGAAAGTGATCACCCTTGTCTAATCATACCCAGTCCTGTCATTTGATATTGGTCCTCTGAATGTTACCTAGAGAGATTTTAGCTTTAAACCAGCTTTGATATAGATGGTTTAAAAGTATGGTTGAGATTGTAGAGAAACAGGAGGATTGGAGAACAGTGAGAGAAGGGAAATGGTGGAAGGATGGAAAAAAGTAGAAAGGCTTGAATGCGAAGCAGACCCAGCCAGTTGCTGAAAATTGTAATAGATATTGGTGACGTACAAGGGATGTTTTTCCTAAAATATTTTTCCAAGTGTACCCATCAATTTTGCTGGTAGAATAAATCCTACCTCATTACAAACAGCACTCAAATTCAACTCATTACAATGAACATTAAAGAGCATGAATTAAATTCAGGGATGATATTTGAGATTATATTATCTGAGGCATATATCAGTTGATGATATGGGCAACTCATTTCAAAAGTCATGTTCGATTTACTGATTTCCAGCATCCCAACAATGATTTACAGTTATTCATTGCATGCATCCAATAGAGTGAATGATCCAGTGATGTTTCCTTTTTTTACTCATAGATAATAGATGGGGAATGATATATGTCATCATAGTCTAAAAGGTCTGTAAATCACACTGATTGAATGGAACCTTCTGATGGAGTGAGTGTATGGAACCTTCTGATAAGCTGTAAATACACCTATCCACTCAGTGCAGGCATGGGTGAGAGGGGCAGAATCTGAATACCAAATGAAATTTTGAATTTATTGAAATAAAGGGTATGGATGGAAAATTTATACATGGTAGTTTAAAAAAAATTAATGTTAACCTCATTAACCCTTTACTTGGAACAACTTTTTCAATATATGTTTATGTTACTTAGTATGTATTATTAAAAAAGTGAAAACTGAGGGTATAGTTTTCTTTAAGAAATTTGTTAAAAAATTCTTATATAAACCAGCTTTTCGCTTTCAGCTATTATTATACTCATAATTGCCTAAACTCACATTTATATTGTATTTTTTGCAACTTTTAACAGCTCACTCCCTCATCCTCACTCCTGCCTAAACGTGGACTCCACTGTGACCTCTAACCCCACCTGAACCACAATCAAACCCTGGCTATGTCACAGCACCAACCAGTGAGGTATATTCACAAGGTGCTTTGCAATAGTGTCCAATGCTGAAAGCTGTAAGTTGAGAGTAGCCTGTCTGCAACCTTTGTTAATCACAATTTTCCCCTAACACTTATGGGCTGATGTGCTAATTTTGCAATTTTCCACCATTAATTTTACCATGTTTTCAATTTATGACTTACTGTAAATAAGCATGCATTTACTTCTTTCATGTGCATTCTCCTTACACATTTTTTATTGATTAAATCAATAATCAATGGATATTCTCGTGGTACATCCGCTAATTCATCCACTCCATTGAGCTATCCGAAGGAAAGTAAGGAAAGAGTAGGGGTCTGTTTCTCAAAGCAACAAGTCACATGACTATATATATGTCACAAGGTTGATGTGTGACTGAGATATACCAAACCAAAGACTTGCACTCGTCCAAAAAATGAAAGATCTAATCAAGACCATATAAGACTCACATTTTGATGATAACGATATATTTTGAGAGTGAACCTTGCAGTATTTCCAATCCAAAAGTCAGTGCCATGATTTTGGATAAATACAAATGATTGAATATCTGCTGAAAAGTATTTTAATTTTGTAACTAACCTTTAAGAATCCCAAGAGAATGTGAGTTTTTGGGAAAGCCTAAAACCATCAGATAAAATACTTGTCAGCACATATTCAATCATTTGTTTTTACTCAAACCAAAAACGTGGCACCAAATTTTGGATTGGAAATATTGTAAGGGACACACTAAATATATATCATAAATATCAAAATACAAGATATATATTGCCTTGATTATATCAACCATTTTTTTGAACTAATACAAGTCTTCAGTTTGGTATATATGAGTTACGCAACCACCATGTGACGTAGTCACCTGACTTGAAACTTGTAGACTTGTAGCTCTGAGAAACAGTCTCTCAGTTACAAGTTACCCCAAGGATTACCAATATGCTTGTTAATTCAGTAGTCCTGTAACAGTTTGATAAAGTAATGCCCTCCCCATCCACTTCAATGGTAGGAACCCATAGTACTGGTAATCCTTTCATCACATTCATATATGGTTAGGTCAGTAGCGTAGCATTAGGTAAAGCTTATGCGTATATTCAATAGCTGATTTTTATTACATACCAAATGAAATGAAATCACATCATGACATCAATGCAGAGTTTCACAGATTTTTTTTTCAATATTAAATATTCCTCTGCAGAGTTCACAGAATTATAAAATACTCATCATGTTCATAGTACATTTCGATACAAGAGACAGGACAACAAGAAGAAATATTTTCACATTAAATTGGACATATTCCTACAGTACACATCCACATGATCAAAAAAATCGATAAAATTTTTAAAAATGGCTGGAAATTAACCAATAATAACTTCCCTGGGAAACCCAAGCATTATTCTTTGAGTTTTGTTTTTGTTTTGCAGGCTACATAGGTATTTCCACAACATTGCATAGATTCTTTTCACAATATGTCATGAAATTCATAGCATCAAATACCATTCTTCTACTGTCTCCCTTCTGATGCCATAAAATGTGATTACATTGTTTGTATATATCTATTCATTATCCACTTTTATTCCATCTGCATAGGTTTGGAAATGTGCCAATTTGTCCATCTTTACGATGAAGAATAGCTATGAGTTTTGTCAGTTATCATTTTTTCATAGTAATTCTAAGTCCAATAAAAGATAGTAGAAGCAGCAATATTATGGACAGTTAGAGATAGACATAAGCATCATAAGGAAACTGAGAATTTTTAAGGATTATTTCTGGAGTCCATCAAAATGTTCAAACCACTAGAGATGCTCCATTCTGAGAATAAACATGGTAATTTTAATAAACTACCGTGGTACTTAACGTAATTTTCCACAACCACAGAAAGTTACGATTATTTTCAGTATTATTCACCTCTGTCTCAGAGATTTTTCGAGCCAAAATATTTCAAACGCATTACTTTAAAGGCAAGTCAATATATATTTCACACATTCTTAATTATAAATTAAGGCACATTCAACTTATTTGTGGAATATTTGTGGGGCTATCATATTAATGGTTTGAACAAAATTTCTCATACCAGACAAAAGAACACCAAATTGCTTATGGACTGCCATATTTGTTTTTAAATTTTTTTTTATATTTCTAATAAGTAGTTCTAATAATAATATTTAATTTTCTTACATTTTGCAATTTTAATTGTTTAAGTGTAATTAACTCCTTGCTACTTCTTTTGGTTCTCCGATTCAAGTATCCAAAAGTCTTTATAAATCCTGGTAATAAAAAAGTATTGGAATATTATGAAAATTTGAAAAATATTTCCGTAATTTACTGCAGTCATTTACCTTTGAGGAAAATGATGGCAATTAACTCATTTCTTCCAGTTACTGACAGACTGACAACCACTCCAATCTATGCATTCATTATTCTCATGGCTCCAATATAACAGCCATACTGAAAAATTCTCCTAAAAGTTTATTTACTTGTACAGCAAGAAATGTCGTTTCAATAAAATATAGGTAGGTACTCAAAATGTTTAGATGTGTTGAGTGAAAGCATCAATTGAAGAGTCCTTAAAGACTCATATGGAGTCAAAGAATGATCATAAATCATTCCAAATAAAATGATTGCATGAAAAACTGTTAAAATACATCAGTATTTTGGTATTAATCCAATAGCTGCCTTCCGATTTGAATATTGTGCCTCAGAGTGCAGTGCCACAGGTGGCGGTTTTGTAACATCAGTTTTTATATGGCGCATCATCATTTTCGACGTAGCTCATTTTTCCCTGCCATATTCCCTAACAAAAACACCCATGAAACTATTCTCAATGACAATTTTACTAATTTAGATCATTATAAAAAACTTACATTTGGAGTAAAAAAAATGATCAACATTGGCAGGTTAATTGAGGGGGTTCAATGTTACAGCAAGTGTAATGAAATCAGTATATATCCAACCTCTTTTCTGAAGGCATGAATACATCATTTATTGAATTTGAAGCTGTGGATATTATATTTTCCTGCTTATAAGATTTACTGTCATATTAAAGGCATCCAGCCACTGCCCACAAACATATTTTGGGCATCTTGGTATTGGCCTCATTAGGTGTAGGGAGATTTTCCTTGGGCATTTTCAAGGATTAAAATGTTTCTTATAAGCAGGAAAATATGTATCAACAGAGAGTGAACATACAACCTGATAATCATTCTAAGAACAATGGTCAAAACCTGGATTTTAAGACCACCAAATCCAGAGATATATTAGAGAAAAACACTTACAACTGTATATATCATACTGTAACAAAGGATAATGAGAGCTCTTTCCATACATTTATTCACAACAGGAACAACAACACACAGATGAAAGTATTCATACATAAAAACAACAAACACCAATGTATGTTCTCGAAATAGATGAAAGTAAACATTTTACTTACTTCTAATACCGACAAGTAGGAGGAAATATTTTTACCTAATTAGTTTGTTAATTGACGATTATGCCATCCATTGGAAGAGTTCGATATATTTGGGACATCACCTTACCATGATTCTAATCATGGAAGGTGGCAAAACTAGGTGTTTTTATAAATGACACTGATGAATCATATTGCAAGTTCTACACCTGTGAATGGAAGCTAACTTCAAAGGAATGAGAAGATACTTGAAAATATAATAGATGCTTGGCAATTTCAAGTTTTGATGGAATTTGGAATCCCTGCAGCTAATGCCAATTAACTGATCTTCACAACAATAAAACCTAAAAATTGCTGCTCACAACCCCTTTTGCTGGGTTATAATATTTTACATAAGTTTCAGAAATTTGTATATTTTACAGAAAATATGGAAATCCTAACAGATTGGTCATAAATGTATCATTGTCTTCATCTTTGGAATCCTTTGTTATATCATCAAAGGGAAACTCAAAACATTTAGTCAGAAACAGTAGCATGAATTTTGTAAATAAAATTAATCAGCCAAATCAATTAATTAAATGGAATTAATAAGTGTCTGTGTGTAGTTACCTCTTAATGGACATTTTCCTTGGTGGTATCCTTGTACGTCACACCAAAGTAAAAATATTTGGTTTAGACCTCAAGGCTTTACTTTGGTCTATAGCTTTAGCTAATCTGAAACTTGTCTGTAATTGCTCTGAAAGACTTATATCTGATCTAGGAGTGATCTGTTGCTGGTCTGAATTTGATACATCTTGAAACTTTTAAAAATCTAGACCAGAGCAGTCCAGTTATAGGCAACTTCCAAATCAGATTTAGTCTTTCAGAGCAGTTACAGACCAAATAATATCTGGGCAGCTAATGGTTAATGTTCAAGACCAACAAATTCTTCATATATTTTTCATTCATATTTGAACCATCCATTCATCATTAGCCAGTTCTTGCCATTTTTGCAAGTTTGCCCTAGAGAGATAAAATTCACCACAGAAAACTCATTTAGCTTAAAATGGACTCAAGCCTAGATCTCTCAATTGCCCCAGCTGTTGGTAGATATAGTTTCAAATACTGATCAAATCAAATAATGTCTTCACTGCAAATTTCATCCCCGTTTGTTGAACGTCTTTTTTCCCACAGGCAAGACTGTGTATGCTATCTTGTTTGTATATTCCTAGGTGATTTAATAATTGCCATAGTTTTTACAGTTGAAAATGACTTTTTTAATAGCTTGGAGGTGATTGCTCTTAGTAAGAGTATTGAATGCACATTAAACTGTGCTCCTTTCAAAGGAAGTTTATCTTATGATCTTTAATTGTGAGTTTGCATGGTGAATCTCTCTCTGAAAGTTCCCTATTTAAACAAAATGTGAATGACAGATGTCTCTCACCTGATGATCAACGGAGTCATGATATTTGTCAAAGCCTCAATCTCATATCCATAAACCTTGTATTTGGAGAAATGGGAAATTAATCCACAACAATTTAACATCTACATTGGTATTAGATGGTGAGCTGGTGAATGGGTGTGGCAGTGGGTATCCAGACAGCAGCCATGAATAAGGGAAATGATAGCAAAAAGGAAATGGATGAGGAAAAGGAAGAAAGTGAAATCTGAAGGAGGAAAAATGTAATTGAAGTTGATAAGATTTGACCATTGACTAAAGCCTTCCATATACTCAATAGCTTTGATGTGGCAAAAGCTATTAGAATTCCAGTGATACCTAAAACTGCAAATGGGAAAAACCATTATTTCCTGTGGTTAGGTCAAATAAAATACAAAATTGATTGCTAGATGGTAGATGTAAAGCTGTACATCATAGTAAACAGGACTTTCAGACTTGATACCTTAGAGAGTCATTTCTTTAGGGAGGGTGTTGGGTAGCTGATTGGTTAGTCATTTGGGGAGGGAACTGACAGTTGTGGTCATTTTTACCATTGAGAATTGGAGGATAGGTTGGTATGTAAGGACTATTCAAGGAATCTACTCCTACATAGTACCTGAGAGCCACAGCAGTAGTACATGGTAGGTGGAATGAAAGAAGGGTGAAGAGAAACTCAAGATGGTAGGCTTTACCATAGTTTAAAAAAAGGCATATTGAGGTGCACAATGAAGAATCCCTTATGAAAGAGAAAGTGCTATACTTGAAATGCACCCCACATTAAATTAAACTAGTAAAGAAATTAAAATATTCCCCACATTAATTAAACTCCACCATTAAAATACACCCCTCATTAAATTAAAATATTTATTGTTATAATTCAGTCAAAATATGTCCCTACTGGCTATAAAACCTAGACCCTGGCCTGGGAAGCCAATGCATACTTAAGAAACTCCTACAGAAACCTGACCCCCAGGATATTTGAATTGGAAGTGAAGGAGGCAAGATTGTCACCAAAACAATGATAGAGTTTTGATTGTAGGACAGGAAAACAACCAAAATGTAGGAGGAGCTTCCCAAAAGCATGTGGGGCTATGGTATATCATGTGGGAGCCATTGTCCCCTTTCCGCTTAAGACAATTTTGGTCAGCAAAGTTAAATTAAGATTTTTGAGGACCAAAAAAGTTCAAATAGAGATATGGAATGGTAGAATTATGTTGTTCCCAAGATATATATTAAAAAAGTCCAAGGGTCAGAAAATAGAGTTTAGAGCACTGACGACTAGGAAAGATGGGAGTAGGAAGCCTAGCTCAAATTATTCTATTTTATAAACAAATATGCGTGCATGCCTAGACACAAATATATAATTTGAGAGAACTCACTCATTATATTTATTAAGGATGAAGAACTAGGGTGTGTGTTAAAATGATGAAACCATGGGGCGTAGTTCAGGGGTAAATCAAATGACATTGATGCTAACATACATAGGTTAAGATTTAGTGGTGAGGCTATGTCAACCAATAGCATAAGTTTAGGGTCCAGATACTATCTTTTTATATAATGATGACTCAAATATGATTATAACTCCATAAAAGAGAAATGTGTAAATGAGGAAAATATTTTGAGATGGATATTTATCACTCAGCAAATAAATTACAAGTTTCACTGCTAAGTTCCACAGTATCACACATCCAGGTCATTCTAGCCAGAGGATGGTAACTGTGAGTTGCTCACAACTCCCTTACTTTCAATAAGCCTGGCTTCATTTTGCTTTGGGGAATTGTTTATTCAGTGAATACTTTGTCCTCAGGGAGGTCAAAAGCTGATTCAGATGGCTGCAGCAATGAATTATTTTTTGTTGGTTCTGTCTAACATTAAGATAAGGTCAGCAACTTCGAACACCTTTTGGTCTGATTTGAATACCTAATGCAGTATGGCTACAGAAAATTCATGATAGAAATCTCATATATTGCATTGCCTCTTGCATATGCCTTAGAGAACAGCCTACAATGAGGAATTACTGTGAGTTGCAGGGCTGCATAAGGACAGACTCATTCATAGGGTGGCAGTTGACACAGTGTAATACGTCATTTTTTATTCAAACATTATTTAAAAAACCTAAAAACTTCTTCATTTTATGTGTGCATAGATCAAAAAGAACTTATTCATCCAAAATTTTTTTCAGCCATCAATTAAGTTTAGCAATTGCAACACAGCAGTGAGTGTTTTAACCTATTGAGGAAAGATTACATGTTTTCTATGTTTCAACTGTAGAGACCACCTGCTGTCATCTATTGTAACTCCTTCATCTTTTTAACGTATCCCATTGTACTCCAACATATCAAACTTGATTTAATTTATGTTTTAAATAAATATTATAAAAAGTTGATAAGATGTCAACTCATTAATAGTTGAATTCAACAGAAATATCTGCCTTAAAAAAATACCTCGCCTATGGAGTTGGAAAAAAAAAGTCTGGACCCATATCAGCTAATTATTGGGATTTTGTAAGAGAACCAGTAATCTTTAAGGAGAAAATATGAAGGCGCATTCTGCTCAATTTGATTGTACATAGATGGGCACAGAACAAAATATTATTACCAAGTACATCAAGGCTATTACATCCATGGTAGACTACACAATGAGGCAAAGCCAACGACGATGGATAGTAAAATAGATTATGTATTCACTGATTATTTTCTTCCAAGTGAAAAGGATAATTAGCATTTCTGTGAGCCTGTATCTGAAACTAAAACATAGTATCAGAAATCAAAATATTCTAGTATTGGTCCACTAAATAGATTTATTCTTTATGACCAGAGTTTCGTCATATAAAGATATCTTCAGGTCTTTACCTTCTAGATCTGACCTGATAGTCATTATGTGATGAAATCCGGGTCGTAAAGAATAAATCTATTAAGTAGACAAATACTAGAATATTTTGATTTCCAATATGGCGAGGTTCCACAAAGTGAATCCTGAATTTATTAGTTAAAACGTGGTAATCCATAAAAAGAATAATGAGCATTGGGCATTATTAATGCAATCAGAATAAGCTGTAGTTAGGTAGAATTATGTTTCTATGAACCTATCAATGGATTTTGGGAAAACTAAAAACAAAAGGCATTCTTATTCTTACTCAATTCATTCAGAATGAAGTTTTATAGAGATATTTTTTGATCAAATCGTAACACTGCACAAAAAGAATATGGATACAGTCACTGATACTTAAAGAGCTAAAGTTTTAGCTCAGCTACTTAAAAGAACTATGGTACAAGTGAGTCACATAAAATGGAAAACAGGAGAATGGCTGCATGAGAAAAAAATCAGCATGATTTTGAAAGGCAGGAGGTGTGGATATCAGTATCAATAAATAAGACCATTAGAAAAATAGGAAGGTCAGAGATAACATAATAGATATGCACATGAGGTAATATGATAGTGATACACATCATATTTGAAACCAAAAAGATTTGCAGAGTAGAATATATATATATTTGAACTGGCCAGTTGAGCAAGAGGAAAGGGCTGATGAATGGGACCATGAGGAAAGGTGTAAAGAAGAGTTTGGTAAAGAGTTATTTTACAGTCTAGAAATGTATGAGATCTCTTCTAAAAATAACTAAAATTATTTTACTGTGCAGAATTGGATAGCCCTAGAATTGTTTGGCTGGAAGAACTTCATTCTTTAGAATCTCCCATTAGCCATAGTTTTCCATTTTTCTCTAATTTTACAAAGTTTATGTATCATCAATGTTGACGTGGAAGATGTTTTAGTTATTAGCCTGATTTTTTTCAATGTCTAAGTAATGGGAACACTCTTACTATATACAATCTTTCATGAGACTGTGGGAAGCTTTTACAGAATCCTTCATTATTTTGAAGTAGCCTTACATAGATAATGGTCTTAGTTGTAAGCAGTGTTAAAAATGGTTTACTTGAGTCAAATTGGTTGTGAGTCAGTTCAAGATGACTCTTGACCAGGAAAACCTTCAATGTCTGCTAATGACAATAGCATTAAAAAAATTATGGTCCTGGTACCTACTAACTATAGTCTGATTGTTAGAGAAATTGCTGGAGAGAGTGAAATCTTGATTCATTCATTTCGTAACATTTTGTCTGAAATATTGAACATGCTGTTGAGTTAGGGCAAAGTTTGTCCATGGTTTGATTACAGACAAGCAGAACAATCTTTGTCCACCACAACAAGCTGCTCACCAACTTAGCCTCCATCAATTCCTGGTTTTTGGGCAAAAAAACAAATTGATGTCCTCTCTCAGCCTCCCTACACACCTGATGTCTTTGCATGCCTTTTTTGTTTCCTAGAGCTTCAGGAACATCATTTTGACATCTTATATTGTGTTAGGAGATTTTTATTGACTCCACTTTGGTCAAACTAATCTGGTAGATTACCCAAATAGTTTCATGAATCATGAAAGATAATGCACCTGCTCTCTCCCTTCAATGCCTAATTCACAAACAAAACCACTAGCTTTCCCTGAGTTCATATTCTCTATTTAACCTGATGACTCACATAAATATGTGAGCACTTCCAGGAATACTGAATTTATTAAATATTTCCCTCCTCGAAAAATATGTCATCATATATTATATCCACACATTCACAGAGAATAGAATTCATGGCTAATCAGACCTGAGAATACGGGATAAGTATAGAAGTGTGTGAGACAAAAGCATCATATAGTCCCTCCCAAGTATAAACCACATTACCACTGAATGATTGATCTTTTTCACTGATCAGTGTTTTGTCTTCATTTACATAATTTCACCGTTTGGGTAGTTTGCTGTTTACTCTCTCCACATCTCTTATACTTTCTTGTCTTTATTGGTTTACGAGTAAAGAAAAAAGTGCCAAAATTAATTACCTACGTACTCTATGGGCAAATAGTAAATGCCCCACATTTTAGCTTACATCATACAATTGATGACTAAAACATGATTTATTCCATCTTTTTTTACTCAAAAATAGGCATGAAAATAAGTTAAAATGATCAAATAATTTTCACTGAATATGGTTGTTGAATTGAAAAGTAATAAAAAAGTAAATATTTAAAGTTACTACCAAAATCAAACATTGAATTCAGATTTATTATTTGTTCCTTCAACATTTGAATTGCATGATTATTCACGTCAATATAGTGGCCATTTTGTTGGCAGCCTAACTGCTCGCTTTGATGGAATGTTTTGATTCAGCTTGTAGAACATGAGCAGATACTGGAACAGTTTATCATTACACTGAAGTGCACAAAGATTAATTTATAATTATTTCCTTAAAATGTTTGAATGGGAGACAGATCAACTTTAAAAGCTACTGATTTGGTTTACCAACATCATCTTGTATCTCAAGTAGATGCATCATACATGGGTAATGAGAAGAACTTTTTCAATTTTAGCCCTTTCAATATAAGCTCCTTATTGATTGAAAATTCAAATATTGGGATATTTTCACATTTGATATTTTTGCATCGGATATTTTCACGTGGGAACTTTTATAGAAAAGCACGACCACCAAGATTTCATTTAAGTAACATGTAATTCTAATACCTATTTTTTCATTTAAAGAGTAGGGCAGGAAGAATGCTATCCTCTGGTTCACAAATGCCTATATCAATTTGATTTATGTTAACAGAGATTTAAAAATAACCATAAAATCATGAAACCAGAGAACCTGAAATTGTTATCAGTGGGTATAAAATCAACTCCTCCATATTTCCATCCAAAATAGTAGTTTGGCAACTTTAGAGGGATAGTGATTATATCATTATTTATCAGTAATCACATTTATACATGTAGTAATATGCATTTTTCATCAGGAGCAACATGGACGGTACTATTAGCAGTGAACACACGATTATTAATGATTGTAAACAGAACAGAGAGGCCACTAAACATTGCAAAACAACCAAACACATAAAGTCTAAAAGTTTTCATATTAATTTGAGCAAATTGGTCCACTGACGATGTATAAAATTAGTTTGAAGTTCTATTACCACTTTCACTAATTTCTTGGGCTCCAAGAGGCCTCAGTTGTATAAAAAGTAAGACCTCATGTTAGAGTCTACTTTTGTTTCTGGGATAAGGGTATCAGCTGATTTTTTTCTCTAGTATTTTGCAGTCTAGCTGTCAACTGGAGCTTTATTACTCCAAAAAAATCACTAGGCATAACAATATTCATATATGTTTGCATAAAGAAGGAAATGGAGATATTTATACGAGCCACTGGCATGACCTTTGGTAGGGAGAAATGCTCTTGGCCACAAAATATATATTCTTTGGGGAAAAGTGTCATTCTGTGCGCCTCCCTGAAAGAAAAGCCCACCCATTAGTTTTTTTTCAGTGTGAAACTTTCAAAACTCCACTCGGTAACAGTAAAACTCATGTTTAGGGTATCCATGAGTTAGCATCACCATCACCAAATGATGAATCCATAACTTGCGAACTAAAAGTTCTGACTCCGAATAAATTTGTACAACATGGTCTACCACAGAATGATGGAGGTGAGGTGTCAATTTTTACCTCAACAAAACTCACTTGAATTCGGCGTCCCTGCGATTATCGGAAGAGAACTTAAAAACACTTTCCAGATCACCTGGCGAGGTCTCTCTTCTCGTTCAGCTCGCCCATGTAACTTGCCAGCTCCGCTCCTGTGAACTCCGTCGCGTCCACCTCGTGCAGACTGCTGTTGCTGATGGTGCTGTGCGTGCTAGCAGCGCCACCACCACCACCACGATTATTCCCGAGGCGGGCTCTGCGGTGGCCACCAACCGCCTTCGCGGCTTCCCTCCTCCTCTTCCACCGCCAGCCCACCCAACCCTAAACCGAACCACCGCGCGTCTCTCTGCCATCGGGGACGGCTGCCGAGGACCTCCTGGTCGGCGGTGCCTCCTCGGGCAGTCCCTCCTCATCCTCCTCAACCACACGGCCTACTCTTCCCATCACGGCCACGTCGTCGTAACTGCCGATGACCGACGGCGAGGAGGGAGTCGACGAGTCCGCTGGTGAGAGACGCCTGGGCGAGGGCAAGAGGACCACCTCCACTGGACCCCTCTTCTTGCCACCCTCCAGGTAGACGATCACCTCTTCGGCAGACACGTCGTACAACTCCACCTTCCTCAGTGGGTCCGCGTCGGGGGTCTTGGGCTGAAACAACCGGGCAGGAGGGACCGTTGCCCCCGCAGTCGGCGGGATATTGGGGTCCGGGAAGTAATAAGAGTGGGAGTGCAGCTCTCCGGGTTTGGGGGCGTTAGAGCAGCGGACGGTCACCAGTCGCGTCCTCTGGCTCTCCGTCGGGCAGCGTCCCATCCTCCCGCCTCCCCGCCCGCACTCCCCCGACCTCGTGCGGTCGCTCTGCGTCGAAGTGCTGCAGGTACGGGAGCGCTGAGTCCTCAACTGCTGCCACGATCCTCCGCGGCGGGCTATCTGCTCGGTGTGGCTGTTCTTGAGCTTGACCCAGCCGCAGTGGTTCACCAAGGTGTCCTGTGCACGGAGATCAAATTGAAAACCAGCTGAGTTATATGGCTTACGAAGATGGGGTGAAGTCTCATCGGGTTTTCCCACCGGGATTTGCTTTTCTTGCCGACGTTTCGGAGGCTGATACTACCGATCGTTGGAAGGGTCAGCCTTCAAACCGCCGGCAGCTAAAGCACTCACCCGGGGGAACCTGACAATACTTCACACGAATCATTCGCTGGCAATACACCGAAGACAATACATTATGAAACTGAATCAATATCTTTGAAACCATCAGTAAAATCCACGGATACTTCGGTGAAATACACAATTGATTTTACTACTCAGAGCAAATAAGGGCATACTCCACCTGAGGATAAATGGAAATATTATTGAAACTTACAGTAAATTTCATTGCATATCATCATCATGTCGTGATTTCATCCCACGACCCTTGAAACCGAGCATCTGGCAAAATTGTGTATAGCTCCCGATGTGGGAAGGCTTCGACATATTGACATTAATCCTCATATTGATCACAAAACTCAATGGAGGGCGTCTTAACAGCCATCAGAATTTGGATAGTGTGGTACAAGAGAACTTGGTGATTGTGGGAGAGGAAGGAACAGGAAAGGATTTCGAATGTAGGTGTGATATCTGATAACAAGTAAGATATGCTACTTACTTCAATATTATTCTCAAATCTAACTTTTGGAAATAGCTCAAAAAATAAATATACTTTTTAAGCTTCGTGTGGAAGCTTTGCAGGTATTTGTGAATAGTAATTAAAATATTCCTATATTGGAATAAGCCCAACGGATTACTAGAAGGTACTAAATATCTAATTGCAAAAATAAAATATTACCTAATACATATAATTTTAGGGTTAATAAATATCGAATACTATCTTAAGCCGAATTCAATATTTTGAATGTAAACTTTGCATGCTTTATATTGAGCCGATTTTTTTTATCGGAAGCGGTTTCCGGGAGTTTTAGGAATATTGACAACTTCATACGCTCATCCTGAGATAACGATTCTAAGTTTCAGTCATAAATATATAGCATGAGATAGCTTTCGGGATTTTCTCAGCGTTGTATTACTCATTAATGACGAAAGTTTCCCCAGCTATCCTGCTGGCATTTCCTGGTCAGAAGAGACATGAATCCCAAAAGCTGTACCTCATACCACAAGCTATCGTAGAAATCTGAGCTCTAATACACATTTCTAGATATGAACTGTAATTGATCAATGATCAAGACGGATAAATCACGCAGCTTATGATTGAATAGAAAATTATGGCTCATTGGTATCATTCGTTGGAAAGCACGTGGGTTGGACTAAAGGGCTCGAAGAAATGTACGAATATCTGCATCCGTGTTTTGAAAGACTACCTCATGCTTACCAGGAATTTTTTTCTTGACTCTAAACGTTGACATTAACTATCAATGGATTCTGCCAAAAATTTGTGAGTTAAATTAAATTCGTATGTATTAACGCACCAATAATTAGTTGATGAAATTTTATGCTCCTCAGTCGAAGGGATACGGAAACCAAAAGTAGCACGAAGTGACATCTGGAAGCAAAAATAATCCCTAAAACAGTATTTTCTGTGGCTCCTTCATATTTTTCCATATAACTGATTTAAATGGCCGTAGGAGATTACTTTTCTGGAAAATGTAGTCTATTGTTATTTGGTTAAACACATGTTGCTGATGAATGGCATCCAAGAGAGAAAGAGATAACGTGTACTTACCAGAGGTAACCAATCAAACTGATTATGCTTAACCATAATGTAAACGTGCACGAAAAAAGAGAAATTGCATCAAGAACCAAACTATCGTAAGTTTGATAGTTTTCCTTGTATTTAACTAAAGTGGCCAGCGGTCTTTATCTTTTTTTTAGCCCAAGCAATTGCTACCAGGGTTATCAACTATAAGTCGCGGGGTAAGGCAAGCTTTTATGTATTTTTTGTATGGCTTTTGTCGCCCTTGCTTTTTAACATTTATTCTGAGGAAATGGTAAGACAGGCATGGGAAGAACTGGATGTGAATATCAAAGCAGTAGGACAGCTAATAAAGTCAGTTAGATTCACGGACGATCAGGCGTTGGTTAGTCGATCTGTGATGGGACTACAAGATTTAGTAGATGCTTTAGAAATACAGTGCGGGAAATCCGAAATAAATAAAAATCATAAGAAAAATTAAGTTATGAGATTCTCTTGGCCAAAGAAAGCGAGGCTGGTAATTAAAGTTGGAGGGCACAAACTTGATCAAGTAGAACATTTTAATTACTTGTTAGTAAATGAGAAGAAAATGAGTGTGATAGCAAAGATATGAGTAGAATGGTGTTAGCTAAGGAGGCATTTAGTAATAGAAGGAAGCTGATGGGTATTGGGTAATGATGTGAAGAAGAGGGTGGTGAAGAGCTGGATATGGAGCGTAGCGTTGTATGGGGCAGAAACGTGAACCCTCTGAAAAGGGAGGACGAGAATAGGCTGCAGGCATTCGAGATGTATGGAGAAGGATGTATCGAGATGTATCGCTTCGAGATGTATCGAGATGTATGGAGAAGGATGAAGAAGATTCGGTCGACGTAAAGGAAGACGAACGAGGAAGTGCTTGAGATGGTGGGTGAGGAAAGAATACCTCTGAATGAAATCAGGGATAGACAGAGTAGGTGGCTGGAAGTAATAATATGGGGCGATGTGGTTGCTCAAGAGTGTGATAGAGCGACGAATTCTGGGATAGCGGGGAAGGGGAAGAAAGAGAATAGGTTTTATGGACGGGAGAAAGAAGGGTAGATCATATGCTGAGGTGAAAAAGGAAATACTAGTGGTCGATAGGATTCTGAAAGTATAGAAAAACGGAAGGAGATTCTCTGACTTTCAACAACACCTTCCTTTACTGGTAGAATACTCAAAAAAAACCTATACCGGTTTGTGAGAAAATTTTATGCTTAGCCGGAAGAGAAATACGGTGCACTAAAGATCCTATCCGTCGCAGTTTTCTTAGCCCTCGTTGGATAAAATCAAGCCGTGGGAATTTGAGTCCGTGCCAAAATCTGAAAAGACTTGGAAATTGTTTGGAAAGAGAATATGAGTGGTGAATAGCAAATAAAATCGAGAGCAAAAGGATAAATACAGGGTGTCCCAGGAAATAGCGATAATTGAAAGCTCAGAGTAACAGCACCCCCCAGGTTAACCCAAATCACCCCCGTGGGTGTTCTACGATTTGGTGCGATTTTCGAGTTATTACTACTTTTCGAGTTTTTTGCCAAACTGCATATTGCCTGAGATTTTTGCTGGAAGTCAGATAGACACACCCCTGATAATTTCACCCTTTTCAAATTAGGTGAAAGTTTCTCCTATCTGATGGAAAAAAATGATTTGCGTACGCCTCATCGTTACGCCAAAATATATTTAGCGCTAAATTTTTTTGGGAACCAAAGCTTACCTGAATGTTTTAAGCTAATTTTTAGCAAACATCAAATAACGATATTTTCTACATCTACATACCAGCCTGCGAGCCGACGTATGGGCGTATGGCAGGGGGTATTAGTTCCTCAGATGTTTAAGATGTAAGGGGTAAGGTTTTGGGAGGAGAAAGAGTGACGTGTATTATGAAAGTGTATTTAAAGGAGCTCATGTCAGTTTTTATTGTGATCGCTTATTGTGCGCGGAAAGAACGAGTTTTTGTACCTATCTTTTCGGTAGTAGGTATATCTCTCTTATTGTATCGCTTGTCAGACCTAGAAAGGTAGTGAGGCGTCATTTTAATTTTCTCGGTGTCGCTCTGAATCACAGTTCTGAATTTCTCAATCAGCCTAAACCTAGCGTGTAGCCTCCGAGTCTCTAGGGGCTCCAAACTCAATACCTCTAAAAGTTGTGAGACGCTATATGTTCGCTCGTAGCAGTTTTTAACGAAATGTGCTGCTTTTATTTGTAACTTATTATTTTTTTGGTTAAATCTTTATGACCAGGGTCCCAAATGCTCGCCGTGTACTCGAGGTGTGGCCTAACCAGAGCGAAGTAGCATCTCTCTCTTACTTTGCCATCCGAGGACCTTCCTATTATACGCTTAAAAAAACTAGTTTCTTTAATGCTGTTCCGCATATATTTTGTATGTGCGTTCCACACGATATATCAGAAGTTAAGGCAATTCCAAGATATTTTACTGTATCTGAAGAATTTTTGAAAATTTAAAAAAAAACTCTTTGAATTAACAGCTTATTATGCTGCATTTCTAATCCAATTATCTGAACGGCATCTCACGCCGGAGATTTCGTCAGGGCTAGTGGTCTCCGGCAATTAGCCCTGACGAGATCTCCGGCAAAGGAGAAGGAACATTTGTTGTTTCTTTCAATCCTGACGCGGATAATCTCAAAAGAACAATTCATCAGGATAAATATCTTCTTCCCGTGAACACATGAATGTTCCCCGAAAGCATGCTTCATAGTTGTCCCCATGAAGTAGGCTCATATACAGCTCAGAGCTCCAGATCCGATCCGGGTTCAAAGAAATTTCGAGGGCTCCGTTATTTCGGGAACCATCGTGTCAAGTAGGGTAGTGGAGACTAATACATCGTTGGCAATCCTAATGATATAGAGCCATCCGAAATATAGGTCATCCAAGGTAAATTTCTTGAAACCGAGCCAGTAGGACATTTGATAAATTAATATTTGACGATTTAGTTTTGAGGATGACTTACCATGAAATTATTCTTCACCCATGTGCCGAAAAGTATTTCCTACGAGAATAAGGTGGAAAGCGAAAGGAATGAGAAATACAAATCAGGGCTACAAGAAGATGCCTTTATTTAAACTTTCTCGAGCTAACTAATGAATATGATAGAGAGAAAAGGCATTTTCTAATATGCACTCAATTACTTCGTTGAAGTGCCAGTGCTTTAAATACGCATCGCAGATGATATATTCTATTAGCATGAATTAGCTCATGTAATATTCTTGTATAATTTATGCTGCTAGGATGTTGCTCTTGAACACCCTATTTGAAAGAATAGTTTTACGATGAAGTTAACAACGCAATTCAAGGTATTCATTAAAATTAGTCAGTATAAATTGAAGAAAAAGGTTCTCATTCAAAACAAAATTGGAAAGTTACAATAATCTACCCTCAAGTTAAGATTAAAGGTTTGAGCTCCAGATCCAGGTACAGTAGGCCGGCCCTTATTTTTCAGAATTGAGAAAAGTTATGTTTTCCTAGTCTCAAAATGATCTAAATGAGGTTTATATTCACGTGTTAAAATTTGGTTACTTTAAAATAACGGGAACCCGTGCCCCAAGGGCCCTGAGTACTGAGGACCTTCAATTGAGATTTTTGGGGCTGAAAAAGCGCTATCCTTATGAAAAACGTGAAAGTAAAGCCCTTTTGGGCCGAATTTCTGTTTGTTTTGACCTATCTCTAAGCGTTTACGAGATATGGTCCGTCGTAATGCGACCCACCCCCCAGGGCGCTCCCCCGCACCGCGGCGCCGTTGAGGTACGGCCCGCACCACTTGCTAGAGACTTCCCCTCCACCCCCTCCCCGCCCTCGGCAAAGTCTTTTCTCCTGCTGGCAAGTTCTAGCCTCTGAAGAAATGTGCTTGTTAGAAAGGATTTAATTGACATGACAAAATTTCCAATCAAAAGTGATCAATTTATGTTCACTCTGTCCATGAATTTAAGTACATATTAACCAAAATAAAATACATTTTCAGTGTATTTCTAATCTTCCACTGACAGACCGTATTTGGAAGTTAAAGTGTCTTTGCGCACGTTAGGGGTTGTGCTACGATGAAAATTTACACTTTGTAATAAATTTTGAAAGCTCTCTTCCTTCTTCGTAACTGACTTAAAATCTTGAATTAGTTTCACCCCTCTCTCTGCACAATCATTTACCACTTGAAGACCCCGAATAATTTGTAAACCGTTCTTGTAGTCAGGATGTTCATCCCATTCTCGCGTGGGCACATCAAAGAATGCAGTGCATATTTCCAATATATTAAATAGCTTTCTCGAATTAGTAGTGGCAAAATTTGATATAGATAGCTTAGTCAGGTCTTTATGCTAATAGGATGCCTTCTTCGGTGGATCACATTTTCCCTCACATGTCCTCATACGGCGTATCACGTTTTGCTTTTCACGCTTAGAAAGGGAATCGTCAAACAATGATAGTCCTACCAACTCCTCGCTCAAGTACCACAAATGGTTTGAAAACCTCTTTTGTGCCGCTTTCGCTATGTCCAGGTTAACACTTTCGTAATTAACAAGTTTTTTTAGGAACTGCAGGTCACTGTTGGGAGCAGATGCATGACGCCACGTGTAGTCATGATAAACTAGTTATTTCACTACTTTTCTCCTTCAATCCTCAAAAACTTAGTACTTCCTATCCTTTGCACACTATGCACAAGAACTAACTCTCTCTCCAGATCGATCTACATCCGTGAACTGACTGCCTCGTTTCTTCTTTCTTGAATATTTCTATCTACTGGGGGAGCCCTGGAAGCCCCGCTCATTTCCTTCATTCCTTTGTAATTCACATACACAATTGTATCACATACTTATAATATTTTATACATAAAGAGCACTTTGAAACAAAGCATGCTGAAACGGTGCGCGGCCGTATGGCGGCAAAAAAGTAAGGTTAAAGGGGTCGGTACCCAGCACGTAGGACGGCGTTGAAGGGTGAAAAGTGACATTGTAGGCTTTAACAATATTAATCATGTCACAAGAGGAACAACCTATTCAAGTCTGTACCACTTGAATGTATATCTTGCTAGCAGGAAAAAAGACTTTGCCGAGGGCGGGGAGGGGGTGGAGGGGAAGTCTCTAGCAAGTGGTGCGGGCCGTACCTCAGCGGCGCCGCGGTGCGGGTGCATCGCCTGGAGGGTGGATCGCATTACGAGGGACCATATCTCGTAAACGCTTAGAGATAGGTCAAAACAAACAGAAATTCGGCCCAAAAGGGCTTTACTTTCACGTTTTTCATAAGGATAGTGCTTTTTCAGCCCCAAAAAACTCAATTGAAGGTCCTCAGTACTTAGGGCCCTTGGGGCACGGGTTCCCGTTATTTTAAAGTAACCAAATTTTAGCACGTGTATATAAACCTTATTTGGATCATTTTGAGACTAGGAAAACATAACTTTTCTCAATTCTGAAAAATAAGGGCCGGCCTAAGGTACAGCCAATGCAAACATGATGCGTCATCTACCTCTTGAGTGCGTTAAGATAATCATCACCGTTTCTGAGAGACTACCATCAAAGGTCAGTTTTATCACTCTCTTTCCACACTTAGGATATTTACTCAATACTCCATGTGCTAGATTATCAATGGCGTTCAAGAAATATTTATTCAAACTCTGCTTTTCGCTTCAAGAATTATTAATGCCGTATTGCTTGCGTAGTATCAACCAACTTGAGACCAGAAGATATCACATACCCATTACCATCTAGAATTTATTTATAAACAATTGACAGACATAAAAAGAAAGTTATAAAATAGCATCACTTTGAACTTTGAGCAAAAATGTTTCAGCAAAAAATATGAAGTAAAAAGAATAAGGAAAAGAAATGTAGCAACAAGGATACTCCAACCCTCCAAAGTAATTTTTCAATTATGTTACGGTAACTTTAGCATCAATTAGAATAATTAAATGTTGCATTAAAGGTTGAGCGTCCACAAAACGACCAAAAAGACAGTATACTTATGGACGGTGTGATTTCCTGAAAAAGAAACTGCTTCCACTAGCTCTTATCTGTCAGTGATACAAAAATCACAAACGTACCCTGGCTTCATAAAATTGCATCGAAATTCATCCAAGTATTTAAGAAAAATAAAATGCGCTACTTTTTACTAACTCGTAGGTGTCAGAAAAGCTAAAATCTTCAAATTACCTCAGGAATGATATAACTCCAATAAGTTTGAACTGATGGATATTGTCACCCCTACGAATGATCTGAAATGACGTCATCTAATCCAAATCTAACGGATCGAAAAGAGTAAAATAAATTTCACGATGACGATATCAAATGTTTTTGAATCCAATTTCACAACGGAGTATAAAAAAGTAATGTATATGATGAGATGAATTGTGTTGACGTGGACTGAAGCCCAGAGCGTAACCTTTCAAAATGAAATTTTACATCTGACAACGAGTGTACTGTATCCACAGTTCACAAAAACTAGGTCGCTCTTCAATTTACGATGTGCCAGTAAAAGGAGGAAAACGGCATGACGAGCGTTAACTTACAGCTTCCGCTTTCAGGGTGGTGCTGAGGAAAGACAACGGGTGATCTTCCGCAAACATAAAGGAAATGGTTTGGGTTTATTTATTATTGCTATCAAACTTTGGCTACGGTATCTGCAAACGGGCCAGTAAAATTTTCCGCAGTGCTTGACGCAAAAAAAAATGTCGTAAGGTTCTAAAGGTTCTAAATTGGAGCTCCCAAAGATCCATGCCGGAGCCTGGAAAATGATTGCGGTAAATATTTATACGGAAATTGTTAGAATTATGACCCTGCCTTTTCTGCCGACACATGATGATGGAAGCTCATCTCATACTTCAAAAGCAATCGTTTACTTGCGCGCGATATTCAGCCTTTCGCTCACTAACCCATTAGTGAAATTTCTCGGCGACCGTAAAAAACAGCGGCGAAAGAATAAAATCCCTCATGCGGTCTACTGAAATGTAGAAGAGAAGACCGAGAATACCGAGGTCTAGACGTTGTTAGGTTCCGAAACTAAAAGGAACCACTGCCATTTAGCGGGCCAAAAATATGCCAATTGTTCATTGCGTGAGGGAGATGTATACAGTTACGCTAGATACTAATTGAACTTACCTTAAAACCGCTAATGGGATCTGGCCGGGACCTGAATTTGGTCTAATTTTATGTACTCTAATTAAGAGCAGAATGAAGCTTTTAGTTTTATTACTCCACAGTAACAAGTGCGTCGATAACGCATCCTCAGCGGCATTGTATTCTTAGTGATTACGAAAGCATTCGACAGCATCACAAATCCTTTTACTCCAGAAAATTGTCTTTACGACCATAATAAAGACTTTTTATTAAATTAAGCAGTTAAACTAAACATCATCAAGTAATTCACGTTTTTATTGCGGATTTTTATTGACTACACAATGAGGCAAAGCCTAAGATGAAATAGTAAAATAGATGATGAATTCACTGTTTTTTTTCAAATGAAAAGGATAATTAGCATTTCCGTGAGCAGGTAACTGAAACTTAAACAAAGTAATCAATAAAGAGAATAAAGTGCATAATATTTTAATAATACAACAGTAATAAGCTGTATTTAGGTAGAATGATGTGAAGGAGAAATTTTGGCGAACTATAGGTGGAGGTGAAAGAAAAAAATTCAATTGACGACGGTTAGTTTAGAGGGAAGCTTTCGCTCACATCGCTTAGTAATACATTCCCATGCTATCCAGTTGGTGAATGATGACTTACTTAAAATCATATTAGGTAATACTAGTCATTTAATGATTATAATGATAACACTTGGCTTTGTTTTTCCACATATTTTTATTTGTAACGACCCGGGTTTCGACGTTCAAAGTAATCTTCAGGTAATGTCTCTACAATTCCATCACATATATATATGCAAATCAACTCAGGTGGGGGCGGTGATGTGGGAGGGGTGAGGATGGAAGGTGGAAGTATAAGTCCATCCTTATACTTCCACCTTCCATCCTCACCCCTCCCTAACATATTCCATCAAGTTTCGCCTGATACTACCAACTAGCCATTTAGTGACTTCAGGTTAAGAAATCTGGCTGGTCGAATGGTGTTATCGAAAGCACTTCACGGGTAAGGGCTGGATACTCCTCATAAGTACTAAAAATTTACTCTTTAACGTCGTTGAAACAAAGTGAGTGACGGAAAGTCCGTAAATATTTGCCCAGATAGAACATTTATTCCCACAAGTTCACCAAAACTCGCTCTGAACTGACTGTCGTCAATCGAAGTTTGTTCTTTCATTCCCCACCTCTGGTTCGTCCACAATTCTCCTTTTCCCTAATGGGCGTGTCTATAAAAATCCTAAATGAGTTTACTGCATTATTTAAAAGAAGGTCTATATTTCGACCGTGAAGATAATTTTCTTGAGTAAAAGGACTTTTGATGCTTCTGCCAAAATAAATGATTCATAGTTCGTTTTACTCATAAATCATGCAATCTCGTTCTCTAAGCAGGGAGCTGTATCATTAATTTCTCGAAAATCCTCACCTCTGTGTGAACAAACAAAATGGTTACTCGCTTTACGATCCTAATACCTTTATTACAAAGTTATTTTTGAGCTTAAAAGCCCATTAACTTAAAATAGTAACGTAGCTGTAATTTGTGCGTACCTTTAAATTTTAATTAAAAAGTAAGATCTGACACGGTCGATGAATATAAAGTAGATTTTTTTTGTGAGAACCTGGTGTACAACAGTTATATCAGCATCACATTAATGAGTGTTTCGGAAAGAAATTCGTGTCCCCATCATCAGTTTTGAGCGAGGGGGTGAAAAAGAAGTACTATAAAAAGTACCAGGCATAGTTGACTGACAAGTATGTCAAATTTTATTTTTAGATCATTTGGTGATTTTTTCTCAGCGTTTTTTCTCGCTTTTGAATGATTTTCCGGCAGGTGTTACAATTCTGAAGGCCTAAAGGCTTCTGCAGAATAATTATATTCCAATCAGGAAACAGACGACAAGGCGCGAACGTAAAACTAGGAGACACATTACAATCAAGGGTATGGCTTACAAGATGGATAATGATTACGTCATTAATGTAGTCCTTGAAGTACTCGTATAATTAACAGGCATGATGGGAAAACCTAGTCCTTAGCGTCAATTTGATGCCTGCGGACATGGAATGCATAAGCCTTTGCGTGATATTGTGGTGACACACTTCCTTATTGTACGAGTAACAAAAGTTATCATGGATTATAGAATTGAGTTACTACATGTTTAATGATGCAATAATTAATATTTAAAATTCAATTTCATCGAAAGCATGGAAATTCGCCTAATACATTGCTCATGCCATTATGATATCATGTAGATATCCGCGACTACGTCATATGTGCCTGACCAAGCCTCACCAAAAGACATTTGCCATCCTGTACTCTATCGGTCATAGTTTTAAATGCTCAAATATCCAATTATCTTGGAATAACTCTAAAGGGCACTAACTTTGCCCATTTAGCTCAGCATCGGAGATCCAATATTGGAATAATCATGGAGGGAAATAAAGTTAGCCTTGAATGTAAAAACAAATTTAATTTCCAACTTCATTATGTTATTGACCAGTCAACAACTGATATATCATACGTTGTTCTCCCACAACGTAATAATATATTGGGCGCATTTTTTGTGCATTGCTATTACCAGGTATATATATATTCATGGCTATTACTGAGCATAACGTCTGCATTTCCTGTATATTCACGGTGAATGATAACGAGAGGAGATATGATTTTCACTGTGACAGGTCAGTTTTCAGACCGTTCATTGCAATCCCTTGAAATCAAAATAATTATTCATTTATCTTGCTTTGACATAAATGAACTATTTATGCATATGCAAAATTTTTTAATAATACGGCCTTCAATGTCGTTTTAGAAGAACTTGAAGAATTTTAGGGAAGCAATGGACTTCAGTTATCCAGTAATATCATTGCTACGAATGTTGCTTTTCGTATTTTTAACAAGATGATGCCTCTTTCGCCGTAAAATGGTTCCGAATGTGTCAAGTGTAGATTCCGCTCGGTCTGTCTGGGGATCATGGTGTTAACTCTTGTATAGTTGTTAGTATCTTCTTCTCGTTGCACATCCAATTCTTTTATTGGCAACGACCTTATCACGTAGGGAAAATTATTCACTTAAAAAATATCGTCAAGAGACGTCAATACTTTTTAGCAGTGCTGCAAGCAAGTATTCTTTAAGCAATAACTCCTGATATTGATCTCATATCCCAGGAATATGCATTCCACACTCCTGGCGTTCAGTTTGTTTACTGTTTTTATTCCGGCCCATGATTGACATCCAAACACCTTAAGACTAATAAAATCGTCTTCCAGTAATTTCTTTCCAGTCCATATCTCCTGCGGAATCTCATAATGAATGGCACCTGATGGACATTCCATATAAAGCATGCTGCGGACAGTGCCTCAGCCCAAAAAATCTTTGTCAAGCCAGATTACACTTGCATACATCTCAGCATATTCATTAAAGTCAAATTCATTCTTTTTGATTTACCATTGTCTTGAGGAGTTGATACCACAGTTAACCGATGCTGAACACCAGTATTCTCTAGGTATTTACAAAAATTATTTCCAGTGTATTCTCCTCCATTATCACTTAGTATCGCCTTGATCTTAGTTCCATGCATTAGTTCATTTTGTCTTCTGATACATCTTAAATTCCTCAAATACTCGATCCTTTCCATGCAGAACACTAACAGATACACGGTCTGAAAAATCATCGAAGAATGTCACATAATACTTTGAGCCCGTGCTTGCAGATACTGGGGACAATAGTTACTAGTATCTGTAAGCACCATGTTTAAACGGTTAATAAATGTGCTAAAAACATAAGTTATTAGAGAATATTTAAGTAACATTATTAGCCGAAAGTTAACACAAGGTACCCTAACTGACAGTGAACTATGTGTTCAGTAAGTGAGAAAACGGCCCTAGTCTGAGAGAAAAAACAGTCTGTAGAGGTGAAACATGTCCGAAGACGGGAAATGTGGTAGAAATCGGGAGAAAATAACAAAACAATTCCACAGTAGGTATATTGGAAGTCAATGAAACGGGTATAACTTCGATTTTCTTTCAATAAAATATCTTTAGGAAAATCGGAGCGAGTAGAATATGGGCGGCGAAACCAATCGCTCCTTTCCGATCTATCTCGACCGCTCACTTTCAGAAAAAAGTTCTTCTCCTCCTCTTCCTTCTCTCTATCTCTCTCCCTACTTCCCCTCTCCTCTCCCTCCCGTATTTATATCTCCGAAAAAAATTCTCCCCTTATAACGCTGGTGGAAGAAAACACACGCCGAAATTTTGGTGCACATCCAGATGCCACCACGGTAAACAACCGGAGAATTTTAATGGAGATAAGAGGAATATCGCGTAAACCAGTTACTCTGAAGACGGTGGCCGCGAAGAAGTGCTCGCGCATTGACAAGGAAAAAAAGATTTGCCATGTGATGAGGTCTAACCTCGGGTGAAACGTGGAGAAGGTGCGGGGCAAACATTCGCGTCGGTATATCGAGACGATGGAGTGGAATTTATTTGCGCCATTCACGTGGGCGAGCTGCGTACTATAAATATGACGGCGCACAGGATTGGTTGAATAAAAAAATTTAAAATTGAGGATTGGGTTGAGGGTCGTGGGGGGATTTTAGAGTTAAATTTAGGATATGGTCGATTACCCTTTTTCCGCCGTAGTCCAAATCAGATCTCACACACGCCACTATTTAAAAGAATCAGTGGGCTTTATTAATATGAGTGGCGGAATAAATTTGCGCCTGAAAATATGATCAAGATGATTTGGAGTAAATACCCCTGTTACACTCATAATTTATAAACTGTCTAGTCAATTACAGTCTAGATAGTAAATTATTAAGCTGTACTTATCTACTCAATTTGGTTTTCAAATAATGGCTGTTCTTTCCACGTATTATAACTCTCCGCATCAAATCCGATGGCCCTTATTTCTAATCAGCTAATTATGTTTTACATGTACTTGATGATTCAAATTATTTTTTGTCAACTTTATATTCGTCACTTAATATAAATTTTTGCGAGTAAAATAACTATCAGATGTGAAAAGGGTGTTTAATTCGGCTTGGAAATATTTCAGGAGTTTCCATGGACTTGCAGTATCTAATTCAAATCTGCCTGATCCGAGTGGATAAGAGGTAGATGAAGTTTATGTGTAATAAAAATCCTTGGATGGAATAATCTTAGAAACAGCAATATTAAGAAAACAATAAACAATTTTATGATCTGAAACTACAATGATATATTATTATCTGTCCAATACGCTTGATAGTTTATCATTGGTTGGGAAGGGATTTTTTCTGAACAACTACATAATGTCTTACTGCTTAAGCTGTCTTATGCCAGGCTCTCACAAATAAAAATGCACCATTTTTGGCAAAAACGCAAAAACTTGTAAACATTTTTGTGCATAAACCATTCCAGCGCTTATTTCCCACCAAAATTTAGTGGCTTTATTTTTAATCCCAGTTGGAAATGTAATTCATTATTCGAAATTGTTATCGGTATTACACCTACATTATTATTTTAAGATAATTAACTGTTAAGCTATTATTTAGTAATGACCAGGTGAATTTATAATGTAGTGAGGGTCAACGAGAGATCAATGATGCAGCAATCAGATTAGAGGACGAGATTCCTTTATTTACGAATTAAATGGGTTATGAATGATTTATTGTGCGGAAAGCAATGAATTTTGGTAACATTGTAGATGTTTATTTCACATCCATCTCTTCCAATGTACATGGCCTTCTCCTCATTCACCATGAGTCGGAGATGTCGTAGAGCTAATTATTAGTATTAAGATCGTTTAGCTTTTGTTCACGTCCGCGAAGAGCAGTTGTCAATATCAGATGACTGACCATATTTCTTATAATATATAAATGGTATATGTAACCCTGAGGTCACTTAATGATTATTTATACCTCATTTAATGCTAACTAAGTGATCGGTCACCAATTCCGATCGTGAATTATGGAATGGAAACGAAACACTTTAACAATAAATACTTAATGAAGAGGTAGACATCTGAATCATCCGTGAGCACATCATTACAATTATTCTCTTCCTGTCTGTGTACTTCATTTGCTTTATCAAATTAATTGCGCATATAACATAACGCCTGGCTAATCACGCTTGAATAAACAATACTGCTTAATTTACTCCAAAGCTGAGCACAACTCTAATCAATTTGAGTTTAATAGCATTATTAGGAGACTTAATCTAGTCTCCTAATTACTAGAACTAGAACGCATATTGACTCGAATTTATGACTGAAACGCTTCAACTATTCCTTAGAGAGTTATTTTTCCTCGTGCTTGTTAAATCTTGGAATCTTGCAATAAGAACAACATATTTTTTCAAATAAAGTCTGCTGATGCTCAAAAGTGCGAAGAATATCTCAGGTACAAAGAATGTTTGACGCTACGGTAAGATTAATTACAAACTAATAATAATAATAATTTATTCCACTCTTTAGAGAGTATACAAACATAGATAAAACATAGGGAATACATTAATGGAATATAGGTACCCCATAGGTTAACCTGTTTTGGGGTTACCATCTTTCACATTATAACTGAGGCAGCGGCTGGAAAAACAAAACTCACAAAGTATATCAGTTTTTACATTTAGTATTTAACCCTACGTGCACAACAGCATTAACTTCTTTACATTTGTACATATTTATAATAAATGTACCTTCGTATACAAATGAAAAAATACATCAGTACAATACATTGATGAACAAAGATTACCCAAGACCTTTTATTAGGTCTTCAACTTTCTCTTTAGTGAATAGCCATTTTCTTATACTATTAAAAAACTGAGGAACGAAGACTATGTTTGACAATTTATCTGGGATGGAACAGAAAATCTTTGGAGCAATGCACAAGGAACTCTGTTTGAATGCTTCATTACTTGGTTTAGGGATAATTACACCAGGTTTCCTTCTTAGTCTGTAAGAGTATTCTCTCGTTTCCGCTCTGTTCCCACCTCGAATGTAAATTTTTTTTAACACTTTGTAAACAAACAAGTGTCTCAAAGGTAAAATTTCGAGACGCATAAAAAGTGGAAAAGAATGCTCAGTCATTGGCTTCCGCGAAATTATTCTAATCTATTATTCAAAACTATTTAAAGCCACTTTATTCAGAGAATGATACGTGTTCGTGACATTTAGATCGTATGAGCTTAGCTTCGTTTGGGATCGACGGTAAGTGGTTCGTCTCCATAAATTACAATTTTAAATAAATTCCCTAAAAGAGCTCCTCGCGGTAAATTTTTTTAGAGAGTAAAAATTCAATGCGTTTAGTCACGATGAAGTCCTCAATAATTAAAGTGGAATAAAAGCACCCATCGCGAAATTAATTCTGAGTGCGATGGTCCAAATCCGAATGATCCATCTGAAATGGATTCAGTGAGGGAGAATACAATTCTGACACGGCGGATTGGAAAATAACATTTCCCCCAAAAATATCACTGCATTTACAAGAAAAAATTGGTTACTCTGAAAAAGTAAAGCTGATTCATTTCTACTCGTAGTTACTCGAGCTGAGGCGTACCGCTATTGATTTCAACACGCAGTCATCCAATCTAATTACTTTACATCCGAAGTGAATTTTCCACGAGTTTTCTCTCCGGAGAGAACAAGTGCTTCAGTACGAAGAAAAAAGTTCCGTCCCCACATGGCCCCGGAATGAATAATCTCGCCGAAGATAATGAGAGGCAGTATAAGGAGCGTGCAACTAAGTAAGCTTGTTTCCCTCCTTCCTTTGTGTGGAGGAAAAGATGAAATGCAGATAAAACGATGGAGGCCACAAACGAACAATACCCGCATCTCCTGCGAAGAAGTGGGCTTCGTTCGAGAAATTGCTCCGCCCATCTCCTCCTACACGGGGGATGAAAAGGGGTGCCGTGCAGTAGACGGAGGGAGGGAGAAGGAGGGAAAGGGATGGGAAGAGGGGGTGGTTTGACCAAGAGGGAGAGAAGCGGGGGAAGGAGGAGTTGGGAGGAGGAAGCGGGAGGTAAAGCCTTAAGCCTGGCCCTTAATGGCCTCTTGGCCTCTGCGAGGCTGAAGAAATCCACGGATAATCCTCTCATCAAACTCACTGCACGAGCTAGGAGGAACTGGAGACGGGATGGGAGTGGAGGGGGGCAGCAATCGGTGTGGGGGGCATTCGGAGGGGAGGGTGAGAGGATAGAATTAAGGCGGGGTGGCTTGGCTTGTGTACTCAAAGGCTGGTTTGGAGAAAAAACTAGAGCCAAATTAAGTCAAGGAGGATCTATCGCGACTGCATGAGGCAAACAGACGATAAATCGCATTTCTACCTCTTCGGGTGTAACTCTTTGGAAAGCCATCTTCAAAGAGCAAAAAGATTCTCTGAACTTTAAGACTTGAAATAAATTGACACTCGGTCATGGTCTTGGTGTGCACACATCACCTTTAAGGGATTATATCCGTCCCGTGAAAATTACGTGGACGCGTTGTAACAAGGGTTGAGTGTCAATTAAAATTTGAAGGAAAAGTAAAAGGTTTCAGATACCCTTGTTGTTGAGTCGACCGATTATAAAAACCAAATAAAAAAATATACTTCGGTTTAGTATTTTACGTGCCTTGCGCATGTAATATATGCATTATCATATGCCTAATGTGTTGAAAGGAATAGCCCGGTACTAAAGGAGCAGATGTCTCGAGAAATGTATTTTAAATGAATATGTTATCAGCCCAAGGGACCGCGCACAGTGCCTTCAATCCTTGCCATTATTTGTACTTAGGCTCAACATAGTCTGGCGACAACAATTTATTACCGTCAACTTTCCAGGAAACATTCGTTACTTTAACCTGTTTTCAAATCTGCTTCAATCTTACAAAGAGTAAATGAAGATAAAATAATGGTGAAATAAAGTGAAAATAAATACTTCATCACTAGCAGTAGACATTTTCACGAAGTAACGCGGTACGGCGATAGTTACTTCTTGAATTCGGCAAGATTTTTAGATGATTTTGAAGTAATACCTAATTTTTCCTCTTTTTCGTCTTTCCTTACCAAAGTAAGCACGGGCCTTGGGCAATGAATTGGGGAATGAATAGGCTAGATACACAGCCAGAGAATTAATTTACCTCCGCAGCAAATGCGACGCGTGTGACGTGGAGCGATGGAAAATAGCCAATATTGTTAATCTTAGGAGTACTGTAAGACATGTGTACATGAGAATGCTATAGTTGGTAAAATAGGTGGTGGGGTGTTTAAATTATTATTTAACCTTACTAACCAAGTTTACTTCCGATTTTTCTTCAGCAATGAAGTGGTTCCACTAAATAACGCTTAACTGAATCATTTTAACTACAAACGATTTAGCCAGAAAATCTTCCCATATTAGCGTCAGCTTTCTAGCTAAAATGCTTCTCTCCCCCCTTGAATATTATATGCAATTAAAAAACAGATATCGGATGATCGAGCAAAGTCCTGATGTTTGATAGAGGAAAATTAAGTGCTCCTACTTTGAATTAACGCCATTTTATACGAGGCAAGGTCAATTAATACCTACAATCTTCCCTTTCTGTTAGCAATTAAACGATAGACAAAAATTAAACATTTGAAGCAGATTTACCATTTCTACACCCCGAGATTGATAATGTTGGGATATTCTGAGACGCAATAGGGCTTTGGAATACACAAGTCTCAAATATCACTGCGTCGTTTCAACAGTCGGCTTGCCCCATAAGCAGCATATTTCAAGGGGGAACGCCCTTACATGTATACATGCTCGAAGGCATTCGAAGGCAAACAGCATTCGACAAATAAATGACAATAAGCGGTCACAAAAACGACGGAAAAACTACCATTTAGATAATTCTCACCAATTCAAATTCGAACAAATAGTTATTTCCTTTTTTCCGTAACTTAATGCGGATTCCCCCCTTAGTTGCTCAACGAACGCTGACGGCTGCCGGTATGGCACGAGAAACTCACGGCAAGAGTACGCAAACGTTATTTTGACGTTAATGTTGTATCTTTACCGGATTTTGGGGTCATCAGGACCGGAGGGAAGGAATGGATGGATGAAATAAGGGGATAGGGAAGCATACCCTGAGAAGAGGAAAATGGGGAAGAAGGGGAACAACGGGGTATTGCCGGAGGAGATGAGAGGAGACGGGGGTCACACACAAGGTTATAATGTCGTCCTCAGGTCCAATCCATTCGATGGGTTTTTAATTTATATGGGCCATTACGCCCGCCTGTATTGTTGATCCACCTCGAAGCAGTTGAGCGTCGTCGTTTTGAAGCCACCACCGACTGGGATGGACTCGATTTCAATTTAAGAGGACAGTTGATCCCCCGGGAGTCGACGAATACCCTGAGGGAGGCTCCAAAAGGGATTAATAACACTCCACCAGTTTGTTTTGGAGCTCGCCAAATGAATCAATGAGATTCCAGCAAAGGTAATTCTATTCCATTTTTATAAAAAATACATTAAATGAAAATCATCCCGATCCGTGTAAATTTTCGATGAAAACAGAATCGGAAATTGAACCTTTAGCTACTGCCCAAACTAAATGGGTGAAAGAAGAACAACATTTTTAGTCATTGAAACGCGTTCTAGCTCTCAGTATTTTCGTAAAAAATTTAGATGCAAAAAATAATCATGCTAAAATAAATTTATTTTGGAAGCAAATATAACTATTCAATTTGCACTTTGCAAAGGTTGAGCTTTGCAACTTATTTTTTGTTTATTTGGCTTTTCCTTCATGCATAATTTTTCAGTACGATAAGGTCAAGTTTAAATTGCTAATTTTTCCTTATCCAAACTCAAATGCACGCGAGCTATCAGAAGCAAGGGCCGTTTAATGAAGAGCTGATGCAAGAGCTATTGAAGGCGGCTGCAGCACTGTAATTGCAACTGCATTAGATATTGAGATTAAGGCCGTCCGTTGAACGGTAAATAACAGCTCCGTCCTGACTCCGTATTTTTCATCTGGACGCATTTTTCTTTAATTAGATTTCCATTTTTATTGAAACAACAGGTATCCGTTTATTAATTCAATATCTTTTCCTGTTAATTAACTTGAAACTTTTACAGAGCACAGAATATTTGAAACTTCGACACGACCAGGGTTTCGATGGCTAAACACCATCTTACGGTGATTTTTCATGTATATAATTCCCTTCCTACCAGTAGACTGATTTCCAGACTACAAGGAGAGGGAAAAGAGAGGGGAGCATTTGTATGAGAGGACAAATTTGGGAAAAGGGGAGGGTTATACTTGGTGGTATATAAGGGAATGAGATACCTGTATAATCACCTGAAGATGATGTTTAGCCATAGAAAAATGGGTCGTTTGAAATGTGAAAAGTTTTGTGGCCTGGAAAAGTTTCAAGTTAATAAGTTTATGATGGAGTACCGCAAGGTTAACAAAGATCGAGTTTTAATCTTTTCCTGTGCTTCACCATGCTTTGCATGGAATAAAACCCCTGTTTTGTCTCTTGAATCTGATTCAAGTCCTTAAAAATGTCAATGCACACTGTGCGTGAGATTTTTAATGATTTTTCCTTGATGAATTGTGCATTGTGCATTGCACATTTGAAATAAGAGTAATGATGGATTTTATTAATTTTAAAACATAAATCTCTTTTATTCATCAATTCATTAAAGTTAAGAGTGCCATTGAGAAATGAACCTCACTGTTTGCAAAGGTAAAAGTATGATTTCATATTGCGTGGAAAATTATTTCATTACCCTCTGATACTCTCGCGACCAATAGCCTCTACTAACATTTGCACGTTTTCCACGCATGTGCAGCCAGTCGTCAACAAAGTCAATGAAACAACAAAAATGGCATAATATGTAATATCTATGAGTAATATGATTGGTAATCAATTCAATCTCCATATGTGAAAAAATACCGCCTTATTCCTCGTTGAGTTTAATTAACGGCGTCAGCAGAGCAAATACAGCGGCCTTCGAGAAGCCACCTGAGGAAGGTGATGGTCTCCGGCGTCACATGGGGAAAGTGCTGCATGATTGAAATGAAAAAAATGTATAATCCAAATTAGCATGATTTTTCAATGACCTAGGTCAAAAAAAATCTATATTGCCAACATTAAAAAGCGAATTCTAAATTATGGAAACCGTCATGGGAGAGGTAGTCACCACTAACTACCATCACTGACTGTTCATAATCAAGATCTTCATCGCCTGGCATCGTTAAGTATTATTGAAATCAGCGGCAAAAAGTGAGAGTGAGAGCCAAACAGAAAACTTAGTACTCATGAAGGAAAGTAAATTTTGATTAGCTTGAACTTGATACGTAAATGGGAAATGGTAATTGACTTATCCCATGCAACACAACTTACCATGAAATTTCCGGTTACATTTACAGTAAGGAACATGATATTGTCATCATTTTAAGAAATTGCCATCATTTCCATGCAAATATGTGAATATGCATTGAAATGTTTTGAAGTAAAGACTCAGCCAAGGGTATAGAATTCACCACATTTTCTAAAAAATATTAAGTATGCCATTTTAAAGGTTTCTTTAAGGAATAAGGAAAATATAAGTCAGGGGAAATTACATCCAAGAGGGGAACTGATCGTTTAAATGGAACTGTATTGGTGAAATCATTCTCGATTATCCAGGATAATACAATTAAGTTCATCATTGAGCTGGAATGTCCATATTGATACGATATTCCAATGAAATGATCATTCAAAATATGTAAATTTTTTCAAATAGTTAGGAGTAATATCCAAAAAAATACATTAGTTCTGTCAGTTGAAATATTTTGAGTTAAACTTTGAACTTTTAGAGAACATATATTGGGATTGACAGAAGTGAGGGGTACATAAAGTTGAATGTTTTAGGAAAACGAAGATGCCTGGAAATAAGAAAATAATAGAAAACATGTTCTGAATCTATATAATGCCAGTAATTACTTGAGCTGGTAAAAACCCACTAATATTGCAACTTGCCTTAATCAGAGTTGGAACTAGGAGCGAAGAGGAGGAACCACGGAAATGATGGGGGCCTGAGCAGAAATACGCCCAAATATTCATTTGTTTCTATTCCAAAGTCATTCTCAAACGTGGTAATGCACTGGGACACAGATTGTAGGAGCAGAAAGTTGAAAATAGACTTTCTCCAAATCAAGTAAATCACAAAGCTTAGAAAAAAAAAACAAATACTAAATCGTAATTTGAAGAAACTGTTTAGACAAGACTCCAATAACAACTTTTTATGATTAGAATCTCAGACTAAATGGAAAGGAAGACATCTCGCCCAAAGTATTAACTCAAGCAAACAAATTTATGGGACTGATCGAAGCATCATTTAGGCTGAAGAGGCTAGGCATCACGCCGAGTTTTCTCAACCGAGTAAAGAGCAGTAAAAAAAATAATGATGTGAAAATATAATTATCTGCACCACGAGTTGAACAAAGGTGGTTATACTAACATCGTAGAAACATTTGTCTGAAGTGGATGTGGGAAAAAACAAGCAAAGTCATGATGAAGACAGCAATAGCAGGAATAATAAAAGTTTCGATAAGGCCAAAGTTTATGACGTTCCAACCGAGAATTACCGCGATTATTAACGCAATGGGAAGAAAAATAAATTTATGGAAGGCTAGATAAGGATGGAGTTTATGATGCACCAGCTGTCGAAAAATTCCAGGAATATAGTACACTACTCGGAACGAAGCGAATTAAACAAATTTAGCGTGGTATTATCATAAGAGGGATTTATCTTATCTACACGACGAAAAGATTGAGAAGTTTTCGATAGAGTTTTGGCTGAGGAATTATATAAATGATATCAAAACAAAACATATTACAAAATTTTACAATTAAAAAATTTACAAAAAAATCACCAAATTAAAAAAATCACCAATCCTTGAGATCTCCTGCCTAATTTGGAGGCCTAGCATTGAGTCTTCTGCATAATAAAACTTAGAGCGAAATGGGGCTCATTTTATCGGTTTTCCGATGTCGCTTACAATCCGTGACGTAGCAAGGAGGGCCAAAATCCTCAGGGTCTTGATTTTTCCCCGAGTCTGGTCTGAGGAGTATTAAATTCTAGTCCGTTTATCTTGGAATGCCAGCGCATGGAATGGTACCGGGAGACCGGAAAAGACTCAGCGTTTTTCAAAGCTGGGGTGCATGGCCTTAGCCATGGCCGCTAATCGCAAGCCACTGGTCTATCGTAAAATGCCTGAGAAGATGTGGCACATTAAAGATGAACGAAGACACTCTCTGCCTATTCCAATTTTCCTGCTCCCTTATTTTTCACAGCTCTTCTTTGTCAGTGGTATAAAAACGCTTGAAAATCACGGAAGTCCAATTGATTGAAATTTTAGTCATCCTAAATGCAGTAAACTTAGATAGACGGATTTGGTGAGGCATGATCTCAATTATCAAACAGACCTACGGCTTGAAAATACAATAGTGGTTTCGCCTTTGTGATTATTAAAAACTTACCTTTCCTATATTATACTTTCATTCAACTTTGAATATCACCAAAGTTACCCCTTCTGAGCAGAAAAATAAAGCAGTGGTCCGTAACATCAGTCGGTTTTCTAAGCCGTGAATAAAAGGGAACTTGATGATGAGAGAAGGCTATATACGATAAAGATGGCGATTTTGGAGCGTGTAAGGGTGAGGGTAGCGTAGAACGACGAAGCACACTTCCATCTAACACAGACAAGCAACACATTTTGGCGAGGGTGGCGAGGTTGTTAAAGGTTTAAACTTTCAAATAACTGTTAGCATTGTATGTGTTCCATTAATGCGATTCGGTGTCTGGAAAGCCCTGTATCGTTTCCCACCTTCCCCGCCGAATTGTAGAGCCGTCTTCAGTATTTACTTTCCTTCTGCATTCTGCAAGTCCATTAATTTCATCTTTGGTTCTTCGTCCTATCAACCTGCTTTTTAGCATCTTAAAATCTTCATCTTCTTCCATATTTGCTGCAACATCCTCCATTCTATTGGACTAATGCCGTGATATAAATGGCTCATAATATCTACGCCTTACTCCATCAAATCATTTTTTTACTATTTGTACCAGCTATCTGTGCTTTAAATTAGTTCCATTCATTATTTTCCAGCCTTGTTCTTCGCCCAGTTCTCTATCACTCTACGCTCTCATCTTATCTGTCCCGTCTCCTGTTATCTCCCCCATCTGTGAAGTGTTAGGACCCTAACTTCCGTTTTGTCACGAAAATCCTGAGTAGTCTCAGTCTTATATTTTACATAGCACATTTACAGGATTTATACCTTTTACATCGATCATTAAACAATGAGACAAATTTATCTATCTTTCATCTCTCAGCATTATTTTTTCAATGATAACATTGTAAGTATCGTTGGTTTAATGGGAATAATCACGCGTATGTAGGCAAAGGTTTATTAAAATGGTATTAAGTTATGAGATTTTGTGATAGCATGAGGTGAATATTTCTTATAGCATTGAAATGGTAGAAAGTCATTATCACTGTAACTATGTCAAAACCCGAAACAAAATGCCGAAGTTCAATAGAAACAGCAGCAGTTTTCCGCTCGATAAAGAAATTGATGGAAAATACATTATAAAATATATTAAGTAATTCACACCTTTATACTTACCCTAAATAAAAGCACTTACCCTAAAAAGAGCCATAATACCGATGAAAATAATATAAGATGCGCGTTTCTTTCAAAAAGTTAACAATAGTCAGAAAAAATAAGGTCATCAGTCTGAGGCTGCTCACAAGAAGCCAATGTGCGTCAGTGTGATTTTAACCAATAGATTAGAGCTATGAGAATGCCCAAATATTAGGTAATCAATTAATCTACATCTCTATCAGCTTAATTAAACTCTCCAATAGTTTTAGAAAAGTTATCAGTGATTTGATAATGACTTTCTACCATAAACATTTTTGAAATAATATTCCCTTTAAGTTATTTTAAATCTCATAACTTCCCATTCCAAAATGCCATTCTAATCAACTTTTGCCTACGCAAGGTCGATTATTCCTATTTCACCAACGATACTTTTAATGTTATATTTGGAAAATGTAATGCTGAAAGATGAAACATATTTCTACAGAGGAGCATAAATAAGAAAATAAATTTCTTATTCGAATCCATTCCTTAGACAAGAACCATCCCTTCCTTAATGTAATACGGGCACCATCCACTTTTCCTGATTCTTCGAGTTTCATCAGCCGATTTTTTTCCCCGACCACATCTAACACATCTCTGTTTGCCTCCTATTTTATTCAGCATTTTTTCTCAAGCCGAATTCAATAGCCTCACTAATCTATACTCATTCCGTCTCCTCGAAGACCAAGCTCCGTCACCATTCAACGCTCCGCTTCATATTAGGGTTTTCATCAATTTATAGAGGAGTGGGGTTACCATGGAAGAAATACAGGGGAACACGGGGGTGAGAGGTGGTCACAGTGTGGGGGACATGAAGTGGAGAGGAGCGGGAAGAAAGATTTCGAGAATGAAAGGTGCGGAAGACGACCCTCTTTAGCGCAGCTGCGAGAACTCGAATGATCCTCTTCAAACTCGCCCTCGGGAAATTGACATAATTTGCTAGTCTTATAGAACCCAAGCTCATAATTTCCAATAAAGAGTTCAGCTTTCCGAAAAGGATCATTTTCTTCCCGTCCAAAGACTGAATATTAAAGGAAAGAGAATGTGATATTCGAGGAAAGGGAACGGAGACTGATTTAAGATGAACGGATTCGTGAAAGGACGAATTTCGGGGAAGTCTCGATTTTCTCGCCATCATATTTAAGAGCGGTGATTACGGAGAAGAAAGGAGAGCGGAAAAAGCGATCGTATCCATTCAATTTTGGCGTGGATTTTTGATCGATGAGTGATAATCTATCTTAAGACGGAAGAACAAGAGGAATTCCTTTTTAATGGATTCGGGGCTTTTATATAGGGCAGTGAGATATTCAAACATTACGATAAAATGTAAACGAAAAAAATGTAAACTTATCACACATCACCGAGCATCGTATTTTACTACAATACCGCATCGTGGTTAAATATCACATTGTGGTTAAATGCGGCTCATATGTGTATTTCATAATGACTGGAGCACTCTAAAAAGTATTTCAGCGCCAGAAGTGATATTAAACTTACAGTACAGCAATGTAGAATAAGATTGGTAGCTAAATTACGTTTTACCGCATGAAACAAAAATAGTTGGAGTTAGCTGCATCATAAAATTTTAATGGCAGGCAGAGCACACAAATAGCCAATCTCAACGAAGTGCTAACAATGCCCTACCTTCCGTAAGGTCTCTGCTCTCGTCGGAAATAATTTGAGTAATTAAATCTAAGTTAGTACCACTAACCTTATGGAGAGATTGCCCATATTGCTCTTCCGATGAAGTGCTATATGTTCACCATTTTAAATAGCCACTAACTAACCCACCCGAGGGAATTATTTCTTTTACTGTAGTTTGAGCGAGATAGTTCCCTATTAATAATGGAGGCAATATTCAAATTTAAATTTTTAATGTCTGCAGCTGTAGGAAGCTTAAATTAAATATTACATTATTGATGGCGCAATAATATACATTATATTCTGAAATTCTAAGTAATAAAATTAAAATATCTGCATAAGTCTTAGATTTGACTCATTTTTGTCACGCGGTACGGTTAAAACTCCTTCCTAACACTCCTTTAAATATAATATCGTTACTTTAAAAGGTATTTTGCGATCCTGAAAAAAATGACCCCAATGACCAAATATTTTATTTTCAAAAATAGTCGATAAAACGTACAAACTATACACTCTTAATTTTTTCACGAGATCTAGGAGTTAGAAACTCCCCATTGTTTTTTTTTAATTAAGGTCTCTCTGGAGTGCATACACGTACCATTTTCCATGCAAAAGGGCTGATATTTTTCGTCAAAAATCTCGGAATGTAGTTCCGTAAGGGGCTAAGACTTTAGTATATATGGATAGGTGAGATATTTCTCTTTAATGTGAGACCAAATTCATTGATTTCTGGGTGAAATGATATTTCACTCAAACTACCTTAATTGCTCACCATACGAGTAACGTCCATTTGGATTATGCATAGGTGAACGGTTATTTACTTTTAAAGGACACGAAACTTGTGTTGCATTCTTTGTGCATATAAGTTTTATGGATTAAATTAAGCTAAAGTCTCATACAAGAATTTTTACTGTCCATAAACTCAATTTTTGACTGAAATATTAAACACATTTTAAGCAACTATAAAGGGAGGAAATCAGAATAAATGGCAGTCCGGTGTTTGAGAAAAATATTGTACATCAAGTCAATTGATAAAAATCGCCAAGGATGCGGCTCTTCCAAGAGGTAGGGCGAGAAAAGATCCTTGATCAAAGCTCAGCGAAGAAGAAGGAAAATATATTGGACACATTTTGAGACATAAAAGTCTCCGACAGCATTTATGGCATGGAAAATGAACGAGTGGTACTAACGATGGCGATGAGGATGGCATGAATCAAGATAATTACAAAGTATTATAAATTAAGGGGATATGAAGGAGTAAAATAGGTAGCGGAAGAGATTATGGGATGGAGAGCTGCGGAAAGGCAATCTTCCGTTTGATGACTGCAAATGGAGGAGTTTTGAGTTTCAATAAATACCATATGCGTAGAAATAAAGTTTTTGCTATTTTAAATAAAATATTTAAAAAATATGCAAAACAAACATTCTTTAAATATAATATCGTTACACCGGGGTTGAAATTCGCTATGAAAAAATCATTTGACTTGACCGGGATTCGAACCCGGATCTCCCAATTGCCGGTCAGGTGTGTTGTTCCAATGATTTTATTTTTTAACAATATCATATTAAAATATCATATTAATTAGCATATAATTTATAACAATATCATATTCATTAGCATACAGGCCAAAAAATGATCCGCTCCAAAGACACATACATTTATAATACATTTTTGTTTAAAGTATTTTTTAGACACATACATGAATATATTTTACATATTTTAGTTTTTTATCTCTTTTTTTTTTACATAAAATACTATTCAAAGACGTTCAGCAGCCATGCTTTTTCATGCTCTGAGGAGAGTAACTGTTTATTTACTATTTTAATTTTATCGATTAAAGCCGATCTTATATTTTTCTGACCTGTTTGACTTTCCACGAAAGTTGCTATTAGTTCTGTTAAGATTATACTTTTCTTGGCAGGAAATAATTTAAAATGTAGTCTTAACAGATTCTTATCTCCAATATCTCCATCTCCGAATGTGTTAAAGTCTCTAATAATGTTTTTAATTATTTCCTATTCCCTGTTTGGTCCTTTACAACCTAGTATTTTGTGAACTACATTGTCTATCCTTCTGCATTTAGGCCATACTGGGCTATCGCAAAGTTCAAGTCTGTATTTCATTTCTCCCGTTACCATACAATCACTGCAAATTTCGTACATTATACTTTTTTCCTTGATACAGTGTTTCAACTTTGAATAATTTGTCCAAATGGTTTTTTCTCGGGTTTTTAAGTTGTTTTTTTTTTTTCATTTCCTCCTCATAGATTTTTTTGTCGTGTGAAGTTTTTCACCGGTCGCATATTTATTTTTCAAATCGATTGCCTCAGTCAGTACATTCCTAAAATACCTCATTATTTTCGCTTTCCCCAGAGCGCTCACCATTAGTGTTTTCCTATTGTAATGTCCTTCTTGCAAAATTTCCGCTACTTTTTTTCTGTTTATAATATTCGCTTTTATTTTTGAATTAATTAGGCTGAGGCCACCCATTTTAGGAGGAGCATACAACTTATTTCTCTCCACATTCTTTATAAATGCATTCCAGATAAATCTATTTGTTATTTTAATTATCTGAGCATTTTTCTTCTCCGGGAGTGGTCACACATGGGCCACATACCACAGTAGGGGGAATAGCATTTGATTTATAAAGGCTATTTTAGCTATTAATGGCATTCGGTGATCGGGGAAGTTTGTCAGATTCCATTTTATTATACTTATTGCCTTATTCCAGTTTTTTTATACCATCTGAAAGTAATTAATTTGCCACCACAGGCCTAAAATTTTTATTTCACTCGTTTGGGTCCATCCGTGAGTATTTTTTATTTCCTCCCCATGTATGTGTAGAATTTTAGATTACTTTCTATTTATTTTTACCCCAGCTGTATCAAAGTGTTTGAATGTTTCATTTATTTTGTTTAACTCCTTCTCCTCCTTAATAAATAAAGTTATGTGGTCGGCATATGCTACACCTGTATACTTTTTCCCACATCGATGGACCCCTATTCCGCAATTTTCTATTGCTATAAGGATTGGTTCTTAAGCCAATGTATACAACAACATTGACATAGGACATCCCTGTCGAACCGAGTTTTTAATTAGGAATGCTTTTAAATGTTTTTTCCCGATTTTGACGATTGAGTTTATTCCTTTATACATAGTTTGAATGATTTGAATTACTTCGTAGCCAGTTACACCACCAAGCCATCTTCCTTCAAGTCGAATTTCGAGGGGGGTTTATGCAAACTAGATGTTCAGGCATCAAGTTTACATTGTAGCACATGAGACGAAGTTGTGCTTACACAGCCACTGTCGCGGTGGATAAACCCATCATTGTCGTTATTAAAACGACGAAATTGACAAATTTCCAAACATTGCATTTGTTAAATGCAATGTTTGGAAATAATATCGTTACTTTAAAAGCGCACGGAGTACTCCAGAATGTTGTGCAATCCTTAACATGTATTTAGCTTAATTTTTAATTAGATTGGTAATTGGTGTAGAAAGAAATGTTTCATCTTTTTCTTGATTTAAAACACTGGGCATGTTACCGCTCAGATATTTATTTACAGAGTATTACGAATGTTTTATATCAGAGGAGGAGATGTCACTGGCTATGTGAATGCCTTGTGCCTTGGATTGAGGCTACGGAATAGAGTTACTGTTCCAAAGCCCAATAACGAAGCTTTTAGGAATTATTTTTCTTATAGCGCTCCCAATATGTTTAACTGCCTACCTCTGCATATTGCCTCTTCAAAATTGGTCAAAATATTTCTCAGAGAATGAAAAATATTTCTTTTTTCTGGTAAAAATATTGAAAATTATTTCTGATTTCCAAGAACAATTTTGAAAACTCATTGTATGTATTTGGGTAATTAATATTAATATTTTTATGCCAAAAATTATGCATATGCTTGTTCTCCATCCTGTTCTTTGGCATCTGATCGTGTGAACACACTTTGAAATACATTGTTATGTATTATATTTACTGCAAGCTGAACTGTTATATTTTCTATATTGTGGCTTCGTACCAGTCAGTCATGTGTTAAATATGAATAGTGGCCACCCCAACACAGGTTTTTCCTCATGGGTGGCTATGTTCCACTAATTGATTGTGAAAATTTGTATGAATATTTTTTATATGTAAAAGTGGTGGAATAAAGCATACGAATTAATGAATGAATTTGCGTCAAGAGCGAATCCATTTAACATGAAAAACTAATTAAAATTGGAATTAAATTCAGAATAAGGAAACAATAAAACGGAAAACTTCAACTTAAAACGAGTTACATGGAAATCATGTATATTCTGGCCGTTAAGAGTACGGCTGCCCCTCACCTTGGCTCTGATTTTCGTTGGCTTCATGGCGCCAGGCATCATTAAAATAATTCCCAACTTCCAAGATCCCAGAACAATATTTAGAGAGGGCCAACCGTAATCCTCAAACTTTCAAGGCAACTTGCTCACAAACCCAACACTTCCCTATCTATTGTTCCCACGGTTTTCCGCGAACGGACTAACGAGTAGACGGAAAGGAAGGGAAACTGCTGTGGCACTGGAAGAGGCTTCCCATCTCAAGGAGCTGGGTTCGAATCCCAAAGGTGGCTGATTCTAATGTCTTTCAGTAGACTTCTGATTCCCAATGTAGAGGTGTATTGAGAAAAAATCGACTAAATTATGATTGGGCATAGTATTCACAAGTATTGCAGTAGATTTGACTATAACGATTCAAATTTCAGCAGCTCTATCCTCATCGCAACCCTGATGACGCTGGCTGAGTCAGCTGCCAAACCGTTGAATCCAAATTATGTAATCCGGAGATAAACTTGCAAGTCAGTTCATTTCTTTCGCTTGGATTCTTTAATTAATTGGAAAAAACGATGACCTGATGAGCATATAAATGTCATAAATGAAAGAATAATAATGACATAGAGACTGCATGAAAAACAATTGGCCTCGATTGGATACAGGCGTAATTTGGAGGAACGAAAACCTAGGAAAGAAATGAGCGCGGATGTGGTTTGCCCCTAAGATCTTCATTGTATGCATTAAAGGAACTACAATTGATGTTAGTTATAAATTATTATCAGGAATACACGTGCATACGGAAACAATCAGCAGACTGTACTGATGACAGGTGTTTCGGCTCTCGCCGCAGGATTACAACTTCCGCCCTGGTTTTCAAGCTCTCGCTTATACCCGGGGCAAGGAAGAAGTGGGAGGAAAGGATGGGAAGGGAAGGTTAGTTAAACCACAGCCCCTTCGAGGCCGACACCAATGAGGCGGATTGAGGTCAAAAGGACCTCAAGGGCCTCCGCCTCCCCGAAGTGCTCGTATTAGTTTGGTTACCCCAAACAACTGAGACGAGTGACCGTCGGTCTCGCTTTCGCGAAAGACCTACCGCACATCTTTGTGGACCGAGAGAGCCCGTTGCCCAATTATTTGGGATTAGGTATCTCTCTGGCTCACTTTACGGGTTGACGCCGTGCGGTCTGCCAAAGTACGTCCTCGAGTCGGGGACCACCGGACCCATGGAGGGTCAATTCGGACCAATTCTGGTCAAAGCGTGGGTACAACCCTTCTCTCAGTAGTTCTCGTCAACCCCTACTGTACTGATGACAGAAAAAAAAATCAGGCAGAGTAGAAATAATAGTCTGTGAGATAAATAGAAATAAAGAGAAATACATCTGTGAGAATTCATAACCACATGGAATAACTACGAGAAAATACAGGATGAAGGCCAATGCCAAAGGAATCCAAAATGATTGTTAGATGAATTCGTCCAGAGAATCAAGTCGCCAAGAGACACTGTATGTTCTTACATGGCTGTCAAGTTTGTGAAACCATAGTAAGGGAACAGAGAAGTAATGGCAATATGGTGTTATTGAAGAGTTATTAAAATAAATAGACTATGACAGGAAAAAAGGAGAAATCCAGCAAATAATTAAAGAAACAAGAAATCAGAAAAAAGTGTGATTGAATTAACAATTACAATTTAGCAAAAAATAACAAATAAAATGTCAAATACTAAGGTTTCAACGTTACAACGTAGTCTTCCGATGAAATAGAGAATAAAACTGCTTCCTTGGTGTATACTGAGAGCTTGGGGAATTAGTGTACGAGGAAGCAAGATGTTGTACTCACATTTTTAACGGAAGTTAATGAAGTGACACCGTATCCTGCATTTTGATGAAATTTAAATAGATTTCAAGAGAATAATGGCAACTTATGTTGAATCATAAGTGCTATGTTTGATTCATATGCTAACGCCGAAATATTTCCAATTTTACCGAAAAAAGGCTTCAAAGCCTAAGAGAAAATAACACGTTGAACATATTCTAGGATACAAGAGCCTCTTTGGAGTAATAATACGAGAAACATGAAAAATATGGACTACCAAAGAAGACAAAAGATGAACTGGTGTACAGGCTTATGCAGCTGTTGACAAATACTGATGTGGTTTTCGAGTTGTGCCGCACCTGGCGCATTTTAATCCCAAATTTTCACTCGTGTTGCAACGAGCGTCTTCATGAGGGAAGAGCAAGTCTTGCGCTTCGCTCCTGAAAACGCTCTTTGCAACGAGAGCGAAACTTTGGACTTAAAATGCCCCAGATGCATCACAACTCGAAAGCTGTATCAACCAGACGAAAGATAGAATGCATTCTCGGCAAAATGACTTTAAGTTCAAGCAACGATGATGTCATAAAAACAGCTTAAAAAAGAATCAATTGGATAGCTGTAGCTGAATTTTCCGCATATCTTTATAGTTTGGAAATACAATATTTATGTGGAACCAAGAGTCACCATTAGTATGATTTACACTGAGGATAGACAGGACCGCTTTGTCTGAAAAAATTTTGTGCTAAAGGCTGAAATTGAAGGCTATATAACAGCATTAAAATTGAATTTTGCTAATTATAATTACGTAAGAGTTTCAGTATATTGGTAAACATATAAAAATACTAACATCAGACACGTGTATTTCCACTCCCTTGAATAAAAAAATTATACCCTTAAAACACCAATAGTGCTACTTGCAAAGAAGTAATTAGAAACAGAAATACAAGCTGAAAACCGTGATAAATATTAAAATCTAAAAACTGCACACATTTATACATAATTAAACGATAGGAATCTTAGAAAAGTATATTTAAAACATTTTACATGAGTTCAGAAGGAAAGTTAAACAAATAACATACGAAAATCTTCTACAAGACCAACGAGGTTGAGATTTACTACGCGTAGAAAACCTACCCAAAATCCAATTATAATTAATAAACTCTTATAATGCCAATAAAATACAAGCAAAAAAGTATCCGCTGATTTTTAATGGAGTTTGTTGATTAATTATTAAAAACCTGAATGTTTTTGTGTCGGATTAAATTACAGCATCCCTGATTTTCACCTGCCTTCTCAAATAGCCAACCAGAGGAAACATTATCCCTATACTGTAACCAAAACTATTCCAATGATTGACTATCCAGGGCTATCCAATGATTGACTATTCAAGCCTAACGTTGTGGCGAAAATTACATCCATTCCCATTACGTCTACGTCTACGTAATTCCCTGCGAGCCACCACGAGGGTGTGTGACAGGGGGTGAAGATCACCAAACATGCACTATTGAAATGCAACTAGGATATTTAATGGAGACATGCTTGATAACAGGGCCACATGCAGCTAGATGGTTAGTATCTGCACAATAAGAAAGGGATTATTGGTTGCTATTATATGCATCATGCACTACAGACTTCTCTAACTATATTTCACCTACCTATCCCTTTGCTACGCTGCCTATTGTTCTCTCTTATGGTACGCGGGAAAATGACATTTTAAATCTATCGGTACGACAATCTACCTCTCTAATCTTGTTAATATGATCAAACCTAGCATAATACGCAGGGGTTCTCAATATATATCTAACGTCATCTGTGAACAAATCGGTTTCGAATTTACTCAAAAGGTTTAACCTAAATTTGAACCTGCGTTCTGATAGTAATTTCCATCCTAGTTCTTCTATTAAACTCGTAACACAATTATCATAACGCCCTTTTTTTAACGGCCAAACCTAGCGGATCTCCTTTGCACACGCTTTAATTCTTTTATCATACCTTCCTCGTACGGATCCCATATACTAGCGGCATATTCTAAAGGAGGCCTGACAAGTGTAAAATAGCTTCTTTCTCGTACTCTCTCATCGCATTTGCCTAGAACCCTTTTTACGAATCCTAATCTACGGTTTGCTACACTAGTTATTTCCCTGATGTATTTCCCCCATGACATGTCTTCAGTGATGATGATAAGTATTTAATAGATTCTACGTTAGATATTTTCTTTTCTTTGACGTAATAATTATTTCGGGGAAAGCCATTCTTTTTCCAAAAGTTCATTATCGCGCATTTCTTCAAATTTCATTCTAGCTGCCAACTATCACACCAATCATCAATGGCATCTAAATCCTTATCTAACGACTGTATGTCCTCTTCATTTCTAATTTCCTTATACACTACTGCATCATCGGCAAAAAGACGGAGCTTGCTATTTTTCACTACTCATTACATTACATTACATTACATTAGATCGCCGTTTTCTATTGGAACAGATGCAGTTAAAAGAATGTAGTACTCGGCATCAACACTGTGTAGCTGGCTCCGTTTTAAAAATTTCCTCCAAACTCACCTTATCTTGTTGACCTTCTTTCCTGATACATTCTTCCATCGTGTCACATACGCTTTCTTGCTCTTTTACTCCTAAGACCCCTTATCTCATGACTGTTTTCCATTATACTCACCCATTACTTCCTCGATCTACCCCTTCCTCTCTCACTATTCATTCCTCCATCATAAATCTGTTAAGTTACCCGATTCTCATCCATTCTATCGGTATATCCAAACATGCGAAACGCGATCCTTTCATACATGTCCATTAAGGAGCACCCAACTGACCCACTCATACCTAGTGTAGCTATCTCTGCTACTCAAACCGGGAACCCTTCTCCGATAACACATTCCCATTTAGGGTTGGGCCAAATGCATATATTCACATGTAATCAAGTATCTGAACGATTACATGAGTACTTGGATGAATACTTGAGTCACGGCGTGACTTGAGTACTCAAATGGATTCCTGGGTACGTAGTATATACATGAGTAATTATATGAATACGCAGATACCCCTGAGTAAGAATATATTTCAGTATCTCACCTCTGCCGTTGCTAGTTCTTGAGATATTAGGGCTAGAGTAAACGTTAATATTATCACAATTTTGCATGAGCCATGTTGGAGATATGGTTTCCGCGAGATGACGAGTAGTTATAAAATTTTTAAATCGTCGCATTAGAGTACCAATAGATGTGGGTACATGTGCGCAAAAAATTATTTTTTTCAAAAACGTCCATGGAACCACCATTTGATCATTTTAAATGGAATAACCCACGGATATTCACTTCTTCATATGAATACTCTTATCACCGTCCCAAGTATTCATACGAGTACCCATGTAACTGTCCAGGTACCCTGATATTCATTTGGGTGTTTCATTACCAGTGAATGAGTAGATTTGGCCCATACCTGTTCCCATTTCATTCATCATCAGTAGTGGTTATCTTGGCACATCCAAGTTTCGCTGACAAGCAAGAAAGTGGGGAGGAGTACACTTTTGAATACGGAAATTCTTGCTTTCTTAGACATAAAACCATTCCCTGCCATGATTTTAGCTTATTATTTATTTCATTACTCGAAAATTCAAGAAATTTCTAATTCCAAGACTAATGGTGAAATTTTTGATCTTCAATTGTATCTGCTGCTTCTCAATAATAATTAAAATTTGGCTGCTCATCGTTAAAACTGAAAACGCCATCCTGTTGAAGAAAAACTATAACGCGATAGAGAAAAATTGAGCAATTCAAGATGAAAGAGAGACAGGCACAAGATACTTGATTTGAGCAATATTGCATGTGGATATAAAGATACCGATTCTGGCGCAACTCGGTGGAAATCTGTAATGTACTTCATAATAAAAAGTTAACTTGCTTTGATTCCACACTTAATTTTCTCTCGCCGACCCATGTTTCAGCATATCATGGCATTTTTAAGGTGACCATACCAAGTTAAATTTTCATTGTGAAGAATGTCGAAATGGTTAAATTGTGATTAAAGAGGGAAAACGGCGAGCAAATTCCACTTTTTATTTGACGTACAGCTAACCTCATAATATAACTATTCTCTTTCATAACGTAGTGTTTTATCGTTGATTTACCTATCGCTGCTATGCCCATTTAAGTAAATCCACAGAATTCTCCTTCGAAGAGATTCATTTCTCCTGTACTGTTCAAATAAATCTGTTGCCTCCGAAAAATCCCGGGAGAGAAAGTTTATTTTTCTCTCTTCTATTTCAGGGCTTTACCTGAGTATCTCCGTACCCTCCAATTGTGTTTTGGTGAAAGAGTAACATGATAGAGAGTAGGATAGTAATGACTTCATTTGAGCAAAGTTACGATATACTGGGAGAGCGAATACCATTTTTTTATATGACGCACAGCTTTTGACCTCTAGCATTTTTCAATTTTCCAGCATTTCTCTTTCATAACTGGATACCATGTCTCACGTGAACCGTGATGTGTCTTTTAAAATAATGACATTTCTGGGATGCCAGTCCAAAGTTATTATTATATTGTAAAAACAATTTTTGGTCATTCTGTGAGTCTACTATTTCCTAGGAAAAAATGATTTAGCACACCTAGCTCAGCAGTCATCTGACCCGTCTTTCATTCGGCACTTTTTTCTATCATTTTCATGGCTGGGCTCTGTGTAAAAATATCCACTAAAACTTTTGGAATATAAACAACATTGCAGTCTTTCCTATGAACCCCGACGTGTCTTTTGACATTATAAATTTCTGGAGTTCCTGTTCAGTGCTATTGATTTATTACAAAAGCATATTTTTTACTATTTTCAGTAAGCCTACCGTTTCCTTGACCATTTAAGATGGAAACTTATATTCACAATACTGATGAATTTCGAGCATGCTTACAAATACAGAAGAGGGTTGAGTGGCTTGATAATGACCAGGAAACAGAAATCCGGGAGAAAAATAAAGTCAGATCACCCAATATCTGGAGGAAAGTAAAACATAGCTACTTCCGTCACCTTACCTTTTATCTCATACGCAAAAGAAGCAATTATTACATGTTAGGGTAAGAGAGATGAGAGAATAAAATTCCTGGCGGGGAAGTAAATACCTCGCAAAATTTTAATCATATGATAATTTGAGAAATCAAGGTATCAAGCCTTCAAGAAGCATTTATGCATTCGGGAAATTTCATTACGGCGGAGGGAAAAGCAGTTAAATCGGTATACAAAAGAAATTAAAAAAATAAGTCTTCTAGCCACAAAAGTATCAATTAAAAACTGAGATTACTTTACGAAAGCCTAGGTTTGATTTTATTTTCTTCATGGATGAAAAGCACAAATTTTAAAGTGAATGAAAACAAAAGACAGAATTCCTACGAATAATGGTTCTATAGAGAAATAAAATACCTCTTTATTAATGCAGAGGAGTTAAGTAGGATTGGGATAGATAATTTGGTGTATCGAAGCAGGAAATGCTGGAACACAATTGAATACTCCTGAGCCGATAAAATTCAAGATTTTCAGGAGTTGAAGAATTAAGAAGGTGAAGTAGGCCCAGGTATCAATTAAGTTTGGATATGTACGTATCAAACAATCAAGATTACTGGTTTTTTGCCTTCGGAAAGTTCATAGTAGGAAATTATTCCGAGTCCTTAGGTACAGGAAGTAATTAGCATGGGAACAAGACGATGGATCCGGGAAATGACGAAAATTAATTGGTACCGTTTACAAGTGGGCGTGGGGAGGGATAAAGAGAATTTTTTTGGGTAGGAAAAACGTGGAATAGTAAAAAAGGAAGGAATGAATTTGCAGGGGCAGATCAGGTGGAGACAGAAGCAGTTCTCAGGCGAACAGATGTTGAAAATAGTTAATTTGTCAGAATGAAGTGAATCGGTGGGCATTTTTTGGAAATGATAACCACAAATTGAAATTGAAGGTCAACTACTCAGGTAAGCGTAATTTAAAATGCGTGAAACATTTAGTTAACATGAAACAAACGGCAGACAAATCCCATGCCTAACATAAATCGGTGCCAATTTGGGTGACGTCCCAAGGCCATGTCGCGTCTGTGCCATAGTTTACATTTTTAATGACAGAGCGGCAGAGTGTTGTATACTCGCGCGATGGGTATTTATGTCCCATTGATTTTTGGTAATGGCTTCAAATGAGTGAACTATGGTTCTACAAACGCCAACTCTGCTAATATTCTAAAACTATGTACGTAGTGAAGGACTTCTTAAAACAAGGTGAAAGGTTGTAAGGGGAGAAAAGGGCGAATAAGGCGGAAAGAAACATTTTTAATAGGTATTCCTCAAGATAATAATTTACACTTGAGTACAATATAACGTAAACTAAATGTTTTCGGGCTTAATTATGTATAAATCGATAATTGATGGTCACTGTAGTGAAGACAAAATGTATACTGGTGGAAAATACAGTGCCTTTACTACAGGTATACAAAATACACCAAATGTAGGTGATGATAAATATCTTGAGGTCGAGTGTTCAATACTTAGCGTACCGAAAATGCTCTCTCCTGATACCCTCGTACAAAGGCAAGGCCGTGTATCATGCCCTGTGACAGTTATTGCTAAGTGGCGTCACAATCAAGACCAGCAGCCCCATGTTTCTCTCATGGCTGTGGTTTTTTTTTCCATCGGAGCATCCAAATATGCCTTTATAAAGAGTCATTACTCGAACATATCCTTTGAAATACAACGAGCCGTTCAAGTATTACGTAAGACGATTTATGCCATTTTTGACCCCACCCTTCCCCCCATGTATGACAGTGTAACATTTTCCCAACCCCCCTCCCTCTCAGTCATACTTAAGGCGTTAGACATTTAAATCTACTCTCAGTAAAATGCTCGCTTTGGTTGAGCAAGAAGGTCATGTAGCTAGCTAGTCAGGCGACTAAAGGTCATTGTGTAGCGGTGGGATTACGGAAAATACGCCATCAACGAGCGGATGCTTCATATTACTGCTAAATTTCATTCGGAAACGATACAATATTTAAAGATGGACCAAAATCTTGCGTAAATTGGTTCCACACCCCTTATCCCCCCACATAAGGCAATGTAAGATAACCCCAAACCCCCACCCCCTAAAACGTCTTACGTAATACTTAAATGGCCCCTGATGACTATCATCAGTATTTGTCTTGCCACATGAAATGTCAATTGTAAAAATTAGGCTTCTCATCTCTTACTTAATTTTTCCAATAACCTTCAATTGAACTTACGGAGGACATTTAATGTTTCTTTGAAGTGAGCAAGTCAAACCGATGCAAGTAACAAAGCCACCTCATTCTCCGAACATCCTGCAGCTTATACGCAGTCTTTTAACTAATGCTTTTTCCTCCGACTCTTTTTTTCCTCCTCCCATTGACGCAATTAGTCCCCAACTCCCTTATGGCGTGAAGCACGTAATTTATGGACAGTCAGTCCCCTGTGGATCAAAGGGGCGGGGTCAATATCTATCATCTTCCACCCCTGACTGCGGCAAACGTCCTCATCGTTCGGTCAGGGATCCTTGGATAAGCAACGGCAATCCAAAGAGCGTCCCGCAGTTGCGACTCACTTCGTTGTGACGCTTATGTGAGGGGAGATGAGAGAAGGGGGAGATACAGCTGTGAAGAAAGTCACCGTTCCATCGCGTTGGAATGCTGTTTGAGAAAGGCAGTGTCCAGCGGCGGCGTAGGCGGCGGTGATGGCGGTATAATTTTCTCGATCTTTCTTCGTCTCCCTAGAATTGGAAGAGAAAGGATATTGTCGGTCGCTCGTATTGCCGCAGTACTGGGACAGATAATTGCCACGTTCCTGTTCACAGCACGCATGACTGGTTAGTAACTCGAGAAGATGACCAATATCTGAGATAATTTTCAACATTGTTGACTGATGGCTTGATTGGACAGGGAAAAATCATTTAGGGAAAGAGGAAAGATGTGGAGGTAACTTGGTGATGATATTTCTTTCCTCCCATTGACGAAAGGCCACAAGAATTTCACCATTCTAGAAGAGATAAAGTTACCAGCTTAACTACGTATGTAGTTGCATATTTTATGTATTTCCTCTCCACAATTTCTCCCTCCTTTCCTCCTCATGAACATGTTTTTCCTCTGCTGGGCTTTTACCCTTGGATTTAACCGAGGTCTTACGCGAGGCGGGTCCGACAAGCAAGCTAACGACGCAAACAATTCCTACGACCCCAAACTGCTACGACTTCTTATCAGGTATTTCTGTCACGTCCAAGGTCGCGTCTTTGACCACGCCCAAACGTAGAGGATGACACGTTTTTTGGTCATTTTTGCTTAGAGACCGCTCAAACTCGTAAAATGCAGAGATGAAAAAATTTAACATTGATTTTAGAGAAGCAATTTGAAAACTGATGCCAGGCCTTTGAATTATTAGTTCCCAGTTTGGCTGTTTTTTTGTAAATATTTTCACTTTTATTGGGTATTGATCTATAACACTTGTTTCACTCTCATGTCCTAATTTTATCACCCGAGGATGGACAGAGATTGTGTTCCAGACAGGAGTTATTGGCGAAGAAATAAAATAATCTCCAAGCGTCACTAAATAAATAGCAACTTTAAAAATAAATTGATTACATTTTTTGTAGGTTGTCTCCTCCCTCCAACCTCCTGTTAACCTCCAAAAAACTAGTTGATGATATATATATAGTTGGATGAGTTACCTAGGGAAAACAAGAATAACATGTATGAAGCAACAAATGTTGAGGATACCAGGACTAATCAGGGTATTGATTTTAAGGAGTCACTTGCAAGAGCACGCGAGTGCAAAATTTCATAGAGGGAAGATCATTCGCCTTGACTGGGACTCTAAACCGTTTACCTATATTACACGCCGAGTGCTAAAGCCAGTTGATCGAGCTAAAATCCTCTGAAAAGAAGGGCGCTGTAGTATCTTTACTGGCTTCAGCAAAAAGATAAAGTTTTTCCTCTATGGAATTGTACGCGGAAAATAGAATACATATACTGCACACAAATATACAGATACCTAATGAAAGTGATACCGTAAACGCCCAACATACGCTAGCTGTCACTCACTCTCTGTGTAATTCATAAATTAACTGAATATATAACGTTAAGGTGTCCATATGGAGTTTTCATGTGATATGTAGCTTATATCAATTAATGTACTCTTGCGGTATAAACACTGTACTGATGCGTAACGAAAACCTTTAGTTGGAACTCATTTACGCTTACACGCACAGCGAAGACAAAATTACAACGCAGCTAATTGTAGGCATGCTGACGAGTAAAGGATATAACAATTCTTTTTAAACTAAGATGAAACTAAGTTCGCACCCCATACATAAATTGAAAGTTGAATAAAATCAAATACAAATAAAATGGCGCCATTTAGCATAACCCTCAGCATAATAGCATCATGTTTCCCAGCAATCTACAGCGGTCCCTCATCGTCGGCGAAAAAAATACCTTTCTAAAATGGTCCATCCAAAATTACGTTTCCTTTTCCATGTATTTGAGCGAACCTATTGTTGTACCGCAGTTTTGTTTCGGGTTAAGCTCAGCCAAATAATCTAAATATTTTAAGATAGACTCAAGGAAACTTTGATTAAGTTCTCCTACCTTCTACGGTCGTTGCAAATCTTTTCAGTCTCCACTGCATATACTCATTACTTTATGTAACCTCTATTGTTCTCAAGACTGGATGAAGAAAAGAGCGGAGGGAAGAAAGTCGGACGAAAAAAGGGAGGGGTCGTTCAGCTGCTTTTCTTAACCCTATTTTGAGCACGCCGCAGGCATTTGGGAAAGGGAATGGAATGGTATAATTTGCTAAATAAAGAAAATACAAAATGAAAACATATCGTTTCGTTAAACACTGCTGCGAGCAAAGAGAATGTGTTATGCAGCTCGAGATTCAAAGGGCTGGGATAGGAGCCGGAGGCACGGTGAATGTCATTCCACCATCTCAATACAACAATGTAACACACATATGTGACAAAAAGCAATGCGGATAAAATTAACGTTGTAAGGCTCTTCTTGCTAAAGCCATCGCTTAATTGAAGGAAACACGGAGCAGAATCGGCGTGTTCGACAAAACAATTATTTTATACTGCCAAACCGATTTCACTGACAATGGCATCATCAAGTCATATGCGTCAGTTGCAATGAAGCACATTTACCTGTGCAGTTTAATGAATTGTGTTCTGTGGAACTCAACGGAGTCTGCTGCGTAAAAGACCGCTGTTTTCTTGGCCAAAGGTTCGCATATTGTGACGGAGTCTCCAAATTTTCCCACACAATCAATAGGCCGAAGGACAGACCGCTCGTTTTACCTCCAGGAGAAATTCTCCTCCATCAAGAGGTATAGTCGGATGCGTACAAGTGAAAAGAATTTTAAGAAAAATAATGGAATATTTTCCCAATCCTCTAGCAAAGGAATGACTCATACAAAACCGAGGTTTGTGACAAAAGCGACAGATATGTTGCACTATCTTGAGTTACAATAGCAATCAAGTACAATGAAATATACCCTGAATAAAATTCCAAGTGATTCCATTAGTGTTGAGATGAAGCGAGCATAAATTAACATAAACACTGATGCTGATGAAGGGTGAATTAACACAAATGGGCTTGACGTAGGCAAACAATAAAACGAAATTCCAAATTGAACTGATTTACAACAATTTACCCAGATATTTCTACAAAAATTAATGGAGAACTATTTGAATAGTCCGATGATGAATGGTCCGACACATGAGGTAAGGGATATTAGTTCCTTTTCTTGAATTATGCTTTTTGATACAATGTGAGGGAGGATACAACATATACGTATACCGCAAAACCTATAAATTTTCAGTTTATACAAACCTTGCTAAAATTCAGCAAAATGCCTGAATGAAGTTATTTATTGTCATCAGCAAATCTATTCAATATTTGCCTCTAAAAATTTGGATGAAGTGATATTATGATACCCTTCCACTACGTCTCGCTCGATAAAGTTACCTTCATTTAATTACCATTTTTGTCAGTTTATTAACTTCTCCATGTTTAAAAATTATTAAGTCATTGGGTAAATCATTTTTTGTCTTGATATGTAATTAATCCAGCACTCTTTTATATTTGCTTTTAAAGTTATAATTTAAGCTGAATGGCATATATTGTTTAATTTTTCAATAAATATTATTGGAAGTCATGCTATAGCCTTTTTATATTGCGTGAAACCCTATTCGAAATTTAGGTTAGTAATTTTCAGTCTTAAAATTTTAAGGAGTCTTCCTTGTTTAAAATTTTTTGCTTTCCAAATTTGCTTGAAAGTTGGTACAAAGTTGGTACTTCAGTTAAGAAAAACTTGCTGAATTTCAATATTTTGGTGGAAAATATTTGACAGTTTAACAAGCACTGTACTATGTTTTGAACTCGCGGAAGTCCCTTATTTTGATGGCGCTGGTTGAAGGAGGAGTTAGTTACACGGAGACTATCATACGTATCGAACATAGAAAGCAGATCCAGGCGATGCTTCCGAGTACGGCGCCTATCTCCTCGTCTATCGGAGCTAACACTCGGTGAGCTGCCATTGTTCCCTTGCCTCTGCAAATGATGTATCCAACAGATTGAGGGCTGGTTGTGGTAGTCCTCTTTTTAGGACCGGGGACAAAATACGGCCTGGGTAATCGATTCGTAGATTACCACCGTTATCGTAATATCTGACGCGCAGCAGTACCCTCGTATCTATCACTGTACGGGCTGTCCTCGCGACTTTTTCTAGCTGCGCGACAATCTTGTTGAACTGCAGAACTTGTCTGTTAAGTCCTCTCTCTCACATACTCTCTTGATTATCCTTCGTTCCTGAACAACATCTCATTCTGAATGGACTTCTTGGATTAGGTGATCTCGTGAGATGGGATCATGGAGAGGTAAGAGCAATAGAAGTGACTGAAATTCTATGGTCAAGATGCTCTGAGGTGTACTCATTTCATGTGGACGGAGAGGGTTCCAAATCAACAAAGAACTATGTTTCTGACACACGTACACTCATTCACGCTACATCATTCATCTACACTGGGTCACTGAACGAAATACAGGAAAGAAATTTGTGAGACGTACCAAAGCCAGACGGATACGGGAAGTAATCCGTAATGGGATCATACCATAATGTATGCCTTCACCAAAACTTATATTACAAATTACCACCCGCTCCGAAAGGTTGCCAAAATTCATCAGCCTCAATAAAGGTGAAGGTAAGACGGTTTACTTGTGGATATGTGGAATTTGGTTTAAGGTAAAACAATTATTATCGTCCTTTTTATTTTATTTTTTTATTTTGTCTTGAAATTTTTATACTAAGGCAATGTCATTAATTTATGTTTATTATATATCTAGTAATGTTGAACCCTTCATAGCACTCATACTATATTGGCAACTTAATAGAGGAATTTATACCTTTCACCCAACCTAAAGCTCATAAGTTTTTGTTCATGTTTGTCCATTTTCTAGTGGTACGTGAGCAATAAATAGCGATCTGTTTTCTTAAGCATAAATGTGGATGTAGGGTTGATAGATAATATATGCAAAATATATGCGGCACAGCATTAAAGAAACTAGGATTTATCAAGAGTATAATAGGGCGGTCCTCGGATAAAAGAGTATAAGAGAGGTGCTATTTTCTCTAGTAAGGCCACACCTCGAATATGTCGCGAGCATTATGACCATGGACAGAAAGATTAAACCAAAAAAAGTTAATAAAATTCAAAGGAAAGCTGCGCGCATCGTTAAAAATTGCTTCGTGTGAACGTATCGTGTTTCTCAGCTTTTAAAAAGATTAGGCGGGGAGCCACCAGAGACTTGGAGGCAAAGCGCTAGGCTTAGCTTGCTTGATAAATTCAGAACAGGCGTGTTTCAAAGCGACACAGAGAATATCATTTTGACGCCACACTGCGTTTCTAGGTCTGACGGAAGTGACAGAATGAGAGGGATACAATGCCGAACAGATAGGCTCAAAAATTCATTCCTTCCACGTACTTCCACATACCACGCACTACGTACACGTAATGACTATGATAAAAACTGAGCTCCACTGAAACACTCCCTTAATACACTTCACTTTTTCACCTCACAAATCCTTATTCTTAACACTTTCACACGGCTGATATCTTCACACACCCCGCCCCCAGGTGATGGCTCGCACGGTAGTATGCAGGTGTATCCGTGTTTGACGCCTTTTCTGGATATCAACTCACGATTAACAATCGTAAACTGCAACTGTGAAATTGAATTCATTGTTTATTCAACATCACCTCTGCTCCGATCTGTTTGGACGTTCGCGGCCGTGTGAGCAGCGTCAGGAACGAATGGGAGCAAGCGTGCCTTTGCGTTGCAAAGTGAAGAGCGCACCAGAGCGGATGGAAAGCGCCAAAAGGCACTTCTACGAAAAGAGGAGGCAGAGAAGATCTGAATTCGTAGTGGAAGGAATCGTTCCTCTGGAAATGTAGGTGAGACGAGACTGCTTGGGAATGTGCGAGATGGAAAGGGAGATAATTGGAATTTTGAACGGAATGAAGGAAAATGTATATATGAAGATTTCACGAGGAGTGAATATTGGACAATAGATATCAATGTAAAGGGAACGTCAGGGAAGATCCCCTGCATTCTTAAAATGAGAGAAAGGCATTCTGAAGGACAATCCATCCCTTTGGATGGAATTACAATGATGATCATAGATCAACTTCGTAAAGTTGACTCACGTTCTTACTCTCGATGAGGCCAATGTTAGGACGCTTTCATACGTTTCCATTACTGAAGCGTTCCATTTACATACCTTAACAGCAAAGTAAGTCTCCTCGCGCCATCCATCTTACCTTTGCCGACAAAGTTTTTCCGTAAAATATCGACTTTGAAGCAAACTTCAAAGCGCCTCGAGTTTGGCATACCTCGATGGAATGTAATGAAAGTACGTGTGTCGATAAGATATAAATTTGGCCGCAAAGTACTTTGTCGTGATAAATGTCAACACTAAGCGTTTACAGGCAGACAAACTTGAACTTCAAATGTCAACCGTGGAAAATATAATATAAAAAACGTATGTGGTAATAACATCGACCATCAAACGGGGTCTTGATTTTTTGTTCAGAAGTCATAATTTAAAAAAAAAAATTTTAGTTGACAATTAAAAAAAAATTATTTTTCAGTAAATCGTCCGTTTTTATATTAAGAAAGATACTCTTACAAAGGTTTTTGACACCCTGAGGGCCTTGATCATATTAGTTTTATCTTTTCATCTGGCATCTGTCAGTTCTAATAGCAATGTATTGTTATTTTGCAAACCTCATTTCAAGGATACCTCAGCACTTGTAACAAGATGGAATAGATAAGCTAATAAGAGATATTTGAACAAGCTAGAGGAAGCTAGTGTTTATGAGTTGGCATCACATTGGGAATTTTTTTCTTCACAATGTATACGCAATAAATCAGTTTGATCGATATAATTGCCTCTTTTTCAAATCTACCGGAAATAAAGACATAATTATGGAATAAATTAATCCCTATTTATATGAGATACTAATCACTTAAGATTCGGCAGGTAAAAGTCATCCCTTTTTATTGTGCCTCTTATATTCCGGCCTGTTTCAAACGGCCCTTCACATCATTCATAAAAACTTAACACAACAATTTTCTACAAAAAACTATCTAGAGGTGTTCAATTATAATTCAGCAAAGTTCCCTACTCGATATGATTTAATAATATAAAGAGACAGGCATGTAAGAAATGCGTGTTAAGCATGCAAAAGTTTCTGCAGCTAGGGTTCTGCCAAAGTGCATGCTTGCAAAGAACATCCTACAACTTTTTGATAAAAATGAATCGGAGCTGAACTTATTAATGTATAGAGAGGCACATGTGCACTTCTGTTCCGAATAAAACGTAATTTTTTATACAAGTATAGAAAATAATTCTGTAAAACACCGGATTTAGACTGAACAACGTTCTCAATGCCGTGATAGAGGCAAATATGGAAAAGAAAGAGCCTGGAGAAAAGCCATGAACCAGCAGCATGGACCAAAAATGGAAGAAGTTACTATTTATGTTACTAGTGACGAGCTAAGGTCTTAATCCGCCGTGACTGCTTTGACGCAACTGAATCTTTCACGAAAATGAGAGTCGTCTAGACACCATTACTTGTTGCGGACGCATGGCGTACGAGGAAAGGTTAAGGCCACACGAGAATGATAAGGTCAAAATGTTCCAATTAACTGGAAGATTGCTCGAGGGATATGGGTGAAAGGAAGAGTAAAGGCAGTCACTATTGGATGTTGGCTATGGAGTGAGTTTTGTGAAGGAGAGCGGTAAATTAATTATTTAATTACATGGATCATGAAGTTCTATTGCATCTACATTATTCTAACATACAGGTACATCGGAATCTTCGGAAAAGTTTCTTAAAGAACCAAAACGACGATCTCAAGATTCAAATTGTGAAGTCTTCGCTTGGTGGAAGGTCAACATTTTTTAAACAAAACGTTGTGTCTTCCAAAGATGTATTATTACTAACACAACTGGTTTCGGCAGTACGCCATTATCAGGTACACTGAATTAAAATCAATCGGAATACTCTCCATCGCTTTGAGTCCCGCAAATTTCTTAATATTGGCAATCAGATTGACAGGTGGGCAGTTTTATGTCACACTGCATTACAAGGTGTCCATTATCTCGGACACATTTCGAAAGAAAATACAAAAGAAAAAAAATAAAACAATAATAAAATCGGGATTAAGACCTTCGGATTTTTTGTCAATCAGTAAGATGGTTGCCGTTGACCAGAGAATAACCTTATATAACAGAGGGCTTCACTTTAGGAATCATTGAGCCGAAAGAAATACCTCATGCTTAGACAGTGTACATGGTAATCTGGTGGTTGAAATTTTACCAATCGAAAAGACCTGCATTTGGATTTAAGGAATGCCTAAGGTCATGTCTTTGTAAAAATTGATAGATACTCAATAACCCAAGCAAGCCAGTGGCTAATCCAAGGTAACCTCGGAAATCAATACAAAATCTCACCCAATAGGTGCCTGAAGCACTAATATAGAACCTACCTATATTAGTTTTGGACTCAAAATTAAAAAATTGAAACCGATAATCAGTTTTTCACCTTCATGCACACAGGATAAAAATCATTAGCATAAAATAACAAACAATTTGGCATCAAAACGATGACTGTCTCATTTTTCTTGTTTTTACTCCTCCTCCTTACCGTTATTTTTTGAAAGTGCTCTACACCGGAACTCCACCAAATTCATACGGTTACACATGTCGGCAAATAGCTTTTGTTAGGCTCCGGGAATGCAGCTGAATGCAATAAATGTACGATGCAACCAACATACCCTCCTCCCTACCATTATTCCTTGAAAATGCTCTACTCTTTATTTTTTCATAAACATTTTATAAAACCAAGAAAGCAGTACTTTATCTTCTCCTAATTGATAAGAACATCAGCGACACATATGGAGAAATTTTCACCCAACACCTATTTTAGGTCATTTACCTGCAAGTTAAAAATGCTATTTAACATACTATTTTCTATTTTTTTACGTTAAAACCATCATACATACGTTAATTAAATATAAGAAACACAGATAATGACAATTAGAGGCATGCATTTTGTATTTTCATCAACTGTTTATAAAACGATTCCGTATTTCACCATAGACGCGGCATGGCAATTTAAATAATGCCAGTGTCATTTTTTGAATGTGGATTAAATCCAAAATGGAATTAGCGGTGAGTGAAAGGTTTCCACTTCCTGATTTTGAATTCAAATAAAGCAGCAGGGAGCACATTCATGCGTTACCACGAGCTCAACATTTGTCAACCGATGAGGTATTATTACGCTTTCCCGTGCGCTATATATGTACGCTGTCTTTAAAAAAATCGATTATTTCATACAGAGCGTTAAGCGGCTGGTAATTCAACTTGAAAAAAGATCGCAATGGACTCAATATTAAAAAATTGAAATCGATAATCAGTTTTTCACCTCCATCCATACAGGATAAAAATCATCAGCATTATATAAAAAAACTATTTGGCATAAAAGCTGTGACTTTCTCTTTTTTCTTGTTCTTATTAAGCTACCCTCCTCTGTACCGTAATTCCTTGAAAATGGTCTACACTGGAACTCCGCCAAATTCATGCAATTACACTTAATCGGCAAATAGCTTTTGTTAGGTTCCGGGTATACAGCTGAATGCCATAAATATATGGTGCAAATGTGTTGCCTCGTTTTGCTCGATTAGCATTTATATTCAGCCAGCCAATCGATTAAATTTGGCAGCAGAAGTGAACGAGACTGCCGTTTAAAAGGAGAATGGTCTTTATCTTTGTGCTTGTCAGAGCGCCAAATTACCGCGCCACTCTTGAACTTACTATGCAAATTTCCTCCACTACAGCCAACATTCAAAATTTCTAGGGATATACCAACATAATCGAGGTGTTCGCACACGTTTGAGTCTGCCCGACAGTATTTCGTCGAAATTTCGCCTCTAAGTTTTGATTACATGAGGTATTCCTAACATAATTTTATTCGTTGCCAACAAAGAATTAAAATTTAGAGAGTAGAAGTAAATGTTCAACAAAGTACTGTAGGATTTAACAAATTTCTGACAAAAGAATTTTCACTGCCCCGAATTGCAATCCAAAGCACATAATTTATGAAATCAATAAAAAATTAAGTCTTGAACGATAACAATAAAATACAATAGTCTCCCTCCCTAGCCTCCTGAGAAAGTCAAAAAAATGTTATTTGAACATGCACCCAATTATTAATTTTAACAAAAATCGATAGTTCAATGGATGCAACGTTTCTAAAGTCGCAGTAGATACCTATTCGTGAAGGGTGCCCCTCAGCTCAGTGGGATAGCGCAATTATACCATCGTGCACGTCATTCGCAACATCTATTTTATTTGTCCGATCTCATCTCGCTATTAGCGATTATTAAAAAATGCTTGTCAATATGTCAAAAAACCACTGACGTACAGGAGAAATTCAAATTGGGAATGGGACTCGAAACGATTCCGCTTTTAAGTACCATTTGTGGTTTTCGCCCGAACGTACGTCCGCGCTTAACGCAACACTTTTGAGCGTTGCTTTCAACCACGGCCAAGCGTCCGAATGAAATTTAAATGATGACCTTAACAGAGATTAACTCCGATAACCTCAATTCCGCTTCTATTATTGTTTTATATTTTTCACATATGCATTATTTTTCGAAAGTTGTCCGAGGTAACAGACAACTTGTAACGCAGTGCGACATAAAACTGTCCGCCTGTCAACCTGATTGCCTACATGTAGAAATTTGTGGGACTCAAAGCAATGGAGAGTAATTTGTCAGATTAGATAGGGAAAAATTTTCCGTTTTCCTTCATAAAGTCCTTCATAACATTTAAAAAAAATTAAATTAGGGGATTGAAAATCTTGATTTCTTAGTAATTATTGCCTGCAAAAATAGCTGATAGTTTTACCATTTCATTGAAGTAAGTATCTCTTGCAGCCCTCCCACTCGATATTATACTTTAGCAATTATTGGATGTGGATTGAATGTGTCTACTAGAAAATCACGAATTGCGGTTAATTGCTATTGCGATAGCGATCATGAAAGGTGCGATAGCGATCATGAAAGCTGACCAAAACAGAATAAAAGTCTTCAAAACCTGGTGCTGGAGGAGGATGCTAAAGGTAAAATGGATGGAAAAAATGAGAAATTATGAAGAGTATAGGAGAGTAGAAGAGGAAAGGACCATATGGAACATCATACAAAAGAGGAACAAGATGGATTGGAGACACCCTGAAACTTAATGGGCTTCTGAGGAACAAAATTGAAGATAAAAGAGAGGGAAAAGTACCCAGAGAATAACCCAGTAAAATTCATAGACCAACTAACAAGGGGAGTGTCAGATAACCGGGTCTCAGATTTTATTCAAACTTAGTAGTTGTACAGACCGCTGTATGTGGTTTATAAATCACCCCACATATAGGGTTATATAACCAATAGTTTAAACAAAAAAGCCTTTAAAAATTCCCTTTATACGGGCCACCCACATAACTGACAAGCTACGAAAAATTTTAATACTATTAAGAATTATGCTTGAATTGTAAAAATATGAAGACAGTATTATAAAATAATTATAGAAAATGGAAATCATGTGCATATGTGAAGGAATAATGGAAATACGTCGTGAAAAGATAAGGAAGTGACATAATTATAAGGCTGCCTTCGACCGAAAAAAGAGACTAAGCCTGACGTCGTGTATGCAAATGAAAAATTTGCCCCGCGCAAAAATAATATTTCGAGTAAAAATATAAAAAATCTTGAGCACATTGTAGGATGCCGTAAAAGAAAAACTATCAAGACAGCGGAAGAAACATACCCCAAATTGGAATCGAACCCGTGTTTCTAGACCGGAGACGAGCACGTCAGTCACTCGTCCAGCTTGTCAGTTATGTGGGTGGCCCGTATAAAGGGAATTTTGAAATTTTAAATGCCTTTTTTGTTTAAACTATTGGTTATATAACCCTATATATGGGGTGATTCATGAACCACATATAGCGGTCTGTACAACTACTAAGTTTGAATAAAATCTGAGACCCGGCTATCTGACACTTCCCTTGTAAGCCAAAAGTACACAGAAAAAGGCACCAGGAGGTAAGGGAAGTAGCATTAGATAGGGAAGAGTGAAGGGCTGCAGTCAACCAATCTTAGGATTGAACGACCAATGAAAATGAAGTGATCATGATGTTTTGAGAGTCGACCCTTAGGGCTTGGGAGGCTCTTCGAGAATTAAAAGCTGCAAAGAATCCCAGCGGCCAAACTATTTGGGAAAGGGCATCTTCGCAAACTTTTTCACGTTTTCGAGCAAAAGAATGCGTAGAATAACGCTAATGCAAATATTGGAGGCACGAATATTAGTTTGAATTAAGAGAGAGAGAAGAGAGAAGGTTGAAATTCATGTGATTAAAAGAGAGAGTACGCTTGCAATGCGCCTTGAAAGCATTACTTATGTGTTATCATATTTACTGATAGCACTAATTTACCCTCCAATATTTCATTTATTTATTCATCTTCTTCAGGGATACAAACACAATTGAACTTTAACCAACCAGGGTATTACTAAAGATAGTATATGCGAGGTTCTACTCGAAAGTTCCCGAAAGCCGTGCGTAGTGTGTGAACAAGTTTAAATACGAAAAAACACCTCTATTTGCTACATCATACATCTATAGTGTACAATTAAACCAAGTGTTTTCGTTCTGAGTAAATGTATTTTTTATTTGAGAAAAATTTTTCATTGTTTGTTCGGCTTGTACTGTAATTTCGCTATAACGAACGCAAGGAAGCAAAAATTTCGCCATCTTATTGACATTCAGTCTATTTACTCAAAAATTAGTCCTCTGTTTAATATGTCTGTTTATGACAAAATCCTACTTCCGCCGCAATTTTTTCTCAGTTTTCATGATTTGGCGAGGTTTTCTTCTTGAATAGAGTTAAATATAGAGAAAAAAGTATTTTTCTATGTTAAAAATAATTAAAGCATATAGTATTTCCTCATGAAGCTGGAAATATTTTACGGAATATATCTATCTAGTATTAATCCCAATTTTTCAAAAATCTACAAGAAGCGATTTCTCCCAGCAAATTGAATTAATTCAATATGAGCACCTATCTACAAGAAGCGATTTCTCCCAGCAAATTGAATTAATTCAATATGAGCACCTATCTGCGTTCAAATTAGTGCAATATTAAACGTGTATGTACGTTATGTAAATGGTTACAGCACTGCATTCGGTGACTATGGCTAAAACAAATATTTATATTATTTAATTATTCGTTATCTATGCCACTATTTTGTATATTTTATGGTTTAATTTTCAGTATCTAAAAAATATCATCAGTAAATGCAGTTTGTCTTAAAATATGGACGAAATGTTGGAAGTGTGTTTGTTTTTCCTCCCGCAGTCAATAAATATAATAAAGTTCCATGTGAATGGTTATTGCTCCGTTATTGGTCTGCAGTTTTACTTTTATGAAATCGATCAATTAACCCATCACGACGGAAAGCGATAGAGTGTGTACCGTGTGCAGTATCATGGAACGTGACCCATCATTCTTCTTTATTTCGCAGTCGCCGTCAACAGCCCCTCCCCCCCCCCCCCCAATGGTCGCTCGTGCCCCATCGCTCCTCGGAGGGATTCCACCAGCTGAGAGCAATGAACCTCGACGCGTCTCTCTCTCTCCGTCGCATAATAGGAATTGGGGTTTGATACGCACCAATCAATTCCCCGCACCGGAGTCCATTGCATCCAACCCAATTCTGTCGGGAATTCTCTCCTTCGCAACACACATCGAAAATGAGGTTCTAAAGCCCATTCCCCGTTATTTGCCGCGCTGTTAGCCTTTTTACGTGCTTCGAAGACGACATTTCCTATTATTCTGCGTCACAAATAACTGCAGAAGAACCGAAGTATTTTGTGACCAAACAACTTTGAATTTTGAAGGCGGTTATTCTTTAACCTTTCCATCCACCTTCCCTTCAGAGGCACCATAATAGCTACGGACAATTTATGGATTTACGGGGGAACCAAATAAATGTTTAAGTGTGGGGGTTGAAGAAAATAAATCTTTTATAATAATTTTTTTACGATTTTCTTCATGGATATTCACATCTGTCATTCGTCTTGGCAATACTGTCTCATCGTCGTTGATCCGAGATCCTAATGGGGATGCATTCGACTCGGTCGAACCTCGGGAAATCCGTGACTGTGACATCACGACCTTCGACTTATCTGAGCTTTAGAATGTCCTTATTTAAAATTGCCAATAATGTGACGTCAAAATGTCACTTTTCTCTCTGCTCGGAAATTCCAAAGAACAAATAGACACCCAGTTTGGCTTTATATTTCGGACATACTTCCAGATGAATGCATTCATAGGTGTATCCCATATAGATTTTCGATAGACAGGTCAAAACCACGGGTAGTAACGCTGGAATTGCAATTTTTAGAGTCTCTCTCAACTCAGTATTCTCGTTAGGACATGAACGCATGAACACAATAACACATGCATAATCTCAGGTTTCTAGTGGTTATTGCCTCAAAAAATTTTACAATAAACAGCGATTACCATATGTAGCAATAAGAAAACCTCATCGACTTGAATATCTCAAAGTATATTTTTCAAGCAATAGAACGAAACTCGATTCATGTAGACATATTACATATTTTAGGTTTTATTTATTTTTTAATTTATTACTTCTAACTTAAAATCTTACTTTAATTGAAAATTCACTCCTCTCGAAACATGGCCGGTTTTTAAGGTTCTATCAACTTTAACTAATTGAAGGTGAACTGTGCATCGATGATATTCGTTTGTTATTTTACCATTACAATTTTAGTATTTTAATGCATAATCTAGAAGAGAACGAAGCTATTTGAGTACCGGGGCATGTTCACGCATTAAAAATAACTTTGCAACTAATACAGAGTATTTTATTTATTTATTTATTTATTTATTTATTACAGAGGATTGAAACTTTGTCTGTCTGACGCTCCTCCACTGAAAACACTTCCAGTCGGCTTCTTGCCACCGTTTGGTAAGAGGCGATTGACGTGTGTTTTATGAGCCGGTTGGTTACCTAGGGTAAACATTTTAGTTAGGTTATTCAATGTAGATAACTTTTGAAGAGCAATCATTAAGTAACAATTTGATATTTTCAACTGTATTCTGAAATCAAAATGGATCACTGTTGGTCAGGTTAAATGAGAAATATGGTAACGGGGCCAGTACTTACAGTTTGTTAGGTGTGCAAACTAACCCATTCGTTATCATACACTGTAGTATTATTCTTACTCCTTCTAAAAAATAAAATTTTAGATTGCGATTAAGTTAATGGTTTCTTATTCGTAAAATTCGTAAAAGGTTTCTTATTCGTAAAATATTGCTCGTATGACACATTTACGGCCACTATTTCTCCCTTCAGACCAAGGTTTGGTTGGGAACTATGAGATTTTTAGACAAGTAAGGACCCTTACTGAACATACGTTAGGGTATCCAGGCCTATGGATTGTCCATCTGTTCATCCATTTGAAAAATTCCTATTTTTAAGAGCTTGAATATCACTTATCCTATTTCAGAAGACATCTTTCCTTCCAAAAATCACCACCAAGACAATTACCAAACAGTATGAATGGAATACAAGTTGTTAATTGTCACGGAATCTCCTGAAAATACCGCTGCAGATGAAGAAATAGGGGCTAAATAAGAGAAAAAAGTTAAACGTATCAGATGCTTTGAAACAATTGAAAACCAAGAGTAAATTTGATTTGATGCATTAAATGCAAAACAATGAGATCAAGAATTCTGCATTTTAGGACAAATATTGCTCATTTTAAAAATAATCGGTAACAGTAATGATGATGATGACGACAATTTTTTAGTAATTTCAAAGTATATTAGACAAAAAGTGACTTTATATCATGGTGAACGTGTACTTTATTGATTCTAAGAGTCTTTGTATATTTTACGAACATAACTCGTCCTGTGTACCAACTTCTCCCATATATGAGGCATGTTTGTACACGTGTACTGTTTTAGGAAATATTTTTTCAAAACTCTATCAATGATGGTATTCTATCAAACTCTTCCATTTATTGTCTCAATACACTATAAAAGCTGTAATTGAAAGCAGTATGAATTAAAAATAGAAGATTTAAAGTGTACCCAACTTGCCCCAGTCTCCCCTTATGAAGAGAATAAATAGCTTCATGTCAGTACTATAGCAGAAAGGAACATTGAAGTCATGAAATTGCGCATACGGCAATATTATATGGATAGGCAGGTTATAAAATACGCATAAAGTATTGGTAATAGCAGAGGAATAATTGCAGTACCTTAATAATAGTTTATCAATTAAATTGCAAAATACAAAGAAAATTCCAAAATAAGTACTGCATTTACTGAAGTGTTCCTGGAAAAATTCCGCGCGACGGTCATGTTAGATTGGTCATTTTTTTACAAAAATACAGGTTTCACTTCCGTGGGGAAAGATGCCCTCTACTCACAACTTTAATTTTAAACAATGACAAACTAGGACGCTTATGGATAAGCACGCACAAGCAAGTCAAAGAAATGTAAGGTATTTTTCGAGCACGTATCAAGAATGCAAACTGCAGTCTAGAATAACTGTCTATAACGGTACTTAGCAGCCATTTTAATTAATCCGATTTAGCTCTTCTCTTCTATTCTTAAAATTTTACCAATGATACGACTCTCAAAGTTTGACTTGCCACACATTGTACCAACTCTCTTCCATCTCTCCAGAATCTCGACTTCCACTAGCGAATGGAGGAAACATTATTCGCTATGCCTCCGGCTGGAGCCTGTAAGTTTTACTCAGAAAAATTACACAGCAGAACTCCGACTAAACTTTTTGGTAAAAGTTTTCGTTTAAAAAAGTCCCACTTACCAAGACCGATTGTGGTGGGGTAGGAAGGAAATACGCAAGCTGTCGAGCTGGACGACAAATGACCGAGTGACGTGCAAGGGCATTCCACGAACGACAAGCCCGAATGGAATGGCGATCTTTGGTCAAAAACCAATCCAATAGTAAAGTCGAGATTTACGGACAACCTTCCTCATTGGTAATGAGACTTCAGTTTTTCATTCCGGAGTATTGTGGGGGGAGAGTGAATACTGTCCATTCCATGCAATTCTTGAATGACGATATTAGTTTTCAATTTCAATATCAGGAGAATTAAACCCATAAAATAAACTAAATAATATGGAATTTCAGCCACATGTACGATGTTTGTTTGATGATTTGATGAGGATTTTCTCGAGATGTAATAGTATTATTTTCCGGTTCATGTTCACAACGTGAATTTAATGATAGGCAATTGCAAGACCCAATGAGATTACTATTGCTTACCCATTTCTGAATGTCCTCATCTGAATGGATGAGTTTTCATCCATGCAATGAATTATTGTCACCATCCAATCCCTTTCAATCCCTAATGTTTTGTAGAAATCATTAAAATATTGCTTAAAGAGGACATACATTCGGCTCAATCCGTATTAGTCTGCATCTTCCACGGTTTGAATGCATATTAAATTTTTCCGTGTGCCTGTGTCAGCTGTATCGTTCCGCAATCTACTGCATAAATGAGGTGATTGGGAAATAATTTTAGCCAAGCATGGGAGAGCATCGAGATGCCATTTCATGAGATCCCGCCGCCGCTATGCGAGACGACTAAAATACTGAATTCCTCTCTTTCGCTTTTGCTGTTTAGAATAACACTGTTGTTACTGATAGCAGTCCATGTTTACTAGGATAAGTGTCGAGCTAGTCAACATTTTAGAGTTACACTTAACTACATTATATCGTGAAAAATACATGAATGCGTATTTATTATTTTACGGTTTTATTTTATATGAAAACATTTTCCGGCCATATAAGTCGATATCAGCGCCGTTTCATTCAAACTATCGTGTTCTACGTAATCTCCGGTAGTAATCAGCAAATTAATCGAAAACTAAGATAATTGGCACTTAAATAAATATATCATTGCCATAAGGCTCCATAGGAGTATGTTCTTCCTGTTTTTTAGCATACATGGTATTTATGATGCATTAAAAAAATCATTATTTTTACCCGGTATTCACCCATTTTTCGCATTTAACACCATGACACAATTCAATATCTCAACCTGTGAAGCTGTCAAATGCCCAAATGATATGATACACAGTCATGCGGGTGGGTGCAACTATTAACACTAAATTGTGGAATGAAAAATTAATGAAACCCACCATCAAATTGACAAATATCATCCCTCTGGTTTCATGTTGTTTGCAGTTCAATTTACGAAGAAGTAGCCCAAAAAGGTAGCATATTTTTATTCATATCAATCTGAGGACAAGTCTTTTCCTAAAAAAAACCTGAGTATAAATTAAATGTCGTATAAGTTATTTTAAGTTGTTTTGCGGAGGAAAAGCAAAGTTCGTTTACAAAAATCATAGATTTTTGAGATAAACATGACGCAGTTTCTTTAAAAATGTTTCTTATAACCCCAATTGCGTTCTGCATGGATCTGTAGATGTTCATACTTTAAAGTAAGTGTGACTGGTGCAGGATATTTCATGTAGCATTTTGTATCGCAGAAAGGCATCGCTATAGAAAAATTTAAAAGCATTGCCGTATAAGCATCGAAAAACGGCCCTCCATGATAGAAGCATTGGCGCCTGCTCCTTCAGCGAATTGGAGAAGTGGAACACGGTTGGGCTTGTTGAGCTCCGCTTGAGTTTGGATGAATCCAACTTGCCTTGAGTGCTGTAGTTCACATCTGCTAGTGGCAGACAGTGAGTAGCGAATGACGTCGACTCATGATGCACGCTAAACGGATACTCAAAATACGTTTTCTATTCTGGTTTTGAAGATTTATTCGAATATTTCTCCGATAATCATTCAATGAAATTATTTGCATATCTCTCCTTCTCTGAAGTACAATGCGTTAGGAAATAATCCCAAAAATGGGAATTCACTAGGCGTTAATTATATTCGAAAAGGACGCAGAGTTCTAAATAATTTGTTAACGATTTTGAACAGCATCATCCCCAAAGAAAATAAATAAATTATATTTTTATGCTAATAAATCTATTTTTACTGACAAGAGTAGAAAATGTTGATAAATATATGTAAAATTTACATGTGTTGCATTTCATTTTAAGTACTTTTGACTATGGCATAAAGTGATGGTATTTGACTTATAATATGATATTCCTGTTTGGGTTTCTTTTATCATTTAAAACTTATGTAAGTGCCGAATTGGTTTTTGGATTTGTCTCATAATTTATCTTTGCATGCTAAGAAACAAACATATTTTGAAATTATCTTTCAATAATTAACTCAAGGATTCTACGGCAGTAGACGTAAGTATTTGCAGAAAAAATTAAAAAGTAAGTGTTTTATTACGTTTTGGTGATTCTGCGTATTTTTTGGCGAGTAAAGGATATTAAATTTCGCATGAGTTTATAGCATTCTTTCCTGCTCTTTTTGAACGAGAATCAACAGCACCACTGCCCGTAAAAATTTTATATTAGTTTTCAGGAAACGGTTGCATCATCCATAAAAAGCTGAGTCAGCTAAATTAGAATTAGCTGAGCTCATTGAAGGACTAATTTTGTCAAAAAATAGCGATTCACTTAGATGGTGACCGCAAATTATAACCAAACATACAATTACGTGATGAAACTCGAGCAGAAATATTTATAAGTTACATAATCTCAATTTCTTGATTACAAAGGGAGTTGTATCGAAATATTTCGATTAATGAACAAAAGATTTTAATATCATGCAAATTTTACAAGAAAATTCCAAGAAAAAATCATGACAGAAAAATAAAGACTTGCGTCATTAGAGCAGATTAATATGACCATCATCTACGCAAAAAATAGGTCACTGCCATTATTTTTACGTGAAATGTCAAAAATTAATAAAGGGATTATTAAATGTTCGTAGAGGGTATCTCTGGAGGATGATGACTACGCTCATTAAAGCGTAATGACGGAAGCACCAAGGATGCAAATATTGTGCGCCTGAAGCTTAAAACACGAAATTAAACCCCAGTTTGCAGATTATTAAAAAAACACTTTTTTGCCTAACTTGCAGTTTTTATCCTTGGATTGACTAAATAGTCTTTGAATAGTTATTTGCTAAGTGCGGCCCATCATTCTTTTCCATCCCTTTTTGCCTATTTTTCTTCCTTGTATTTCTTCTTCCATTTTTTACCTCTTGTTATCACCAGCGGGATTTTTCCTTCGATTTCTCCACTCTTGTGTAACTAATCACCAGTCTTTCTCGGTCTAGTCGAACAAATTTGTTCTTTTATGCTAAATTTTCCGCTAATTTATCTTAAATAGTCCACCTCGTCCTTCAATTTATTCTTGAATTTTAAAGGCTTATTTTCTGTTCAGGGGTTGAGGTCACGGTTCCTTTTTTCGCGTTTTCGTCATTGTAATCCTAATCAAAATCTGTTCTAGAAATTCAATGCTTATAGTAACTGTCATAAGGACAACCTTACCGATGAAATCTAGCTATATTTTGGTAAATAGTAAAATTAAAAGTAAACTTACAAAGTTTTTGGTAATTCCTGAACATAATGAAGATCAAGTTTTCGCTCTCAAGAGTTCAATTGTAAAGAAAAATTCCGCAAGCAGAGGCGTTATGGAGGACCGTGATTGCACCCACGCTTTTCATCTGGTAGATGCTACCGTTTCGGATATCTCTTCTTTTATAGGCCCCATAATCTTCTTCGAGAGGTTTTTCCCGTGTATTAAAATAGTTGGAGGGCTTATCGTGAGTCATTGAATGAACATCTTGGTAACTCTTCAAGTAAGTCGGGAAAAATTCTTGAGTGGGCGGGGCGAGGACTGAGTATGACGGGAGGGGAGATCGGTTTTGGCTGCACTGAAATTTAAGTGCCGACAGATTCCCTAAGCAAGCAATAAATCAGCGGCGGGGATCGACTGAAATATCATTAGTTTCTTCCTCTCGCGACCTTCATGCCGAGGCTATAAAAGAACAAAGAAGAACATGAGGGTCAAATGAATGTTTCAAAGCTATCTAACATACAATTACCTAAGAACATCTATTTATACGGTGAACATCACCATGCACGTAGTAATATAAGTTATGCAAGAACTATATATTTAAATTTTCGTATAAATTGGAGCATTTGAATGACTAGGATTTGTGGCACGGAATTCGAAGTTTAATTGTAAGCACGTGTTTTTTGTTGGCATGACCTCTTAAAATTTGTTAGCCACCATTATAATCATATGAAACTAATTATTTAGGGTTTATGGGAAAATCTGTACATGTCGGATAAAATTATTTCGAATTGCATGTCTAATATCATGAGGCTACCTGTTAAAATGGTATAAATTAAGTTACCAAGGAAAAACATCGTTATGATGCTAATTTTGCGTTTTTTTTCATGTATACACATATCACTAATAACTTATTTTTGTGTCAACTTTTAGTGCGGAAAATATTATTGTTGCAGATTACTCCTGGAATTGCAAGGGACTGTCAAGATCAGAAAATAATTTATCATCACTAACAGTAGTTTATAAAATAATTATTTAAAGTAAATCACCCCTTATGAGAAAATATAAAGCTCATTCTATTATGGGCTATCATGTTAATCATGTTTTATACAACTTTATATACCGCTATCAGCATATTTTCACGCCTATTGACCGCCCTTTTTCACCGCTTTATGCAGTTTTATTTACCACCGATCAGGACTTTTATTTCCCACAATTTAGGTACTCTACTAATAAGTACTCATATGCACAGTTTCACGTAAGTCAGTATATGAAAAAAATCACTTAAACCGCCTTAAGGATCCGATTGGTAGAGTATTGGCTTCCCACACTGAGGGACCAGGTACTAACTCAGACATGAGTGGAAATATTTCTTAGAATTTAGATTCCTAATGGGGAGCTGTATAAAGAGCACTTAAAATATGTGAGGCACTTCCAGAAAGTAAGTTTCATTTGTATTTCTTGCTACTGCAGCGCTGTGATTGCAAGTTAGCGCATGCGCGGTACTTACCCTGGCCTATTTTGGAGAATCCAATGCCATTATGAGCTAGCTCATTGTTGTTTACGCTTTGTGGTGCTTGTTTGAAACGGCGAATAAAATTTAAAATCCCACCACCGAGGATGCTCACAAACGGTCTTGTATTGATTCGTGACAATGCCCGCCCTCACACTTTGCATGTGTCATAACAAATTTTGCAGAACTTGTTGGTTGAAAAAATTCAACCATAGAGCCCCATAGGACCTCATTTCTCGTTCCTTCCATCTTCTTTGCACCTGAATTCGAGCATTGGTGGCAACAGGTTCAGAAATGACAACGAGATCAAAGAGCATGTTGTTACTTGGTTGACATCAAAGGCGGCATCATTATATGACGAAGGAATACAAAAGCTTGTGTTTCGCTATGAAAAGTGCGCAAACATGACGGTTGTTGTATGAAAAAAAACTTATGATCTTAAAATTTTTCCTTTAATGTACTTTTTCTGAATATGTATTTGCTTTCTTTAACCTGTCAAATGTAACTTACTTTCTAGATGTACCTCGAAGAATTTCGTTCGTCAGATGATCACGTTGACACCTTTTGATGATAACAGAGTAATGCTGACAACGAGTCTCCCTCTTCCCTACTTCCATTCCCGAATACTCCTTTTCCGATCATTCTACCCACCTGCTGCCCTACATGGCGTAAATTACTTAAGTTGTCAGTCGCCTCCCTCAAATAAACAATCTCGCTCTTCATTCTATTTTTCCGTACGGTATCTTTATAATGAGTTCATCCTTAGGATGAGAACAGGAAGCAAAAACAGGGTCAAATTCTAAGGTGATCACAACTCGCCAAGTTCCCCTTTTTTTAGGTCGTTCCTTTACTATGTTCACCAGCTGATAAGGAGAATATTAAGCAATAATGGCGAGACATATCGTAAAAAAAGAGACTCGAGGCATTTTCCCATTCGAGGGATTTACTCACCATCCTCCGCGATGAAAAATATCCACCGTGAAATGTAGGAGAGAGGTATGCCCCTTCGTGGTTTCGTCCTTATTTTTCCCGGGGTGGGTCTCGTCTTTTCCATGAAATAATCGCAAAGCATTGAATTCCCTTCTCCATCCAATTCAAAAGCAAGCTTCCTCTTCCTCCACAACACAATCAACTCTGTGTTCTCGTACTCTGCATCCAAGACTCGCGAATAGCAGCTCTCGCATGAATATTGCACAACTTGTGGTTGCACGGGGACGCGATCCTGGGAGTATTGCTGCGAAACGAGGTCTCACAGGAGTCGAACAAGCCATGGATTGTCAGCGTTAATTTACCGCAGTGGTAAACTCCTGGGATAGGTCACGACGCCATTGGAATCCTCCACTGGTATCCCTGGTTTTGGGATTTATGATGCACGATTATATCATTTTCGCATGAAGTACAAACAACACCAGGCCCGGGTGTACACTGTGGTTTAATTATTTGAGTTGCTCGGCACAGGAGATGGCTCTCCCAAGGTATTCGGCACCTACGATCCAGTTAGATTTTGGTTAGGTAACTTGACGTTGAGACAGGACGATCTTTCACCGTAATCGACCACCTCCATCGATTTCATCCCATGTTAAAGCAAAAATTAACTCGTAATTAACTTTATTCCATAAGAAGCTGAGTAAAAGTAATTATAAAAGTAACACGCGTTATAGTATTTCCTTAGAGCTCAGACTATTATTTTTTTTCAAGTCGTGAACATGCCAAGAGTTTTGTAGATAGTCCAGTGTAAAAGATACGATCTAATCATTATTTTAAATAATTATTAATATAATGCCGATTAAGCATTTACCCCTCTAGTTCTTTTTTACCTAATTCAAAATCATATTTTGCATTTCCAAATATATATTTTTATACTCTCAATGCTGATGAGTTCTACTATAGAGGCGTTATGTAATGAGATAACCGTAATTGAGAGATAATATATTATTGATCGAAATGAATCTAGATATTTCTTTGTTTTTTATTTTTACTTCTGTCACCCTAGTTGTTACCCTAATTTATGATCATTGTATGGAATAACATAAACATAATTAACTTATACTCTTTCATATTCTTCTAATGAAAATATTGGATAAACATTGAGATACTTGGTCTTATGAGTCACTAGGTACATACTTGAAAGTATCACTCTACTTTATAATTGGACTGGAAGCTTTTACATTAAACTCCTAACGTCTGAAAATGATTTTGTACCCACGCAAGATTCAAAATTACATATTGAAAATATAGTGGCTCTCAGGGGATTTCCAATACTTCCTTTTGCAATCAACGGAAAAGTTGCTTTATTTGTAAATGACTCATCTGACCTGGCACAAAGGCGGGTCCATATACTCAAGTTGAAGGAGGTGGCAATCCTTTTGCTCGAGTCACCTTACGAAGTTCTGATAGAAATTCATATTTTTGGGCTTTGTATGGGAGCGTCCAAAAGGGCTTCATCCGCATTAAAACCCTCGAGTCTTCCATTCAAAGACAAGCTTACTACTAATTAACAGACCACACCCCCTCGTTTGATAACTTCTAAAATTTGAATTAAAATTATAATGCGAGGAGTTAACACGGTAGACTTTGGAATATTGAGATTTTTTCCATCAAAGAAAATACATGGAAATGAAAATTTTAAGTAAGTGTAAGAGTATAATGTCGTTGAAGATGCTTTACCAATTAAATATAGCATCAATTGAAGATAGCACTCAAACTTTACTCTTTAATTGCTCTTATTTTGAAGAAACTACTACGAAAAAAAAACTATTCTTAGCACCTTTGCGGCAATTTAAATGTGTGACGCCTGTGTTTGTCAATTGAAACATCAACATGCTGAATCAGCATTGCTGATATTTAAGTATAATTAGTCAAACTGAGTGCGCATAAAAATATTAAGCGTGAGAAATGATTATTAATTAAAATTTTAAAATAAAAACCGCATAAGTGTTATCACAAACTAACTATTTCACATAAACCCTCATCCTCAATGCACTATCTCCACCTTTACCATTTGGAGTTATGAGCAGCACCCTAAAGTGGCTGCAAAAATGAATAAGAATCTTCTAACATAATTTCATTTTTATGAACTCCTCCTGAATATAATTTTTATTTTGCAATAGTATTGAATAAATGAATAGAATTGATATCGCTTGTACTTGCGCTCTCTCTTTGGCGGCTGCTCACAATCGTATTGCGACATCACGTGAGTTTTCTTGTTTCAAAGGTAATTAGAAATAATTCCACAACGAACCCATGCATAAAAGAAAGGATACATTTTTTACACAGAATAAGCAGAGAGCTGAATTCCTAAAGCAAAATCCGTCATAAGCTGTCTGGCAGGGTTATCATAGTTCAAAAAATGTGACTTCACGCCATTCACCGTACAAGATGCACAAAAATGCATTTATCTGAAGTCATATTCTGGCTTAAAAATGAGCTCAGTCACCAGAATTACTCGCGAATGAAATGTCTTAAAGCACATTCTTGGATTCCTGAGAAATAGAGATTTTATTTACCTGAATCGCTGGTAGAATTTCTTCCTGAAATATTTATCGTTTAGTACGGTATAAGAGAGAGATGATTCTCATGACGATTTCTCCCATACTTATCCAAAATAATGATGCTCCGTACCACCGAGAAGGTTTTTTTGCATTATTTCTACCGATTTTTAAGTGGATAATGCCCTCAAAGGAGCATGAGATATTCCAAAATACCCAGGAAACAATATTTACATTATTTACTTTCACATGACTCCAGCTAGAAAGGGAGCTGCGAGACATTAATACAAGTCAGTCAATAGCAGAGAAATCGAGACACTTACGGCGTTTGCGTGAAATCGTTATTGATAACAAAATGCTGTTCATTAGGGAGCTGCAAACTTGAGTACTATGTTGAACAGGGAAGATAAGTGACTAAGCCGGAAAATTGATGTTAAATAAAACTTCTTCATTGTGAAAATAGCGTGATACGCAAAATAAGTTAACTACTTTATGAGAGCAAACTGCAGAATAGTAAATATTCTGTTGTGAGAATACTGGACGAGATATTAATAAGTTTTTACAAACCTTGAAATGTGATGGAAAATATTCAAAGATAGAAGTGAATTTATGAGACCAAGGGAAATGCGATGAAAATGAATTCGATGAAGCAACTGTTGCGAACAAAGGTCTAATTCATAATGGCGTATATAAAGGAGCATCAGAACTTTGTAAAGATTAGAATAGAAGAAGTGAGAGGAGTTGAGACTGAGGAGTAAATCCGAGACCCAAATCAGTGAAGCAATAAATCAAAGATGTGGGTGGAAAAGTATTTGGGAGACTAAACGGGCCGCTAGTATAATGTAGAGGATGACGAATGAAAACTAAAGAAAAGTGTCGAAACGTGTGGGTAATAACATAATTATAGCGGATGAATGACCGAGAAAGTTTGCCAGTTCTTCCAGCTGAGCGGAGAGCATAAGGGTTTGAAAAGAAAGAAAATAAATTTTGAATTAGCTTTTCTTCGAACGTTTTTATTATATTACGAAACCAACCGAGTTTAAACGAGTCTTTTACAGAGTCTCAAGTTGTCGAGGTGGACAAGGTATTTCTTGATAACTCAAGACCTTGAAAATGACGGTGACCTGTTGAGGTTACTGTCATTTTCAAGATTCACTGTCAACAGAGGTTGATGTCATAAAATAGTACGAAACAGTACCGATTCAATTTCTCTTTCCTCAAGAAAATTCAAAAAAATCCAGTGTTAAGCCTGAATCTGTTTGTTTTGTTCGTTTTTGAATTGGCCTTTGGCTGTGATGGTCGATCCGTTGAATATCGTACTTAAGGTAATCTACGGTTAGATTCTTATGAAATTCAATACATTTTAATAGCCAGAAACCATTTCAGTTAAGAATTCAATTCTGCCATATCCACATTTCAAGCTATGTAACGGAGACAAAATTCTGCAATGGAAAAAATATTTCTTCTTTCCGATCGCGTGAATGAGGCGCGATGGTGGGAGCAGATAAGCTAAAACCTTAAGCAAAATCCATATAAAATTTTTCTAGATTATTAAGACACTGATTTTGTGACAGAAGGAAATATTTTACTCATTTAGTGGAGGGCAAAAAAAGAGCACTTTAATGGTAGGAAAGCACAAATCAAAGATGTATTCTGTCAGTAAAGACAGCGAAAGGGATTTGATGCATTTTCATGTGAATACTGTATCACCCGTTACTTGATTTTACAGATTTATTGATGCTGATTTTTTTAAGTAAAGTTACTATAGTTCATAATTTTTGTTTAATAATGTCTTTTTTCCAATATATTTTAGTCAATACACTTATTGTTAGTCAATATCATGGAGTAAAGAGCAACATCATACGCTATTAACACCAGAGACGAAAAACTGAATACTACTGACAGAATACAAATGTGTACAATAATTTCTAGCTCGTTAAAAAAAATGCTTTTAAGCATTATTGCACTGTGATACACTTTTTTGACCTCATCGAGGAGCATTTTTCAACAAGGTATTCGCGTCGGAACAGAATTTTTTGGTACCCATAGAGGTACGTGGATTCTAACCGACGTCATCTGCGAACGCTGTCGCCTATCTAAAAAATGTGACCCTGCTCGTGACGCGATCGTATTGTCTATATTTACCAGCGTAATGGTCGTCGTTCAACTGCGGCAGCTGCCATTTAACAGGCCGCTCAACGTTAATTTATTTTCGTTTCATATTTCCTCCTGCCAGTCACGGTTAACAAATTTCAAGTTGTAGGTCAAACCAAAATAAAAGTAGAAGAATTTATGACAGAATATGGCATCAAAAGTGGAATGAAATAATGCCATCCTCGAATCAAATTCAAGAGGATCGAGTACCTGAAAATCATGTTTCAATTACAAAAATCAAGGAGTCTTGAGAGCGAATGGAGCCGATGACAGAAGCGACTCTCTATAGAACTATGAGCAAGCTTATGCAAATAATCACCTAAGGTTGTTCTGGTATCGGAGATGTGTTGTACATTCGACTTTTTAACCAAATAATAGTATATAAAGAAAGTTATTTGATAAATCTAAAATAGTTAACTTTACTAGGCTAGTATGCGTTTCCAACGCAAACGACCATTTCTTTCGAGTATCAAGTTTAAGGAAGAGGTATGAGAGATAAGTCGATCTTCAAATCTGCTCCAACACCATTGATGCCTTCTCCGGATCGTATTAATATCGACAGATTGCAGAAAATGGAAGAGTGGGACCTGAAAGATTCTCTACTTTAATCCTATATTCCAATGCAATTATGAAAACAAAATCTATTCTCTCTTCCATAAATTAGAGACTTTAAATTGACCTCTACGTAATAGCCTGGAATTAGTTGTTCGACGATTACCTAACGCTGCTTCAGTCCATAAAAAATAACAGATAACCCCAAAGCCCAGTCAAAATGAGTAGATACCGTGTATGTTAGCTGTTGCAGACTTAATTTTTACATGTTTTATAAAGTTGTAGTATTCAAAATATCTGGTTGTCATATTCAATCTGATTGTTTCTTATTACGAGGGTAAGTCAATAAATATAGAATATACGTCAGTATTTCAACTCTGGCATCAATTATAAACATTTCATGGGGAACGCTTGGAATATCCACCGTGCAATCTCAACTTAGCCCCCTGTGGTTTTCATCATTTCGGGACCATAAAATATCATTTTGGTGGCCGTCGTTTTGAAAATGATGATGCTGTAGTCTAAGCAGTTACTCGTTAGCTGTGACAGCAAATAAAAGACTTCTTTTCCGCCGGCTATCAAGGACTTGTATAGAGATGGGATGCATGTCTGAACGCACTGGTTGAATATGTAGATAAGTGAAATTGATTTCAGGAAGTTACTTTGATTATTATTGCCTCTATCCAGTTTTGCGAGTTATTTATTGATTTACCCTCGAACATTATACGTTCAGATCTACCACCCTATCACTCTTCAAGTTTCTTACCTATTTCTCCATCAAAATGCACTTTTTTGGCTATGTCTATTACTACACCCCTTATTAGTACCAAACTCAGTTTAAAAGTTGCAATAAATAAACCATCCTCATATCATACGGCTCAAAGAAACATATTATAAAGGTGCGTTTCTCCAACTGTATGCATTAAAAAAAATCCATCACCAAAAGTTGGTCCTACCTGCCTCTCCGTTACCTTTAAATGGTCCGTAACCCTTTTGGGTGCTTTCAATACCACTCTCATACTCCTCCTTGGGAATCCCGCATTCCTTGAAAATCCCTCCGCCAAAGAGAGAGGGATTCAAAAAGCGTCCCCTTCCTCACCAAACACATGAATCCACTTCCGTCAAAACTTCCTCGTCAGTCCTCGCCTTTCCATCCCCACCCGCAACTCCATAAATGTCTCCTATGTCCCTCATAGTGAACTCCGCCATGATGGCTCCTGCACATATCTCTTTACTTTGGGTACTCCTCTGTGTGTCAGCGTAAATGCTACCGGGGGGGAATGATCTCTTGTTTCACAATACGCAAAACCCGTCTCTCTTACTTCATCCTTATCCTTTTTCTATCATCAAACACGTTCACCTTCGAAAGGTTTTAGGGACGAAAATTTATGCCAGAATTCTAATCTTGAATCTCTCAACCAACATCCATGATCTGAAGACACGTAGTGGTGTCTCCGCCTCTAGGCGTATATTTGTCCGTTATTGATCAAAGAATCCTCATTCTACGTTCACAGGATTCGTACAGAGAACACAGATTTGTTTATTTCCGTTCTATTTTATGTAGGTAATGATTGTTGCGTGTATTCACCATATTCTTAGTCTGGTATTCAGGTCAAAATTATATAAAATTACTACCATGCTATGGGCGATTTTCAACGAATTATGTGCTTGCAGGTGATTAAAATTAAGATCAAGTAAATCGCTAATACAAACTTAGCTTTAAGCTATGATCTCAGAAGAAATAAATGGAGGCCATTCCAATCGCAGATAATACTGATAAATCTGAAAAACTCTATTTTTTGAGGACGAAGAGCAACTCCATTATATCGGTAAATAGTTGAAAAAATTTAGTTGGACCAGGGATGTATTAAAAGTGCTTATCCACGCTGTTCACGTTCACATCCACGTCGACGTTGTACAGAGTAGCTCACTCATTTTCCTCCACCTCACTCCGTCTTATTACCTCTTCTAGCGCTTAAGAACAAAAGTAATTCAAAAGTCACATAAAAATATTAATAAAGCCAAAGCAATAATTGAAAAAATGGGAAACACAGCATACATAATGAAAATTATGTAATACATTTTTGTTCAACAATTTATAAATAAAAACTCTCATTGTCAAAATGATAAAAAAACCAATGATCGTTCATACTTTCCGAATGAAAATAAGCCTGACCGTGGGAAGTTATGTTTGCGGCTCGCCAAAAGTCTACCAATCGCGCGAAGAATATCTCATGGTGATGAATTTTCTAAACGGCTCATGCCTAAAACATTGGCGCATGGTATCACTATAATTTGTGTATACATTTGATTGGCTTTACAATAGGCTACCCTATCTTTTTCTTGCTGCCACTCTCCTTTCATTTGTATCTGCATCTAAAATTTCCGTTGACAGTAGAACTGTACACAAAATTAGTCAGAAACACCTTGCGTTAGCTGCCTAGTTTTGTGGCGATGCCGATCACAACGTGACATTTCATAGAAATAGCCATGGCGTTCCAACATTTCGAGAGTCGAATACTAGAAATCTGTAATCCAAAGGAATACATACATTGATAAATATGAGTATTTGATGGTAATAATAGCTTGAATGAAATGGTAAACAGTCACAGGAGTGACTTGCTATTATAGGATCTCAATAAAAGTATGGGTAAAATATATACAAGCGGAAGAGGGAAAATACATTTCACAGAATTATCTTGTGGATACGTAGTCGAATTTCGGGCCATCAAAGTCCGATAGTCCATCCAAGTCCGAAGACAAATATATGTCCGAATCATGCATGTAAGCGATATAAAAATGATGGATGTGTGGTGTAGCGAGAAGTGACGGAATTACAATTAATTGTGAGGAGAAGCTGGAAAATTGCAAAAAGAGGGAAGAAATTTAAAGAGAGTAAAATGCCTTGGCATAGATACATGGAACCAAGGACAGAGACATATGGGGACAAAAGAGTAATAAGCATGAAACTACCAAGTGATTAAAGTAGAGGTAGACCCTACGATTAGACGGGAAGATCGTGTTTTGTGGTACATATAAGGAGTACAGAGAGATGAGAGATAATGCGGAATATGGAACAAGATGGAGAGGACTAGAAAAAAAGCCGATCCAGAATTTTGTAAAAACGATAGCCAAAAGGTGACCCTGAGTATAGCCTCTTCAATATTTATTAATTCACGATCACACCTTTACTTCACAAAAGTTTAGCACTAGTGAACATTTAGCAGAGCATTAAATTCTTTTTTGTCCAAAAAATGATGATTAAAAGCGTTACAGAGCGTGAGAAATTCCACCAGCCATCCTCATTTCTTCGCTATCCTTTTTTTCCGACGTGTCATTCCGTATTCCATAGGATATTGCAACGCAGTGGACCAATCATAATTAATTTTACGCTTGAAATAAATGGAGACGCGGAGTCGCAATAGATGAAGCACGCAATCGTATTGCGTTGCTACAGTTTTAACACAACTCGGTGATCAAAGAAAAATCAAAACGAAACGATATTGCTGCACAAAGGCTGAGGTCTAGATTAAATTACAATGGACATCAACATTGTTAAAACATGTGACGATGCCAAGAGTAATCAACATTTGCAAAATATTACCTAGAAACTTAGAGTTTTCAATTAGGTAGCTAGATACTGCTCAAAATTTTAGATAAAGGTCACACCACTTGAGGAAAAAAATCAAATTTGATTCAGCATTCAATTTCAGAATTAACAAAGAAACATTTCTGAGGGATGGGTATATTATGCATAGAAACCCTAGAATCACATATTTAGGTACAAACTGAAGCAGCTAACCAGAGATATGGTCACCAGAATAATATATGAAAATAATAAATCTAAGTTTTTCTAATGTAAATAGTTGGTAAAAACACGAGTAAACTTTCAAAACTAAGGACGAAGTCTTTCGTACGCATTAAAAATTACGGCAAGAAGTCATTAAAGTTACTGTGGAACAGTTCTTTATTAATACTAAGCCGCAAAAATATGTATGTATAAAAACATGAAAGATATTCAAGAAATTAATATCCATACATGTTTTAGTAAAAACCTCAATATTTAACATGTTTATGCAATGCTTGCTTCAGTATGTACAATATTGCAAATGGAAATGATTAATGCATCATCACTATTACATATATTCCCTGCTAATTGGTGAGTTATACGGCATATATCTCCAAATTTTCAAAATTCAGAAATTATTTTTCACTTTTCTACACATTTTTGCTTTACACGCTAATAAACCTCTCTTGATTTCCTACACACACCTAAGTTTGCCAAAGAAAAACTATTGGTAATAATGCAATCAACTATTTTTATTTGAAAATTCAACGGATAAAATATGGACCCCTCAGATTGTGGGAGCGCAATGATCTAATTATTTTGTCAATATGTTTCCTTTATTGATGAGTACATTAAAATTCAATATTTGTAGAGAAAATAATCGCTAAATTGGCAGACTCCAAAGATATATATTATAACACGATGTTTAACTCCTTGATCAAGAACCCTTCCATTTGTTTACCTTAACGCAATGGCTCAAACCTGATAACGGTTCATATTCAAATGTGGAAATAAAAGAAAAAACGCTGAAGGTAAAATACACGTTGATGAAGTAAGTATTTGACAGGTAAGATAATATCAACTGATGGCAAAATATTGCAATGCAATCGAAAATTTACTTTTCACTTCTATTATGCTTATCACTAGCTAACAAGTCGACGCTATTAACACACCATGGAATGTGGTTGCATAAGTTTAATTAGTTTAAGCCAGGTAATAACACTTTATGATAAAATAAGTCAAACATTTGGGCACAGACCACAGGGGGTGAGAATGAATGAGGGAGACGACTCTAGGTTTACCAGTGCGGAGAGCAAGAAACTCATGAGCATCACTAAGAAGGAATCACATTCCGAAATATCACGCTAAAAGCACTAGAATTTGGATTATTATACTATACTCATTCCAAAAAAGCAACAAGCTGTAAAAAAATCTAAAAGTTACCCACAGGCAAGTATAGAGAAAATGGCAGAAAATTTGATAACGGAACATGGCGGTTTCGTTTGATCATCCATTAAATGCATCAACATAGAGTCCATAAATTTCTATTCCTAATTTCTTAATTAAGATTGCAAAGCCAATAGTGAAGGTGGGAGAAATAATCGCTTTAAATAGTGGTAAGAGAAAACATTTTAAAGATATTCTATTAAGTAACTCAAAAGTAAAAGTATCGAATTTGAAGTACCTATCACTATTTTTAACTAACTTAAGAATTCATAGTTTACGTTTTATAGAAATTTCTATCACGTATAAGATAAAAACAAATTTTCTGAGATACACTTGAAAAGGAAATTTTGTGCACGGCAATTCTTTTGAGGATTTCTTAGTAAAATCTGGGAACTTCTTTAGCTTAAGGAGTCATTACGTACCTAGTTTCCCTATTGGCTCGCGTAGAAAAGTGGTCTATTAATTTTCCGTGGATCTTAAATACAAATTTCAAAGGCCTGCCCCTTGAACGGAGATTTCGAAGGTCTTTCCCTACCGCGTGGGTGTCTTCTTTGAACTCGATAACAATACAGCCGTTGAACGCACGTCTTCGGCTGCTCCCTATTCGTGGAGCACATCGAAAGATTCTCAGTTACAATGGTTTCAAAGGACATACAATAGGACTAGGAACGTACGTGGTTCTCATCTCCAGAAAAACGATCTTGCATCTTCAACGTCCTCATTGTTGCTGAAGTCATGTCTCAGGTACCATCATAGAGACAAAATGCAAGCAACTCCAAAGCTACTGAGAGTGAACCCGGTAACGCCGGGATACAATTTTCTAAGAATATAGTTACTATTCTATATTTTATATGTGTACCATTTTCTGAGGATCTACATCCGAATATTTTAATCTTATCTTTGTTAGTTATGGAGATATGGTCTGGTACCAAACGGTACCACTAGACGCTTGGGGTATAACATTGAAGCATTAATGAATCTTCTAATATTTACATGTTACTGAACAAAATAATTTTGTTTTATATTTTTCACTAATACGTTCATTTTTAACTATAAATATAATAAAAAATTGTTAAAATAAAACATTTTGTACATCTGACAAAAAAGACTGCTTTCGTGGCTTCCTTAAAATATGCCGTGCGTTAAATGGTGTTCAGCAGTCAATGCATAACCCTACATTACATTTTACACGCCTCTTTCGCTTCCTAGAAGTAAAATATTCTTTTGTACATTTTCATCTACACATAACCCTGAAAGCCTCCTCTAGGTGGTTTTGACGCAAGGTAGTGGATTTCACAAGGTGATATAACCATCGAACGTTGATACAAAAGAGATTCTGAAAATAGGCTGATAGCCACCAAATGCAATCTGAGAAATATCGACTAATTTTCTTGCAATATGTTTTCTTTGGTCATTCTTGTTTCATTGTCTGTATCTGTCGGTGCATGTCCTACAAATTTTTGGGTCTCCAAGTGAGTCTGAACAAACTGTCTGTCGGGACTTCAGTTGGGTTACATCTCTTCCTGACTACCTCATTAATAACTATGTCTTTTGCCTTATATTATCATCAAGCACTCACAAATAGGCCACAACCATTTATTTTTCCCAACAACTAAATGATAAAGAGTTTCCAGTCCCTTCGATCTGTGCCCCATATAAATCCATAGCATCTCCATAAAAACATCGATTTATCGAAAAATCGAGAGCAAAAGGGTTCTCTTTTTTCACTTCAAGAGATTATGCCAGTACCAAATATGGGAATTATTCCATTACATGAACGAATTATAGAAACGACTGCATTGCCTGACCAATTCACCACGAGCATGTGGTCTTTCATGGTTCTTTTAAATTTCAAAGATTCTCACTTCTGTTTGGATAATTCCTTAGAGGATTTCAGGCGGCATTATTTTGGTAATCTATTTTCCCTCGCGATATAAGTTACTTCATAATTCCTTTCCAAAAAATATTTCACCTAGGTGTAGCTTGTAAAATAGTGATCATCATAGAAGCGAAAAGGCAGTTCCTTCTTTTACAACTCATCTAGCATTCTTAATAGAGATGCTGCTTCCCTCCCAATATTTTTATTTCCTTGATAAATGTCAAAATTCCAATGTAGACATTAGGGAAATTGATGTACTTAACTATATACCAAAATTTATGGGCTTTCCCTAAATGAGTTGCGTACACCCAACCCTCCCAAAATACGACATCAGTGACTCATTAGCATCATTGAAATTGACATAATTGGCTCAATCACCGTTCTCCTTTGAATATTTCGCGAAATGCTTTCTTTGCCATGGCCATAAGATGGCGCATTTTTCATATTACATCAGATGTGTGTATTGTCTCGTGAGTGAATAAATCATATTATTTTCAAAAACTCGACTTGCCTTATTGAATTATCCGCAAGCTCATTTTTTATGCCATTTGCTGCGAATCGTTACTTTTATAAGGGACGGCATTGAACCTACTAAGGAAGATAATTGCAACAAACACCTTCACTTCCTCATGTTTTGTGTTTTTACAATTTCGTTCACTAAACTGGGCATTATTTTGGTTTGAGCTTTAGATGACAGATGACTTCTCGCCAAAAAAATTAAAAAACTGTGGCTAATTACATTTCATTGAAGGAGAAGCCATCAAAATTAGGGAAAATTGCATCATGTACAGTAATGTATTCGCCATTCCAAACGGTCACTTTTTCGTGTATTGGAGGTCTCTTCCGTGATTTGCGACTGGAACCAGGCTCAACACATGCTTGGATATTCTCAGGTTTTTGTTGAGGCACACCACTGGCTGTATCTTCACCGTTTTGGAAAAAATATGGCTCTGCTGAGTGCTGTGAAGAGCTCCAAATAAAGCTAAGGATTACTGTCTTTTCAAAGTATCCCAAGTCACGAGTACGTCGTTGGTCGTCAGCCGCCTTGGAGTTTTCCTGTTGACTAACCTGTTGAGCCCCCCCCCCCACAACTCCTTCTCTCAGTGACTATTTTTCCTGCTCTTCAGAGAAAAGGCTCACTTTTATATCCATACCCCCATGTCTTGTTGAGGGTGCGCTTTAAGAGCTGGAAAAGGGTACATACCTCTGAAAGAACGGGGAAAACCAGGAGGTTGAGTAATCGGGTTATGGCGAACACGACAGAACAAGAGATATTTTTGGGTTAAACAAGAAATAAATGTACACTATATTCAATATATTAAAATATTTATTCATTGTATATACGTAATTGCGCAAGAAATGTGGCAGAAATATCAAAGCCTAAGAAATTACCGCGTATACTCTCCCCGCATAAAAATACCACGGAAAGTTCCCGGCGGTACCGTTCGGTACCACGGAAATGTTACCCATAGTAACTTCGTTATGCATGAACCTATAACCAAAATGTCTTTTTCTGTCCATAGAAATATTTGTTTGCATTTATAATCCCGAGAAAGAGTCACGTAGATAATGATATCACCGCATAAATTAAAGAAAATCGGCAGGTCTGCACGAACAAAAAGGTTTTTTGGTGGTTATTGAATAATCGCAAATTTTAAATATCTGCAATAGCTTCAAAAAGGGTCATTGAAAGCTAATTTCTCGATATAGCTTACATTTATGTAAATATATAAGAAGGTAAAAATATTCAGTAAAATTTTAATAATTGTAAATAAATTCGAGATTTGTGAAACACTACCGACTGGTACCAAAACGCAAGGCGTTAACGGGTTGAGTTGGCATGTTAATGAGTAAAAATTGAAATTTATTGCCTAAGAAGGAAGCTGCTTTCCTTTAACGAACAGTAGATCTTCGAGAAATATCTTCAGAGAAGTTGCAATAGTCTTTATCGGGAGATAATGCAGAAAACAAAGTTAGAAGGTACAAAAGAATGTAGTTGGATAAATTTTTGAATTTCAGTGAAGCGTTATAAACTATAAAAATAATTTTGAACCATTTAAAACATGTTCATTACTGTAAATTTCTCCCTAAAAATCTCTATTTCAGTGTATCTCTATAGAACCTTTCTTAATTCCTTCCTGAAATCTTTGTCGACTTTGTCGACTACGCACAGCCTTACTATAAACCAAAACTTTGTTTGCTTAGACTTATTAAAATAATTGCGGTACCGGCCGCACAGTGATTTTAACAATGTCAACCACTATTGGTCACACTATTGAACACTTGAAGTGTTTTTCGTTTTTCTAGACAAAAAATACAAAAGAAACTGTGGCTTGAGTATACTCAAATATAGCGAGGAAACAGCAGGTAGTGAGGAAATTTAGTTTCCCTGCAGGTAAATTTTCTATCATCGTGCATCTCTTTGAAGCTGTTTATATGTTTTTACCAATAATTTCCCAAAATAGCTCGGAACTCGGAACGTTTTTGAGAACTCGTATGAGAAAAGCAGAGGATTGCCGGTTTGGAAATAATAACTATCATCATTTTAGAGTTTCATACCTTCTTTTCACCTTATCCACCTTATCTCGAACAATACTTTGTTTCACAAGCAAAGGCTTTTTTTTATAACTGCAGGTGTGCTATCACTTTCAAATATGACTCCCACGCGTTAGAGACCGTTTTTTTTAAATGTATTCCTAGTTAATATAAACAGGATGCATTGCGCAGTGATAGCTTATGTATGTGCTTTTACCGGCATGTATTAGTTTTTCTACATAGTAAATGAAGTCTTTGTCGAGATGAAGAGATATTTAAATTTTTTTGAACAATGAAGATTAGAAGTATATTACATTTTTCTTGCACTTTTCGTCAACTATATCGGGAAGAATAGAAAGAAACTTATTTCTGAAGCATTTCTTTTTCATCACTTAAAGCTATTAAGAACTGTGGAATTGGCCGCACCGAAACTTAAACGGTGTCAACCGCTGATGGACAACCAATTGTGAAATTCTATGTGGAAAGATAATTCCCCTGGTCTGGGATTCAAACCCAGACCCCTCGATTTCGCGCCGAGCGCTCGAACCAATTAAGCTACCTAGGCTTCCTCTTTCACTGTGGATTTGTAAGACGCTTTAAGGAATGATTTGTCCTCGGAAGTACCTTGTATAGAGTGCCATTAAATACTTGACACGAGCACGAAGCCGTACTGAAAAATCCAGCTGCCTTACTATACAGAAAAACTTTGTTTGCTTAGACTTATTCAAATTCTTGCAGTACCGGCCGCATAGTTATTTTAACAGTGTCAACACTTGGTGGTCACACTACTGATACACACTTGCCTTATCCTTGCCTCCATGAAATTCACTTTGGCATAGGACACCTAGGTGGCTGAATTGGTTTGAGAACTTGGCGCGAAATTTATGTGTCCGGGATCGAATCCCGGTCCAGACGAACGGTTTTTCCGTTGTGAAGAATTTCACATAATTGCCAGTTTATTGATTTGAAGTCACTTATAAAGTGAAAGACGTTTTACTGAAAATCCATGGCCCTTCTTAACAATTCGAGACGAGTACTTATAACATTTACCGATTTAGGCGCAAATCTCTCGAACTTCCAGCATATCAATTCAGTGGCGTGTGCCAAAAGTATATTTAATTTCATTAAAATCTAAATTTCAAGGGTGTCATTTTGCATTTCCATTGAGTTTAACACAAAAAACGAACAATATCAACACGTAATCTCACAAATTATTCAATAAATTTATTCACAATTAGAAATTAAATCATTGATGAACAGTTACACATAACTAATTGTTTTGGAACGTAATATTTCATGTGGAATTGACTAGACTTTGCCAGAAATATTTCATTTGATCACCCATTTTTACTATCATTCGCTGGCAAAAGAGGCTGAAACATCAATAAATGTATACATTTGTATAGGTAATACACGGAAAAAAGCACCCATCGGTGCACTATTTAGAAAAAGTACCGTATATATATCCAGCAAAAGCATTTTGCACGTGTTATTTTTAGGGAAGGCAGTAAATTTGATAATTTACTTTCAGTTCTGTTCCAAAATTTTTGAAAGTGTTTCTTGAGTATATCTGGTTATGATTGTAACTTTTACCACTTGAAAACACATAACGGGGAAATTCCAATTACTGGATTAAATACGATTTTTCAATCATAGGAATGACGTATCAAAAATGTCATAGCCCTCTTTTTTTTTTAATGACTAGCCCCGAAGGTGAACCAATACTCACGCTTCACTCTTCCATAGTAATTTTCATCGTTGGAAACAAAAAGGCATATAAACTGGGTTACAAAGGAGACCTGTTAATTGAAACTGGGAAAATGTATACGAAATCCGCGCTTTCATATCTGGCCAGAGCTCAAAGGAGATAAAACAACATCGGTAGGAGAAATTTGGTGAAAATCGAGAGGAATATTTTACAATAAAGTTCCAAAAGCATTCAAAAGAACCCTAAGTCCAATTCAGAAAAGAGATAGATGAATTTCGCTCGCAGCTGCGTTAGTCTAACAAATAAGGAATTAGTCTTTCTGTTGTTGCCGTTTGTCAAAGGATTAAGTTTAATGCATGATATGATTAAGCTATAAACGAGAAGAAATCAATTAAACGGCGAATATGTGACGAATGGTTTTTGTGATAATGCCTTTCCCCAGATGAGACGATTGCAGAGCCAATTCAGCTGACTTCGATTATTATCTTTTTAAAATGGCAGCAACTAGCTTATCATTTTTGCATGATATTTTGAATCTGTAGTAGTAGTCTTTGTATCCCTTGCATGTTGGAACGATTGAAGATAGAATGTTTCTCGGGTATTAGATTTTGAATTGGCGCTTTGCATATGTGGTACGCGGGTTTCAATGTAATTTCGGTGTTCTACCATATCATTCATGCATGCCTGATGTGGAAGCACCCCCTGCCACACACCCTTTGGGTGGCTTGCAGGGTATGACGTAGATGTAGATGACTGGAAAAATAAGATGAATTAAGTTTTAGGTATTCACAGATAATTTTTGGTTACATGCACTTCTTTTACCAGCCTATACCTAAATGACCGTAAAATGAGAACTGTATATTTTTCACGAGTCACCAAATTTTCTTATAGCTCATACACATTATTGTTTATTTTTTGGAAAACATAAAATTAACACGTTGGATTTGTAAACGTAACCAGATAGAGGCCACATTTTTAATCGTGATTTGGGAATGAATTTGTGAAATTGACTACACTCTAAAATAAAAAATCCCATCATATCCAATAACGATTAATGAAGGAAAGCTCAATTTTTCGCACCCATTTCCACACTCGTTACTCCAAACTAGGAGAGTTTTCATAAATTGGTTCGGTCGAGTGATATTTGGCCACCGAAAGAGATTAGTTAGTTCGGGAAACTCGCCAAGGTCCGAGTGGTTCTCGACTGCCCAACGAAAACAAATTGTGTCAGTTATCTGGAAACAAATCTTATAAAAAAGAATTTAGCCTAACACGTACAGGTTCTTTGTTAGTATAAATATTAAAATGTTTTAAATATGTGCCTTGAAGAGCAATCCAAAACTTTGCCATTAAAAGTCCAACTTAGAGTAAGGGTGAAAATTCAAATGACTACAAAAATTTGAATCACTATGAGATGGTCATGAAACAAATTCAACGAGGTAGCATAACATTTAAAAACAATATCACTTTGAATCTTTCTTTGCAATGCATCGCGGCTCTGTGGCTGAAGATCCTACGGTGAAGTAACGCACATGATGAACGGTCCTTTGAAACCAACATCGTTCATATGAAGGATGCTTTCGGGCTATACTGTGTTTCGTTCATTTTTTAAAAGCTCAACGTTTTGTTCCTTCTCCTGGAAGCGTCTTCAAGAGAATGTGTGAAAAAAAGGTTCAGCTTCGTCTTATTATCGTCTTAGCATCGATGTCCGTAGCTCCATTGCTTGGTCGATTTGAATCGTGTACAGGAGAGTTTAACCCGAAAGCATCCTTCATAGACAAAAAAAGGCTGCGAGAGTCTTTAAACAAAAATTAATATGGTTCATACTTTATTCCTGGAGTTTTAAAATGCATTCATTTCTTTAACTTGAGTACCTTGTTTAAATAGAACTTTTGTTGCAATATATTTAGAATACATTGTCATTCTGTGACGAGATCAAATGGAAAGGTTCCATAATACAAGGATTAAATAGTAATATTCCACGAACACACTTTATTAACGTTAAAAAAAGTCACCTAATGATGGCTACATGAGCCAATACACGTACTTACCATTTAAACTACTGCTAGTACAGTTTGTTCACGGAAGAGCGCAATTCATTTTCATAAATTGCCATTTATGAAATATTAAAGCGTTATGAAATTTAAATGTTAAAGCATTACGGCCATTTGATGTTTCTAGGCTCTTAATATTTTTTTACTTTAGAGCTCCACCCATCTAAGTAGTGTTGATCGATAAAAGCAAATCTGAATTCCCTTCGAACAGGGAGACAAAGATTAGCAAAGTTACACTTACCCATAAAAAAGTAAAACATCGTTTTATCTGTTTTATTGCCACGAAACCAGACGCGGTATAAAAACTTTCTTGTATCTATAACTGCGTAGGTATGTCACGAAGTGCTCAGTGCCAGTGTTAATCCCTTTATTTCCTATCGTTAAACAGCCACCCAACCGAAAACTGCTCTTTCATGCGTAAAATAACTCCAGAGTTGCATTTTAACTGTACTTTTCAAAAAAACTCATTGTACTTTTTACAAAAAAAATAGAAATGCCTATTAAATACATTCGGAAGAGCAAATGACGGGAAAACTATAATTACCATGAGAACTTATAAAAAGATCTAGTAACTATGCGGAAAGGAATATGTACTAAATTTCGTGGCTGGTAACTTGGGCGTTAGTTTGATAAAATTTTGCATGTATAAAGCCGAGAGGGTAGAGTTTAACTGCCGTTGAATCGTTTATTTGAAAAAAATAATAAATTTGAAAATTTTCTTCTTCCAGTTGAACTTCAACGGACACTCTACCCTAGTGATTCGATAGTGGTCGCGGAACTGGGGTGAGTTCCGTTTCGAGGATCAGCCGTTTGAATACGCCGCCGCATGACCGACCATTTCGTTTCGTTTTAGCTCTGAAATCGTTGATACAATGCGAGAGACGAAATAGGTGGGAGATAAAGAGGCAAAAGTAGTAGCGGAGAAGGGTCTTTGAGGATTGCTGACGACGACCAGCAAACTTGAATAAATGTTTTTAAATTTTAAAGAGACTTTTTTGATGTGAAATATGTAATCATTAAGTAATATAAAGTAAAGCCACATCACTCTGTAAATCACAGAAAGCCCGTTTGGAAAGCGAATTAACTTCTACATACTTGTTGATGTAAAAAAAAGCAGATTCCATAGTATCCAAATACAAAATCATCGTAAAAAACCGTCGAAAGTCGTCAGCGGACAAACACTTTTCGGCGAAGCGTTTGGCGCATTTTAATTACAGTTTTGGTGAAGTCTCAACGAAAGAGCATCAATGTGCTAACATGTGTCTACGAAACGACTTGAAGTGATTTGGTTCAATAAACCTAGAGGTGCGTTCATCACTTTTGTCTAACGATTCAATGATCAATATTAAGGAATTGTCCTGACAGTTTCACATTTTAAATGACGATTACGAAGTCACTCGAAACATGAGGGCAGCCAATAACAAAAAATAATCATTCAGACGAGGCATAAGGTTTATTGTGGTAACAGTTTGATGGGAAAAACTTCCATGAGATGTGAATTGATTAATGGGTCTATTCACGTCTACAACAGTAGCAGGATTGGCAGTAGATTTCGATGGGGATCTCAGTAAAACAGTTAAAAATTATGAAACCAACCGTCGCGATTAGATGTTTTATTTTCGAAAGATAAAAATCCATATTATGGAATTCGACTGCTGGCAATGACAGAAATATTTGAATATATAATTTTAAAGCTCAAATAGTGCTGAAATGGACTCAAAGGTACACTATTTTCACGAAAACAGAAATAAAAGCTGATCTACGACATAAATATACTCACTAATCGTTTGCCGTGAATCAGTGCAATCTGTAAATATTACAGAGATTAAATTTTTTTAATAAATTCTAAGCCATGAATGATTTTTCACATTATCCTAAAAAGAAAAAGAGTTTAAAAGGCATGCAGTATTTGAAATCAATTGCTTGATGAAAAATGAGAATAAGAAAAATCTTTGCGGTTTAGGAAAGTGTAGGCAGGTCTAATCTTAGGCCAAACATTTATTTGGTAAACTGCCAATCATGATGACGACTAATCCATAATGTCACCGTATCGTATAATAATTTTTAAAGACCAGTGAAGTCAGTTCAGTCTAATATTCATCTATTTGTCAGACGAAATATCAGCAAAAAAATCAATTGTCCACATTGGCCACGCTCCGCTAAAGAGTTGGTGTGCTCAATCACCAGATTTGGAGAACCGAATGGAAACTTGTAACAGAGCTCAGGGAAGACGGTTGTAGGAGAGAGCTTGAACGAAATAAAACGGAAAAAGAGAAAGAGATAAAGGGAGAGAGCGTTTAAATGAGACGACGTAGGTGCGACAAAACAAGATGTAAGGGTATATACTTCTTTCTTCCCCTCGAATAAACACAATTGCTTTTCAAAGATAACGGATAAGGAACTCAATGGCAGAATAAAGAAAATGGCGAAATGAATGCCAGGATGTGGATAGAATGGCAAAGAGGAGCGGAACAGAGGGGAGAAGAGGATTTCCGCGGAACCGTCTAGGACGGTTGGTGAGTGGGTTAGCAAGCGTCTTTGCCCCGGAGCTGCTAGATTCAGGCTAATAGGGCAGCGGTGTCCGAACCGCCATCATAAACCACTAAGCTGCGGGCAATAACGGAGGGGATATCCAGCAGGGAATCAGGGGCGATAGCACCGTCAGGACACCCACACAGCACCCCTCAACTCAACGTTACGTCATGGATAATAGCGGTAAGTTAAGGCGACTCCGTCGACCGTCCAATAAACCCCAGATGTTCTGAAATTTCCAGGCTAAGCACCTACCAGAGAAGCATTATCTCGAGGGGAAGTCTTAAAAGTCATTGCACCTTCCGAGCTAATTTTCCGGAGATCCTTTCTTTGATGAGGCTTTTTTATATGCGGTCCCTTGAGATGAGAGGTCTTAAAATTTTCATCTGAAATATTTCTAAAAAAAAGCTCAAAATACCACAACCCTCCTGAAAGAGAATAATAATATAATATATCTCTACAAGTCAAAATATAATAACTAATATAAATCTGTTGTAGAGTTATATCAGTTCTAGTGTAAATACTACTGACAATGAGAGCAAAGAAAAGCTCCGGTAAAACTATAAAAATAAATACAACCGTACCTAAATTGTTGTTACACTAGTAGAAGTAGCCTAGTCGTAGTAGTAGTAGTAGTCTGTAGAAGTGAAATTAGTCTCATTTTTGTTTCACTAAATGATAGAGATCTCTTAACATTTTTAAATTGAATGCGGATGAAAATGATGGCACCTCAAGTAAAAAGCAGAAATCTTGTAAAAAAAGGATTCTTACATGTTCTCAGGTGGTACTCTCGGTAGTAGATCTGGCATAAATATCGTCCGTGTATACAATTCATAAAAGGATAAAGAAAAAAGAACGCTTATTTGGTATAACTTTTGGCAAAAATATAAACGCCATGATGAATAAAAACTGATTTCATTCTTCAACATAGCTACATATTCTTAGATCAAGAAAACAAAAAAGCACTTGGAAAACCGCATTAAAGATTTTTGAACTATACGAAACGCTATCAAAATGATCTTAATTAGCCTACGCATTTTGAATCAGTAGGAACATCGTAGTAAAATAAACACCTTAAAACTTTTAATTGTGATCTAATAATTTAACTTTTTGGAGTTTTTTAACGATCAAAACTGATTTTATACCCACTGATTTCACTTGGTTTCCTCCAAAAAATGATGCTTCTGGGTTAGACTCTGCCAACAAAGGCGAAAATCTAGATGCGATGTATTTTTACCACGTATTTATTAACTCACTTTCTTCTGTCTGCTTGTCTTTTCGGTCCAAATGTTGAAATCGATTTTGAACTAACTTTTCGATGAGCTAGAGACTTGAAACTTTAAATATGGCTCAGAATTGGATGAAAATACAGTAGTATGTAATAATAATAAGTATTTAATATAGTACTAAATAAAATAAATAATGATAAAAGGTACCAGGGGCTAGGGGAAGAGTAAGGCACAAAGATTTAGCACCAGGAAAAAAGTGTAGCCCAAATTGGAAAAGGCTGTGTCATCGAATGCGATACCATTGAGGAATTCATTCGCATTATCCATTGAACTGTACAGTTCTAGTCATAGATAGAATAATTTAAATGATTACTTTATTATCTATACGCTGAGAGGGATAGGGCGCATAAGCCGACAAACTCTTGGATCAGCAGGATATTGGAATTTCGCGAGTATCCCTGTGCACTGAAGGTCACCTCAGATAGCATTTGATGTCTGAGTTCAAAAGCTGCCTAGGAAATCCCTCTCGGTGGGGTCCGAACTGACTGATGAACCATTATTGATTTAACCTGCGCTGACGCGATCAACCCTACAAGTTCACCGATCGAATCCGTCGTAGTTTAGCAGGCTACTATTTGCTGCTTAGGCCGAGGTCGACATGCAATCGTGAGGTGTCTTTAATTGAAATACAGTCATCGAGTTAAAGAATGCATGCATTATAAATATAAGATTTATTATAAGTTTAATTAGAGCAAGAACAGCCAATGAGAGATCAAATTAATATGACATCCATTCTATCATTTGGACTGATTTTTGCGTATGTGGCCCTTAATTCTCATTAATCCTTTTCTACCCTATCCCAATCCACATTAATTGAACATAATATGCTGCAGAATGTTTTTGCAGCCATGCTTTTAAAGCGGAATATTGCTCATCAAGGTTAGGTTACCTCTTATGAATAAAATAGGGATCAGATGAGACAAATTATTTTTTAAGTAAACAATCATAATCACCTCATAATCATTTAGACAGAAAGAAATCATTTTCTTTCTTGAGTCTGGAGTATTTATTTATTAATTCCATCTGCTTTTCTGCCGCAGTTTCAGCTCCCTCAGTTTTCTTGAGGATTTGAATAATTATTAAAATCACTATACCAACACTTGGCAGGGTTTCGACTTAATTTTAAATTATCATTTGAACATTAGTGTCATAAGTAAACAACGTAAAATTTTCCCTTAGATCAATTATTTGTAACCCAAGCGTTTTTTTTGAAAAGAGACAAGCAAAATACTCACAAATCATGTCATTTGAAATAAAACGAGACGAACTATCTATTATTAAAACTGTTATTCATGTCTGGTGTTGATGCAAGCAAGATGACCAGCGGGTATTTTGCTTGCATCAACTTCAAGTTTCGAGAGAACGCCGGATTACAAATAATTGAACGAAGAGTGGAATTTTATGTTGTCACTTTATAGCACTTATGCTCTCATTATTATTTTAAATGAAATCGAAACGCCGGCAGCAGGTGTTTGGTGATTTGAATAATTGAAGACATTTTCGATAAAACTTAAACTACGCTTTTATTAATTTTGCTTATTCGAGAGTTGGTGTGTAATCACAGAGCTCCATTTGAAATGTAAATTCCTGTTTTCCACAATTGAGTGAAATTCACAGAGATTCTTGCTTTCCCTTAAAGCATTTTCGCTGTGTTTCAAGCGCCTTTCTATAGAATTCAGCCGCAATTTTTTGAATGAGATGCTCCTGCCTGATAAATCAAAGACGCGCGTCAAATTGCTGATACCATATTTAATCCAGTTTTGCTAGTGTCTGCAATTGAGGAGAAGTATAATTGCATAGACTATAAAATTTTGCATGAAAATCCACCATTTAAGTCGCTTAAAGTATTTTTTCCCAGTAGGATTCAAAAATATGATTTCTTATTCGTTGAAATCTTCCACGACTCAATGATTGCAATCTACTCATTTACAGAAAAGTGCAATTATTATAAGAGATAACTACACTTTTTTAAAGTAAAAGTAAAGACTAGCTGTAGAAAAATAATCGTTAGGTTGCATGTAAATTAAGGTAAGAACATAAAGAATACCTACAACATACGTAAGACCATAACCTAATTGGGACGTGGTATTCAGAACACCTTCACGCCTTGTATCTTTGAATATCAATAACCTCATAACTTTGAAAGGAAAACTTATAATGTTTCGTTGAACAATGAAAAAAGTACGAAGATATAGTTTCTAAATGCTTTCATTGTGCACTAAACCAGAACTTAGTTGCAAATTATAAATTTTGCGCACAATCAGTGAACAAAGTGTACAAGAAATGTTCACGTGCGATATCCATATAAAGCCTATTGAAGTAGATTGCTGTAAAAAAAGATAAATGTCGGGGAAAAAAATACCCACAGCATACGTGCACGCATGGACCTTTGATTCCCAACCTGTAGTGCGCGTACCCTAAAGGATATGCGCTAGATGGTATAGAGGTAAGCTGAAACAAAGTAGAATATAATGGAATGAAGTTTGAAATAGCTGCAAGAGTGTTAATGGTGAGCACTTTTCTATTTCAATGGGTACGTAATTGGGAAACGGGTGACCAAGGACGATGCAAATCCAGTGAGTTTGAGAATGGTCATCATAGTCCAAGAACTCATCTAGCGCGCTATTTTTATTCCCGTGTCTTTGAAAAGAATGATTTCGAGAATGAGAAGTTAGCCAGCGATTTCGCTCATAAGAACAAAGATCGTGCTATTTCCATTTCACTTTGCTCCAAAGTTTGTTGATTTGCATATACAACAAGGTTGTTAAGAGGAAAAATCTAGTTTGCACAACACCACCAACTACACAAGCGCCATGGATGATGGCTGTAGGAAGTAAATGTGCCTGTAAAAAGGAATTCTATGGGACACAAGAGCTTATAGGGAAACATATTTAATTAAAATGATACCACAAGTGTTTCACAACCCATAAATTGCATGCATTACAACGTGGTTGCACGCTGCAAATCAAGTTTGAGCAGCACTACCGACTGCCCCTGCAGACAAGGAAAATAATTCGAGCGATATTTATATGTAACCTTTTGCGGGAGAGAGGAAAGATAGAAAGATGGGTTCAGTAAAAAAAGGGAAAGAAAAACTGCAGAATGCATTGCGTAGACGTAGAAATCATCCCAGCGTGCTATTTTTACGTCCGGGCGGGGTCATTTGGATACCAATTCTCCTTAAAATGCTGCTGAGTGAAAAACATCCCGACTCGTTTTTCCTTCTTCTTTTTTTTTCATTATTTTTCCTATTTCCCCCCGCCCTAGAGAAGACGAGCGTAGAATTCTCGTGGGAAGGGGCACCGCTGGGAGGAGTGGGTCGAGATCAGTGTGTGGTCGGGGAAGAAATCGAGGATCTTCGCATGACAGGAGAGACCAGGGAGGCGAAGGAGTGAAGAAGGAAAGAGAGAGAAAAGTACAGGACGGGGAAGAAGGGCGTGTGGGCGCGCGAGACATTCGAAGCGACGTGATCGCGGGAGCCTGCAAGTTGGGAGGGAAAAAAGGGAGGGTTTTGGGAGAGAGGGGAGAAAAACGAAAAGGTTAGGCATTCGGTTATGTAGGTTTAGGGTTTCCAACGTTCCATACGTTTTGGAACCTTCGGGAAATGGAGACTTGGGAGTCATATTTTTCCAGAGGTCTGTAGAATTCTCGTGTAAAGAATCTTCATTCAGATGGAGAATATGTTCAAACTCTTTTTTATCTAGAAATCACTCTTTCTTCGAGAGAAGAAAGTTTTGAGAAGCAATAGGTTTATTTTTATTTCATCGTCAAAATTTCGCCATTCTGTTTTATGCTCTTCAGGATTTGGAGTATTTTTTGGAAAGTAATGTGGCTACTGTTTTAGACAACTACCCTTATACTTCTTATGATGAGTTTCGTGCTGTTATTCATCACATTAATACTTCAAATAAAGTAAATGAGGGATAAATTTTCAAAATACATCCATTTTTTCTAATAAAAGTTACTCATGCCATGTGAATTGTCGGCGAAACGTCATAACGATTTACCATTTCCCAAGAGCTTTCTCCTTTCGAAAAAAAATTAGTGAGATATTTTGTTTCATGCTCATAAATAAGGAAAACGAGCAAGGGAGTACTTAGTATTGTGGAATGAGGAGAGAAAGCTACGAAATATTATGGATTGTCGTAGTAGCAGATTGGAAAAGGCTAATAGAAAGGATAAGAATAAAAAGAAAAGATAGATAGGAAAAGCAGCAACGGGAAGTTAGGGATACCGAATACCGTGAGAAGTGGGAGACTTTTGGTAAACGGGGAAGGTTAAGACAGAGAATAGGTTTTATGGATGAGATAAAGAGTGAAAGGACTTATATTGAGATGGAGACATCGAGCAAGGAGGTAGGGGGCCTGCGCCTGGATCAGTCTAGATTGTTTTTTAATCCTTTCCATTTAAACCTACCTAAACCGATAGATTACCCTAATTATTGAGTGGCAAGTAAACCAATTAAATGCCCATAATAATAATTGTAGCTGTGAAATCACAGGAAAACCGATTAAAAAGAAGCCGTGGTAGTTATCGTGCGGAGTCTTTCCGAAGCGGTTGGGACGATCGGAGTCGGGCAGGGGGCTGGAGATGCTCCCGTAAACGACGGTAAAGCAAGACGGTGGTCCTCAAATTGAGGTCGACCTGAATTTCATAACGAGAGTCCCTCGACACCAGAATGCCAAAATTGCCCATCCTGGCTCTCACGAGAAGTAACTTATGGCTTGATTTCTGTAACCCTTGGCACTTTTTTACAGTTAAGTTCATGTCATGATAATATAGTTTCTATGCATCCCAAGTCAATAGGTACACTGTTCTTTTCGGGGGAAGCAAGAGTTATAATTTAAGAGAGTTTTTCGATAGTATATAAAAAATATCGGATTATGTAAAGGCTTATTACTCTAGTTTTATAGATTTTGTTTTAGTTTTTGGTTTAGTAGTTTGCGATGAGCATAGGATACTGGCTCTGATTTAACAATTTTCTTCATAACCCTCTTAGAACTATGCAGGTCTGGAGGAAATTATTAACATCCAGCAAAGCCTAACCTAGCGCCCGAAAATCAGCTCTTTGATTATGCTTGCCAATAGTTTAATGACGTAATTAGTTTGTATAAATGTTTGTCTCCAATCAAGATTATCAATATTAAGAATTGCTAAGCTCTTCGTATGTGAAAAATTTACCAGTCTCGGATATATTGAGCATGATTTCACGATCATTCACAATATTTTTAAGGCTGTTATAAAATTTCCTTATTATCGATCGAATATATCCCTAAAATAATTCTTTAATGTTGTACATTTAGGAGGTGTTCTCTACCTAATGCCTCCAAACTGGAAATCACACCAGTTGCTGAGATCATTCATGGCTCAACTTTTTCTGAATCTTGTATCATTTCAATTAACTCGTCTTCCCAAAGATGATATTTTCGTAATTTCTCTTTTGATTTGTTGCTGTCTTATGACTAACTTTAGGTTGAAAGTAGGAATTTCCCCAATTTCCGACCAAATTTCCTTGGTGTATGGCATAGTATTCGCGAAAATTTCCCAACGGAGTGGGAAAAAATTCCCGAACTAGAATCCTGTGTGTGTGTTCTCAGGAAAGAGCCAGCTGTCAAAGCGACGCGAGGATGCAACGACGGAGAAAGGAATGCGAGCGGCTTTGGAGGAAGGAGGAGAATGGTTATCGGAGTTGGAGAAATAAGAAGAAAGAGCAAAGGATGAGTTGTGCGAGGAAGTGGGAGGAGGAAGTGAGAGAGAGGGAGAGGGATCCGAGCTTGGGCACCGGATGGGAATGTATGTGTGAGAGGAAAAAGAGCGAGGAAAGTGTGCGGGGGAGGAGAAGGAGACGATCGTGACGATAAGGAACGCAAGGTTTTTTGTGTGTTACGTGCGAAGCCTGTGGGGGGGGGGTGAGGAGGCGACACCCTGAAGATGCCACCTCCCTGGCGTCGCAGCACGCAGGCGTTTTATTTTATCCTCCCGCCCACATCTAACCAGTACAAACCACTCCCAGTTCCCTCCCACCCGGGCACGAACTTGGAAGCCAACCGCGTATAGCAATTGATTGCCCTTCCTTCTCCCTCCAGATCTCCCTCCCTGCCTCCTCACACCGTCTCACCTCCCTTTTTCCTCGTCCTCCCCGGAAGCCCTCCAGTTTCAACACGATCCCCACCTCCCGATTCGTCTCCCATCCCTTCCCCCCACGGAAAGCCCGGCGGAGAAGGCTCGGCGTCGGGACGGCCGACAGAAATTGAGGCCCGGCACCACCTCTCTCCCTCGCTCACTCTCTGCTGGTTGAGGGAGAGGGTATTTGATCGAGTCCGGCTGACTGATTGAACTTTGATTGCGCCCTTTTCATGTGGCTTGACTACCTCGCTGCTGGGTAACACGAGAGCAGGCGGGCCGGGCCCAATCTCTCGACTCTTTCGGGAGATTTTCGGAGAAATCCCAAGCAGTAGTCACGTGGTGGAGCGGCCGGCCCCCTAAGGGTGCCCTCTCGAGTAGTTTCGAGCTCGATGGCTTTGATAGGCCATCCTCCTCCTCACACACACCCACCTTCGGCAAAATGGAAAGGGCTGGTAAAGGGATGCGCGTCGAATTTCATGAGGGAAGGACACCGAGCGATACCTGTGTTGGTCATTCTTTCTTTCTTTTCCTCCGCCGAGGAAAATTCTCGCGATTCCAAAGCCTTAATAAAATTCTTATTGGAGAGGCGCTTCGAATCCGGAGACAGTGAGTGTCTGTTAAGAGTGTTGAGACCGTTTCCGAAGGTCCGCTCACAATTACGCGCCTTTGGAATGTTACCCCTCTTCAGTGTGACTAACAGAGCGCGTGATTTTGTGAATTAAGGAAAACTTATAGGAGTAATTTTCATCTAGAACTGAGGAGAAGCCTTTTCACTACAGACGCATATTGTTGGTGGAATTTTGAAAATGAAATCTCTTCATCACAGTTTCACACGAATTCCGCTCATTATATATCACTGACATTTAACTGCTATTTTCCCCTGCCTTGTGACAAAAGGAGCCTTTTCACTCGCTTTTATGATGGCACAAAAATATGAAAAAGTGTATCAGTTAAGTGCGTTTTATGGCTAGTATAAGATAGGTATTTATGGCAATAAAATCATTCCGATTAATTATTTCATCGATGCACGACTATTTGTTTTGGCTTCATGAGCGATAATTGCAATATGATGCAAATAGAAGGAATTTATTGCTAAAATTAGCTATTTTTTACGCGAGATATTTCTCAATTTTTTTTATCAATATTAATAAATAGTATTTGAGAGTAAATTGGAGTTACTTGAGTATTCTCAGGTAAGATCACCTTGAAGGAAGGAACACAAATAATGCCATAATAATGTTCCATCAGCACAGTTTTGAAACTAGAAAAATATGCGACTATAATGTAATGCTCCAGAAGATATTCGATTCCGTAACCCAGGTAATTAGCGAAGATAAGAACCATAGATGATCTGTTAGATAATAGCAAATTCTCGATGCCATCATAAGGATCTGGCTCTTCCAGATGATATCATACTTAACATGGATCCTTGAGCTAAAATAACATCAATGCCAGAACCAGTGTCCAATATCTTTTGTCCACCTTTTTCAATTTATATTTTTCCGCTCAGACATAAGTAGTGGAATATATGCTAACACGAAATTAATATTTAAAATAAGCGCAAATGGTACGAAATATTCAGCAATTAAAAAATCAGTTAAAATAGCCATTACCGTAAAAATATATTAAGCTTCGATAATCGAAGGAAGAATCTTGCTAGAAATTGATGGTTTACAATAAATACTTCAAACTTGAGATCAAAATACTAAGAACAACACGGATAAAGAGACTGGTTCCTCGTTTGCAGCAATTTTTGGCTTTGCCTTAAAATTGCTATGGGAGGGGAACGGTTTGATGGAAATAACATATGCTGTTATTTTGCGGCTGAATATATATGTGACTATAAATGAACGCCGTAAATTTGTGGCTACTCTGGAAGAGAGACTGCAGTACCACAGTATAATGAGATTCTTCAGACTGTATAATCAGAAAGGTATGAGGTAATGCAGAATAGGAACTCTGCTCCACCTTACTCTCACCAGCAAACCGAAGTTTGAAAATTTTCCCTTGATTTCCCACCTATTTCATGCATGTGTCGACTGCCTATTCTACCCGAAGATAAGTAGAGAGGTATGCGTAGTTCGATATGAGTAACAATCGCTTGATGACGAATTTCAATGGAGTGAAATTCCTAAGATTAATCGAACGCATTGAAAGAGTGAATAAAACGGGCTCATCAGGCTTTGCCCAATCAATTAAAATTATTATTCAGGACACAAATAACATGTATCAATCTTTAGCCCCATCGATGAAACAATACCTGCTCAAGCGAATGGTAGTTGAATTTCTGTCCTGGAATAAAACTTATATTAAATAATTAACTACCAGCTCAAAATTAATTTCTTTGACACACAAATTAAGAATGGCACCTCGGATAAATTCAAAAACTAATCCAGTTAAAATGTGCATGAAACCAGTTTTGGATCCAAAATTCTATGGGAAATAAAATATTACGACTAGTGATACAGGCAAATTTTAAGGGAAGAAAGAAAATATTATATTCTCTACGCTGAAAGCGAGTTCATAAGAGTTGTAATAAATATTGGTATACAAACGTAAATCCAAATAATAAATAAATCAAATTTCAATTCCTAAATTTGATAATCCAATAATTATTAAAGATTCAATACAGCAATGAGGAGGTTGAGCATATTGTTCAACAAATAAGTAAAGGTTAAATGGAAGGCATTTTGACAGCAGAGAGAGATACGGAATGCAAGCAATCAATATCGAGGAACATTAATTTTCATTACAGTACAGGCGATGTTATTTCACAACTGTTATAGTTACAGCTGTTTCATAGAAAAAATGAGCCTTTTGATTAGGTACAAACGAGATATTGGGAGTTCGAAAGCAAAATCTTAAGTAGTTAAATATGTTTCAGGTGTCCTATCGTATTTCTATCCTCTACAATATGAAAATAAGGGGAGAATAAGGCGCATATCGTGTTTGATTATGGCAAAGCCTAGACAAATTCAAACAAAAATCGAAGAGTTCTATTAATTGCACAATGCAAACTCCATATAATATCCGCAATGGGTTTCCTTGCTCATGAAAAGGATTCATGGAGGAGGAATGATTTTTGAGTCCTTGAGGTAGGACTGCGTTCCGCTTTATCTGGCAACCCGTCTGTTTACGGTGGAAGGAAAGCCTAGCGAGGAAAGATTTGCATCAGCCTAAATCCACGAGACAGTTGAGATGCATTTCGTCCCGGAAGTGTTTTACGCACGCGGTCCCGAAAGAATCAGGACGGGAAAGAAGCCAGAGTTCCCTAGTTTCTGCATTCACGGACGAGAGCAAAGGTCGCCGCAACTATAATGAAGGAAGCGATTGAAAGTGTAAATCTGGAGAGGCACGAATATGATATGGATAGCGTTTGTTGCCGCCCCCGCGCCCGCACTCCGTCAACGATAAGTACGCATTTAAACGTTGGGCGGATCGAGAGCAACCATTGGGGATGAACATAAACACCGCACCACTACTGAATGCAAATTATATGAATAGTGCAGTGATCCAACGCGTCAAGGTCGGTTCGTGATGCTGAATTGGAAAGTCTGTGTTTTTATTTTTCTGTCTGAGTTGGGGAATGCAACAAGAATTTCTATTTTTTTAGAAAAAAAAACGGATTCTGATAAAAATTACGATCATATTTTATTTATGATAGTTTTTCTCATCCATTAAGTTTTAATTTGCAAAAATATTTTTAAGCTAACCGTATTTGCCAACATGACGAAGATGGATTTTTTACGCAACCATGAATTCGATGAGTCTCTCGATTTACACCGGGATTCTCGCTTGAAAAACTGATCTCCAAAGGAATAAACGGTAAAATTTGAATGGGAAAATATACTTAAAATGTATACGAAAAGGCAAGTAATATCGGCTTAAAATATTGAAGAAGAAGAGTAAAACGCTTTGAAGGTTACGTATTTCTCATCAATGAAGCACCACGTCCTTCTCGACTGGAAAGGTTCTTTACGTATATCGGGACCAGTATGGGTCATTTTAGAACGATACGTTTGAAAAGGCGGATCTTACGGGTAATCGAAAAGTTCCAGTGCAAGGAAAATGATTTACGTCGTTCGTTTTAAGCTGGATGGTGATGGGAGAGTTTTTTTGTAGGAGGAAAGATAGACCGGTTTGTTGACGTGCGGTGGTGACGGCTAATTATCAGCCGTCGCCGTACTCTGCTCCAGTTCACGCGGACAAGATGCTCGCCAGCCGCTGTCGCTTGTAAATTTCGGAGTAATCCCGGGACCCGGTCTCTCCGACTTCAATGTTAGAGAAGAGAGACCAGAGAGTTATTCCTCGCACAGACTACCACCGTACCTACAATGGTCCAAACAACGGTAGGCTGGATTGGTAATGTGAATGCACGTCCGTGCTATGGGACCGAAACTGGAAATATCAAGGTGAACCATAAGACGTTTTTTTTTTCGATGAATTAGCATATAAATGAGTCATTTTCTTGAAAAAAATATTGGAAATCCTCACAACGACACAGTAATATGGTATTCCTTATTTTGTTCGCTTGCGCTGTTCTTCTTCGGAGCAGTGCCCTAGTGAGTGGTGAGGGTAACGCTGTGCCCCGTTCCCACTGCAATTGTACGTACGTTGATCCTTACGATGGTAGCCTGGACGACGCACATGCGATTGGGTAGGATTGGATTTTGGGGGGGCGACCGACAGCTTAGGTCATTTGCGCCATATGGGATTTGGATAGGGCAAAATTCAAATTGGATAAATATTGCTGCGGTTCACTTTAGGTGTCAAATATTGATGGGGTGTTAAAACAAGCAAATCCCACATGAAAATAAGAATACTTGTAGCATGCTTCGTGGGAATACTGATACTAAGAAGTTATAGTTCTTTTTAAATAGCATCAGACAATCACCACTATTATAATGTCAAATAAATTTATCGGTTAAATGATTAGTGTACATAGTGATATTTCTAAAAATGTTCTTTTAATTCCTGTCAAAATATTAGAAAACGTTGTACTACTTAACCTTATCGAGAATAAACAAAAACTGTCATTAAATATCGAGAATAATGAAGTCGTAAATGTAGGAGAGAAGGACCGAATGGCTGGTAGAGCGTGATAAAACTCTTAATCACTGCTCTACAGCGCATTGTAGGAGTGGAGCATGAAGTTATTCAAATCAATCTAAAATTTCCTTACATCAGGTATGCCCGTTAATTTCATTGGTTACTCCTGCTGTGGCATGCAAAAATGTATGTGATCTACGTTAATGCAAGCTTCGGGATTGGGAAATGAAGTTGAAATTAATATATACATTATAATTACAATTGGGAGAAGATCTGTACATTTGTCATCGGAAACATTTTGCACTGATAAAATATTTAAGCGGGGAAATTCAAAATTAAGATACCAAAGATTAAGAATTTACAGAATAGTATATTAAGTTTTACCATTTCCTTTTCTTACATTAAGAAGTCGTCCTCAGAGCCAATGATGACATACAACGGAATACTTTCCGTAGTCTTTACGGTGAATCGTCAACAATGCCAATGACAACATATGATAGGTATTGTCTTAAAGTGATATCATATTTATTTCATGAAAAACGTTTATTTTCACACAAAAATATAATGGTATTATTCAAATGAAGATCCTTTTTATTTTCTTTAGTCAAGGAATTGCAATGTAACGCTAACAATATCACTTGGAAATTTCTCGCAGATTTACTTTAAGAGGCTTCAAAGCTCACACCTTAAGGTTAGAACTGTTAAAAATCGGTCATTTATTTCAATACATCTGAGTAAAATTGTGCAGCGATATTTTTACTTCCACATGATGAAACTATTCCATAAATTGAGACCTGAGGCATCCCTGAGACGTCGGTGTACAAGTTTTTCATCTCGGGTCTGCGCAGTTTGCTGAGTAAAATGTAAAAAGTACGTGTGTAAAAAAGTTCTACTCGTGTACATTGATAAAAGGGATGCTTTTATTCCTTAAAGTACTACACAAATGGAATATGACTTGAATATTGTAAATCTCTCCAATCCCTTTTGGTGTCAAAAGCAATCACACACTTCAATACAATCAGATTCTTCTGGTGACTTCGCCTCAAAATTAGAGGTTACTCCGGAGGCGGTCTGGAATTTTTTGTCCAGATTGAAGGATTGGATATATGGGGAGGCGACCGACAGCTAAGGTCATTTTCGCCATAGAGGATAGGTGAGGGAGGAAGGGTGGATAGAAACCCAGCATTAGCCTGCTCTTAACGAAAGGCGCCAAGGGGACCATGGTTTAACGTCTCATCCGACAGACGGAATACTGCACTGGAAGTGCCCTCCACAAGACCCTCAAGTAAGAATCGGGTTTTCTCTTAAAAACATCCTCCTCTGCAGATATTGGAACCCTGACCGTCCGTATGGTTAGCCAGCACTCTAGCCACCACACCAACCGGATCCCCTATAAAGATTGAAGAGGAACATATCAATCCTAATGGGTGTTCAACCTTGAGGAGAGGGAAACATCGCTCTCTGGGTGCTGCAGCGTGTGGGTGAGGTGGCACGAGGATAAGTGGGTGAATACACGACGCGTGGGAAGGTTTCCCTTTCGGCACTCTAATTCCTCAGACGTCGTCACCACGCACTCGGCGCTTCCGCGGAAAATGATCAACTCGAATGGATCAGCGCCGTCACTGCCGCCACTTTAGGGAGCTCGACAAGCACTTCGTGAAAGAGGCACACACATCAGTGTGTACACGTGTGGGTGGAAAATGAAGAGGGAGAGTTCGTGAACGTGGTTTCCAGGAGAAAAAATAAATCCTTAAAATACCTCAGCAAAATACCATCGGAGAGTGGCAACGATCGGACGGATTAAAGGACTCATAGGATCGAGCCGGCGAGAAACTAAAAGGCTTAAAGAGCCTACTTCGGGAAAATAAACGTATGATAAAATGAAAACATCCGACAAAGGGAGGTGCGATTCTGCATAGAAGAACGTGTAGGAGCTATAAGAGATATAAAAAGGGAGATAGAATGCGATATTGTTCGTAGAGAGTACGGGTAATCGTTTGAATCTCGTCAAGTAAAAAAAGATAAAAGATTTCCTTGCAAGTTCAAGTAAGAGTTGGGGTGATTTATGTAAGAATAAAACACGTAGGTTCAAACCGGTGGAAGATTAAAATCTGTCTGTCTGCTGCGAAAAATACTTACGTTTGATAAAAATAGCTTAAATTGGTTTAGTGGAAGTATCATTCCACCGAAATAAACATAAAGGAGAACTGGGAAAGACAGAACGAGACGAAAACCATCCGAGAAAGTGGTATGCAAATAGGAGTTGAAGTCGCATTAACTTCGAATAACAGATCACCAAATGATTACCTTAGCATGGGAAAGTGGCAATCGTCGAACAGAGAGAACGTCTGGCAGTCTGAGGCAGCCAGCCATGAAAAAGTCTCAAAGACGTGAAAAGCCTGCTTTTGTGGAAATGAACGCTTCAAAAAATGACGACAGCTCGTTGAGTGGAAGTCTTAATCTGCATAAAGGAACGTGTAAGTGTGGTGTCGAAGAGATAGGAAGGGAAAAAATTCTCGAAAGCTCAAGAGAGCAAAGTTAGAGAAATCACATAAATCACGCTCGGAATAGCTGCGTAGCAGAGAGGGGAGACGAGAGAAAACAAGGCCTGCTCTATTTTAACGTTCACCGCGATGCGGCGGTATCTGGAAGAAGCGGGTGGTGGCGCGAGAGAGAGAGGAGCGGGAGATGGGGGAGAAGTAGGAGGCTGAGTAGGAGGATGGAATTGAGACGCCTGGAGCTGGTTATTAGATGTTGGAGGTGGTGCTGGATGGAGCTCTATATACCTTCGTAAAGGAAATCCTCCTTCTCACTCACCTGGAATGCTTGCCTGAACTTGAGAGACATGATGTGGTAGAGGACGGGATTGATGGTGGTCGACAGGTAGTAAAGGATCCCAGAGACGTATGTGAGGGCGTAGTAAGCGGTGAGCACCATGTCCGTGGGTTCCGCCTCCGGTTTCCCGTACACGGCGACGAGGCGCTGCATGTGGAACGGAGCCCAGCAGATAAAGAACGCCACGACCACAGCGACTGCGGGGAAAAAGAAAAGAAAGTTGTATAAAATAATAATTAATTTTAAAAAATTGAACACTACGATGCCGTTTTATTCTTTCAAATTTTAAAATCTTTAAAACTAAAGAAATATCCCGAAATTTTTAAAGATGAATAAAAATGAATTCACGGTTACTAATATCAACCATATAAGTGATTTCAATCAAAGGATTTAAAATCTTTAAAATGAAAAACTCAATGATAATTGGAATATTTGTTCGAAGACTCTCGCAGCTATTCTTGTCAATGAAGGATGATTTTGTCGGGCAATGCTGCATTATAAATTTTTTTAAACTCAACGTAATGCTTCTCGTACTGGAAGCATCATCAAGAGTATTCTGTTATCTTCTCGGAGAATTCTGTTCTCTTGATGACGCTTCCAGTACAAGGAGCGAAACTTTGACTTTAAAAAAATTAATCAAATGTAGCATTTCCCGAAATAAATCATCCTTCAGATAGTTAGATTTGTTGCAAATTTCCCACTGAAGAACGTTTGAAATTTCAAAGCGGTGTGACCACGAAATCACCTATATAAATTGCCCATCATTCTTGACTTCTCCATTATCCTTGCCATTATCACGGGCAAGCTGCTGTCCTCACCCTATTATCACCCCTACCTCCCTTCCTCTTATGTAGCCAAATCACTCATATAATTTCGTTAGTTCAACCATACCAAACTACCTGATCATTTTAATAATATTCTACCGGTAAAGCAAGGTTTTAACGAAATTCAGAGAATCTCCTACCGGGTTTCTACACTTTCATGGGCCTAAAAACCTCTAGTATTTCCTTTTACGCCTCCGTGTATCATCTACTTGTCTTCATCCCGTCAATAAAGTCTGTTTTCTTGCTTCCCCTGCCTCGCTTATCCAACATCCTTCCCTCTATCATGCTTTTGAGCAACCTATTGCCTGTTATTACTTCCTCCTACCCTTCCTATCCTGGATTTCATTCAGAAATTTCCTTTCCTCACCCAGCAGTTTCCCGTTTGTCTCCCTTTCCATCCACCTCAGGTTTCCCTCCTCGATGATAACAAATTATTGAAAACATATTTTTGATAACAAATTATTGAAAGCGTTTGTGAGATTTAAAAGTTACACATATCGGCAAAAAACGTTGAGAAACAATTTTTAAGCGTGCAATACAAACTATTTACTGAGATTCCGAATACTCTATTAGCGATTACCGGAAACTCATCTTTAGGGGTAACCAAGAAGCCAAGAAAATACGGGTAGCATTCAAAAACAATCCAGCGGCGGCTCCTTTAAGACCTTGAGTGCGTCGAAGATAATACAGCGCTTTTGACAGTAAGAAATACAGCCAATTTGTAAAGACGACCAATTCGGTTTGAGAAAGGGAATAGTGTGACCGAAAAATCTATGGCGGTGGCCATCGTTAAAAATCACACGATCAAGAAAAGATTTATAATATTCTGACATATTTCCCAGCCAAATTAGTATATTTCAACTGCGCTTTTATTTTCAACGGACAGTAGGCTACATATAACGGTCCGATTGACAGTGATGATGCTCAATCCTGAAGATGACGAACTACATATCTGTGCACAGATATGTAGTTCGTCATAAGTAACAAGGATTACAAAACAAGTTACTAAAAATTGTCTACAAGAATCACTGGATAATTGATATGAATCTTTTTAATCTGAAACAATTTCCTTCTTGCGACTCTCCTATTTTCACTACAGGAAGATGGAAGATATACTCTTACAGAAGTGAAAGAAACAAGAGCATTTATAGCCTAATTTACGTAAAGTGGTAGGTGATAATAAAATTAACGTCAAAGTAATTAGTCTACATAGTAGTCTCCCTAATAAGTCAAAAACCTTTGATATCATATTTACTAGAAAATCCAAAGTAATACGTCGGATTTGGGTACATATTTAATTAAATTTCTTGGAAATAAAAGTTTATTATTACTTAAATTATTGTCAATATTATTAAAGAAAAAAAATTGTGATGAAAATATTATTGTTGAAAAATTCTGGATTTAGACTTACAGAAGACTTAAAATTAAAATATACCGATTGGCAAAAATTGTACTTATTTCATTTAAGTTATTTTCCTTTATTTTCTTTCAGGTTGAAAGCTGCCAGACCTATAAACAGGAAAATTTGTTTATCTCCGTCGGGTTTAATAACATTTATGATTAATTACGTATTGTATAAGCTTATAGAAACCACTTTTGAATCGGCCATCAAAAAAGCGAGAAGCAATCGGTAAAACGACCCGGATAAGACCCCGATTAGACTCCACTACCAGCATACGCCGACGAAAATCTTAATACCTTTCTTCCATACAATTCCAAGTTTCTTCTGAGCAAATACTGTTTAAAAATTACAAAAGTTAAAGAATTGAAAAAAATTGCGGACATAAAAAAGACTAGCGCCGCTGAAGATTGTACCCCTCAATGGGATTTTAAAAAAATGGGGAGATGATATCGGAGACAGGAGACGGAGAGCGGGATAACAGGGTACGTCAACCCCATTCACCGTCCACAAAGACGACGACGAGTGAAAAAGGTGATGTCTCGGTTTCCCCAAGTCACGACCGGATCTTCAAGCGAATGCGAAGTAATGAAACGAGAGGGGTTTTTTTCCGCTCGATGGTCCTTTTAACTCTTTCCGAGAAAACAACCCCCACACTAATTCATTTCTTGATCTTCCGAGTTTCCGAGACGTTTCACCCGTTCAAACAAGATGAATGACGATATTTCCACCACGTGTCGTTTCCGACTCAAATAAAAGAACCAGCGTGGGGGATTAAAACCTCAAAGGGTATTATCAATTACGCGGCTTTTGCCATTTCAAGGTTCTCAGATTGAAAACTTTAAAAACTGTAGTGGTGGAAAAATGAGAAAATTATGATTTTTAAAAATATATCTTGCACGCAATATTTTTTTGCAAATTTTAGACAAAAAGGTGCTGATTTATTTTTTTAAATCTCTCTAACCAGAGTAAAATCGATGATGCATTTCGGTTTTCGCGTTCATTATGGTAAAAAGTGCGCTCTACCAACGTTTACAAAATAACTAAGGGGAACTAGTCCTTGATATAACGAAAAAAATCAATTTTATAATATTATTAATACAATTGCGCATCAAAAAAAGAAAGCAAAGGAAGTGTCTTCATTCATGAAAAACGATGTTCATTTTGTTTATCTGAATAACATGAAAAATTTAAGGTAGATAACACATCATCCGAATATCAAATCACTTTTTTAAAATGAAGTATGATTTTTGGCTCGGCTCATGGAGATACAGCACATTCCAGTAGGAAGACAACTACTTGGCAATATATATTTCGTTCACATAAGAAAAAATTTAACTAGGAATGAGATCGCCCTTTTGTACTTATACGATTACATAGGCTAAACATCAAAGAAAGTTATTATGAAAACAAGTCCTCGAAATCAAAGGAATCAGTATGCTAAAGAAATATTCGCCACGCTATGCACCTGTCGAGGGATGAAATATATCTGGTATCATTTCCCTTCCTATATCAATTTGGTAGCTTAACGCCTTGAGTCATTGTGACATCCCCCCACTAGTGCCCATCCTTCAACGTCCTCAAATCTCCAATTGAACTTTCGATAGGAAGTAAAATCTTCTCGCATACCTGTTTACGTGTACATTTCCCCTTTAACCCCACCCGTTTTTTCCCATCAGCTCAGGGTATTTTTAATAATTACACTCCTCAGAGTAATATATATAAATACGCAGCTAATATCTTTCATTTAATACGTATGATTGATATAATTTTGACGATAATTTAACTCCTAGGGTGAAATAAAGCAGCTTTTGCCAATTGAAAAGGATCAATTTAATCCCAATTATCTCTATTCCTAGGAGATGATCGGCACAGGATAACTGAAATTAGATTATGGCATTACATCAGGATCATTTATAAAATGATACATGACTTTCGATAAACTCTTTCCTTCACACTTTGGCAATGTAACCGACAGCGGCATCATCATGCACACAACGTATACCAAACGGGTGTCCCATTCATCATTTCAAAAGATCCTGCGTGGGGGTCATTGGGAAAAATCCCTAGTCCTGTCTATGCTACTGTCTCTCCCTTACCGAGAGTTCAATTTAATCAAAGCCACAATTTCCTTTTCTGAGCATCCTTTCCTATATTTTCCGGAAGACTTGCTCGCTCGTTCATTCTCATAAGAGCTTGAGAAATATTTTTTTCATTTCCCCAGCAGGCAAACGGGTTCTTCTTTTTATTATTTCGACATTCCTTTCGGGAAATAATCTCGGGCGATCGGCCTTGAGATAAAACACTCTGATGATGAGAGTGAATTCCTGACTCCTGGAATCGATACCAGGAGGAGTAAAGAGGAAAGAAGAAAGGAAGAAAGCCCTTACAAGGAAAAAAAGATTCTATTGCTGATAACCCGATCCTAACACTCCATTTCGATCGCGCTAATCCATCACTCTATCCTAATCAGTCATGAATAAGATGGCTGATTTGATGGCGGCTCTCAACTCCACTCATCTCGCAGCTAACCCTTTCATTCCTTCATTAGTCTTAATTTTAATGCCCCACGCCCGATGTATTCAAACCTTTGCCTTCCTCGGTAGTTCTTCCCAGCAATTACTCTTTCCATTGTTGATTCCAAGAAACAATTATGCCGCAGAATGTGCCGAAGCAGTTGAATGTGCCGAAGCAGTTGAATGTGCCGAAGCAGTTGAATGTGCCGAAGCAGTTTGCCTCTTCCACTCGGCAGAGTTTTCAGAGACATCTTATCCCATCGGCTCTTTGTAAGTCATCTTCACCGGTAATTATCTCCATCCATTTGATGTTCAATATTCTCTGTGGTACCACTTTTTCTTTTTGTTGGCTTTCTAAGCCGATTCTTTATCAAATCCTTACATACATTATTTCTCTATCTTCATGGGTAGTTAAGCATTTATGTTTCCCCCAGAGTGTGGATTACGCACAATTTCCAATATTATTTACCGCCTTCCATTCTTTTTGCGGTCACTCCACATCTTTATCGCTCTAATCCAATTATACATATTGGCGCCATTATTTTTCATGCTTATTCTATTTTTTGCAGTTTTTCCTAGTATTTTTCTGAGGTACTTTATTTCGAAGGTATTGGCATGATGGTTGAGGGTAGCAACCTATTTACTGCAATAAGAAATCCATCTTCTCGAATCAATACATTATCACAGAACCAAATAAATGAATTAATTGCTAGAGAAATGTTTTAATGAAGTCCATCCTTCCTTCGAATCTCATGCTCTGTTGATTGTCAAAGGACTCTCTTTCCTATTGAATGCCTCTTTTGCTTATTCTAGAGGCCTCATTCCTCATAGGAGAATATAAGACAGAGGATACGTATGCTTTCACATGATGAGGAAGTTACCCTGAGTTCGAGTACTTTAAGTTGGAAGCTGTCTCGGCATCCGACGCGCCCTCTAAGGTACTCCGAAACAAGGAAGGGTACTGACTTCCTTGATGGCATAGGTAAAATATTTTGTGACAGAGAGGTTTCCAAGAGTTTAGTGAGAACAAAAGAAAAGACAGAGGGAGGTTTTTCCCTCACCCACAGAGACCATGTGGAGGAAGCGCGGCAAGAAGCATGCTAGAGAAATGCAATAAGAAACAGACGATTTCAGTACTATTTTTAACCCCTCAGAGGACCACAATTTTATCGTTTTGCATACCTCGTTGTGATATAGCCCGTGGTAAATTTTATGAAAAATATATGGCTGCCCTCGAACCGTCACATCGTCTGCTTATCATGAGGAGTGCGATAAATTTTTAAATAGTCATGAAATGGGGATCACAAATTAATCATGTAAATCAAATTAATACATAGCTAAGCAATCATATATTTGTTTACTTAGAATATAAAAACAATCCATATCAAGATCATATTTTCTAGTTATCAATATGAACATTCCATGTTTTCTTTTCCAATATGAAATAGCTGACTACTTGCTCTATTCAATATTAAATTTCCACCTTGTAACTTACATTGTGCATAAATGAGGCCGAAGACAGTAAGAAAGGAGCGAATATATGAGCAGTTTTATGCTGACAGTTGCCAAATGACTACAATTCCGATTGAATATCTCTTTCGCTTCATCTAAACTGCAGCCTAAATCTATCTTGCCTTCTTCCTCATAGGAGAACAAAAGACGAAGTATGTGTACGTTGCTTTTAGTTGAAAATAGTGGAGGATGCTGTTGCTTGGTTCGTCAAAAAAATTGGTAATTTTGGCCTAAACTCTAAATTATATTTTTATATTTTAAAAACAAAAATGTAGATGTCTAGCAAAAATATTATCCAAATTCAATCTCTTAAAAATCCGTCTTAATTGAAGAAAACATTCTAAAGTAAAAACTATCACGTTAGCTTTGTAAGTTAAATGAAAGGATTCTGGATATGCAAAAAAATAATTAACAAGCTTTCTTTTACTGCAATATGGAAGTAAGCACATCGATGCTACGCCCAAATAATCTGTACTCCTCAGTTAAATATTAGGATATTTGCTACTTCAGCTATTGATAATAGAAAATTTTCTCCGCAATGTGTACTAATATGTGCTAAATCTTTTTGATTGTGACTAACCAAGGGTAAAATATTGGTAGTTTTAAACATGAATTTATATTATGGATTCAGATGTTTGGCATTGTTGACTAGGCTACGTGTTGCCTAAATTTTCACTTTTAGTTCACCCAGTCCTTGGCGCCACTTCGATTAGAGTCTTTTCTGTTGTTATTGTAAATAGACGTAGTTGATTGTTGCTAACGTCAGACTGGTGAATATTCAATAACGATCGAGTATATATGAATTAATTGATGCTTACAATATATCTAGCTATTTTTTCTATCTAAAATTTACTTTTTAAATGCTAGAGAGGAAATACCAATTACAGGAAATCAGTAAGAGGCTAATGAAACATTCATCGTGTGCCAACTACGTTATTTGCCAGAATCCGATTATAATTGGAATGCATTAACTCTGTTTTGCCTAAATAAAGAATTCAGAATGCCTTCTTTGAACAGAACTTGCTTCGTACCAGGCTGCAAAATAGGGTATGCGTCTGCGAGGATCGAAAATACGAGACTTAGATTGAAAAATAAGAATCTGTTCATGGCGGCGGTAAGTGCATTCCTTTTACCTACACTGCAATGATAGCCATTGGGAATACTCATGAAGTCACCTCGCATTATTATTAAATTTCCGTGTAGCGATATTCACGAAGTACTAAGAAGTTGTGCATTTGTGTGATTAAATTTGGAGAGGTTAAATATATCTGTAGACCGGACGATATTAAAAAAGTGTATAATTACGCTCCGCGTGTAATACTACATTTTTTATCCACTACATTATGATTACTTGTAATTAAAAACCAATTCATCCAAATAATAATTTGGGATATTTGAAATTCATGCCAAAACCGGTAAGACGTGTTTATTTACATTCTGTCGACTGTATTTACATTTGAACTTCCGTCTTTCACCACTAGGCGGCACCACTTTCCAAAAATTTATTTGTTTACGGAATTCTAGACATCAGTTTTAGGCAACGAGATCCCAATCCATAATATATATTCATTGATTTAAATACCAAATTATAAGTGGATATTCCTTTTTTATTAACTGAGACACTTTTTTAACCTCTCGATTATACTGTATTATACAATTCGCATATCTGTTGAGTGCGTTATGGTCAATACCACAGTGATATCTCAATGCCCGATAGCATTTGAATCGACCATTTCCTGGCACATAAAATTGAACCAATGAATAGATAAACTTAAAAAAATAGCAATTAAATGGCATAATGATTGATCAAAAGCGATTCAAGAGGCAGATAAATCGAGGGTGAAATTCTCGAAACAATCTTCAATGTTATTTATGAATGTTTTCGTTTATTATAATAGGACTTATAAAACTTTCCTCTACTAAAGCATGACAATAAATGATTTGATGTAAAGAAAGAAAATTTTCCAATAAAAGTATTTTAATTCCAAAAAAACTAGTAATTTTCGCAAACTGTGCTTCTTGAACAATACTGTTGCAGTACGGAAGATATACAAATCCCTAGAACAAATCCTTATTATTATTTTTTAACCTCCTTTTTGGTTCCTATTAATCCAATTTGCTATGAATTTTACGTATCTTTAAAACCTACCGGAAAGAGTTTCTTATGATCTAGTCCTGGTAGTTTGAGCAAGATAGTTACCTAGTCATTATGGAGACCATATTCCAATTATACGTTATAATTTCAGCAGTTGTAAGAAGCATAAATTAAATGTTGGGTTATCGATTAATGTTGCAATAATATGTTTTTAACGGACTGAATTTCTAAGTAATTAAATGAAATTATGTAGGTATACAAGTCTGTTACTTGACTCGTTTTCTTCACACGGAGCGTTGAAAAATACTTCGTAATGAAGGTTTTTTATGATCCTAAAAATAATGACTGCAGTGATAATATGATTTATTTTCAAAAATACTTGAGAAACATGCAAACTACACGCTGTGAATTTTTTGACGAGATCTAGGAGCTCAAAACTCCTCATTTTTTAAAATAAGGTCTTAATATAGTGGAAACACGTACCATTTTCCATGTCAAATGGCTGGTATTTTTCGTCAACAAATCTCGTAAAGTAGCTCGCTAAGGGGCTGACATATATGTATTTTTGGGAGGGTTAAATATTTTTCTTTAAAATGATATCATATTAATTGATTTCTTGGTGAAATGACATTTCACTCAAAATACTTAATGTGAATTCAGTCATTTATCACTTCAAGTCTACCATATTAAATCCCGAGCCGTCTAGGTATATGTAGAAGAAATCTTAGCTTCCAAAGTACCGCCACCTGTGTGTTTGATAATCTTTGATCAAACTAAATTCTATATCTTCTTATAAGAAGTGTGCTATTCTCAAATATGCTTCCGTAATAATAAAGCTACTTTATATTTCCAATTGATTCATTATTAGGCTTCCATTTCCATATAATTTTATTCATATTAGACTCGGCTTCATTAATGACTTTGGTCATCAAGGGGATGGTTCAACAAAAATGCGTAATTTTGAGCAACTTTACGAATACGTTTACGAAAATCTCATGAATTCGAAAGGAAAATGAAATTTGCAAGTAAGAATAAGATTCTTCATCGCATCACCTTTCCTTTAGCGATCATCTCGACGTTCAGCATTTATTAAATGTTGATTTACTTACTTTGATTTACCTAATTTAATGATACAGAAGAAGAAAGACAACAGAAAAGAAGCAGATACAATTCACTGATAGTGTGTTTTTTCTTAAGAAAATTTTGGACAGACAGACATTCAGACCGGCAGAAAAATTTTCTTTTCATAGAAATAATATTAGGGAAAATAAAAAAAGGTTCCATAGGGCAAAAATATTTTATATAAGTACCTATTGAATAAAGAGGGAATAATCCAGATTCAAAGTACAGAAGACTTGTTAACAGTAATAATTAAGCATGAAAAGAATGCATAATATCCTCTCGTGAAGTTCACCAATTCATTTAATGAGAAAGAAATCGTTTCCCGAGTAGGGAAGTGTTCTGGATATCTTATCTCACCTAATTACACCCGAATATTAATAGAAAACTCTGTCTTATTTGAATTTGGGTCTTTATAGGAGATCTTGATTACTTTACGACCCCATTAAATCGAAAAACGTTCGCTTCCTTGGTATTTTTCAATGTCAGAATCTTTTAATAACTAATTTTTTTTTTAATTGCAACAACTCGTTTCATTATTTTCTGCAGCTAGAGTTTCGCCAAGTGTATATGTAAATCAAAAATTTTTCTGGATGTTGATAATGAAAGGTTTTTTGGATAAAAATAGTTAACATTTTTTATAAAATCAAGTTTGAACTTTTGAACTTTTACATGAGCCAATACATCGTCATTATGAGTGTTTAAAGGCGATCTTACGAAACCATAAATATATCGGGGCCTTCTGAGCGCCATAAGAATAGTCAAACGAAGTAAAATTTAAACGAGGGTATTAAAAACTAAGATATATATTCAGTGGCAAACAGAAAGAAGGTATGGATGTTCGTCAGTATACTTATTTTAGCGCAGAGAGCGGAGAATTCTTCCTCTTCGGGGTATCACGAACCCAGGACGCTAATCACGGTTCTACACAGCACGTGCGCTTATTGCTTTTTCAATTGCACTTATGAGAGCGAAAACGTTATAGTCGTTTTTAAAATTTTGTCAGGTGCTTTCAATCACTATCGTTAATGGATGGAAAGCTTTCTCGGGTGAGATTACACTATTAATATTGTTGCAGTAGAGCGGATTGCATCTGGATAACGATGAAGACAACCGTAACGAAGGATCAAAGATAACTTTTGACCCAGCGGGAATGTAATTGAAATATTAGATTTATCCCATCACACAACTAAGGATTCACGTGGTACAGTAACAAATCGATTGAGATTTAACAAGTTTGACCCACTTGGATGGAAAACTTAACACTAGGAGGACGGGAGTTTCGCCCTACCTAGAAGGACGGCTAGGGGTCATTTGACCCCAACTTCGTTTTATCATTTTAAAAGGCGTTTTTTCTTCCCACAGACTGTTTTATTGTAGTATTATTCCTATTAATTCTTTAACAACACATATAAGCATTAATTATGGTATTCCAATTGTTAAAAATACATAATTATCAATACTTAAAACAATGAATTAAATTACATTCAAAGGCCAAGATTCAAATTTATAGTCACTCTAATCACGAAATTGCATAATTATTACTTGATACAAAAGATATACTTCAAAATTTCACAATAAGGATAATGGTTTTTTCATACTTTGTTATAAAAAAATTAAAAAATATTACTTTGTTGAACATTTCAGACACATAGTTATTTTTTCGGTGCACTTTCCACAAAATATGTTTTTACACTGAAAACATACACTTGAAGATTTGTTTTGACAATTTGGAGATATTTGACACCTTTTTCTCTCTGTGCTCTTAGGGATGTGGCTATGGTATTTGATGAATTTTTGTGTTTGAATCGAGCATGAAGGTGAGGGTTCCGTCGGAAATGAGGTTCCCAACACTTCTTCGACTAATTTTTTAATAAATTTCTTGCGATTCGGTTTACTATTCGTAGTTTCCCTTTGGAGAACCATCCTCCATCCCAGCTACTTTTCGATGCCAGATCAAGTATATTGAAAAATATATAAACAGGCCAACTCCTTTTAGCTGACCAGGTTCAATATTTCCGGCAAATACTGTCCATACAATCCCAGTTTGTTTTTATTGTAAAAGAGGATGGTGTCTGGCTTTCTTTCATTAGTATCGAACATCGTCACATCTGAGTACATGGTACTTAGTAAAAGAACATATTTCTTCTTTTTTGCTTGGTAATTTGAGAGAGTGTTTTTGTATACTCTAGTTGTGTAAATTTTATTATTCATGCGGACAGAAGGAAGAAAGTCTCGCCTGTTTTTTCTTATAGTTCCGGTAAGAGAAATTTTCCTTTTTTCAAGTTTTCTGCCGATTGAATTGTTGAAAAATAATTGTTACAGGTAACGTTTATGCCTGAATTCTTAAAAGACTCAATCAATCTTATTACAACAGATTCACCCAATGCTTGATCTGATGGCCTCTCTTCATCTTTCCCACAATACGGAAATGCATTCAGACAGTATTTAGATTTCACGTCAGTCAAAACCCAGTTCTTGATTTAGAATTTATCCGCTTTCTTCGGCATATACTGTATGAAAGGACACCTGCATTTCATTGGATAGAGCTGTTCATCGGCCGTTACGCTTTCACTTGGATTATAGCAGGCTCGGGAATTGGTGACAAAATGGTTCCAAGGATCAGAAGCCAAACTAAACTTATCTGCCCTTAGTGCTTGACTACGAGTCGCCTTTGAATCGACGCGTTTATGTTTCATTATATTCAAGAATCGATCCCTTGGCATTGCACTCGAGAAAATTTTTGAGCCCCAGGTTTTATCCCAGCAGCTTTTTATAGACATATGCCGCTGTTCCAAGATGCCTCTTGCATATATCAACGCGATAAATATAAGAAGTTCTTCTCTCGACAAGCACCAATCAGGGTTTTGAAGATTCATGCTCCACAGTATATTTTACAATGTTGCCTAACAGGGTGTCACCATGGAAGAAGAAGTCGGATGGCAATGCAATCCGGGCAGTGACAAAAACATCACAAAGAATGGATGTGGGGTCGATGGACAGTGATATTTTGCACCGTTTCTCAAAGGCCGCTAAACCATGGCTATATGTGGCATGGCTGGATGAAGACACACATATCAATAGGAGTACACATGATTTTCGAGGCGAGAATGAAAAAAATAAGATTATCAAAATAAGAAAAATACCCATAAAAAATTATTAGCGAGTGAAATTCACACAGAGTAATACGGGGTGCCAGTTACTTTCCCTGTGCCGCTTGTGATACTCCAAAAGATCGGGTACAAAAATGATCACTGAGGTTACACTTCTGATATGGGTGTCTAGAGGCATCACCCGGCATCAAACCAGGTACTCTCTGGTTCACAACCAAGAACTATACCTACTGCACTATAACGCCACAGAATACAGTGATCTTCATAATGAATGAAGAGCCTAAGGGTAAGAGGAATATGAAGATACAGCGCGAAAACAAGTTGTGGGTCAAATGACCCCCAGCCGTCCTTCTAGGTATAACCTCTTCTAAAATACCATAAAATAGAATAAGAGTTAAATTTTTTCCAGTTAATCTAATTTCAGGCAGAAATAGAGAAAGTAAAGAGGTTTCAAAAAATTTGAAAATATTTTACATAGAGAAAAATTAATTTGAATTCTGAAAATGGGTCAAATGACCCCTGCCGTCCTTCTAGTGTTAAGGAGGAACCTAGGCCTCGATGTACTATTTTCTTAAGACATGTAAACTTTTCTGTAATGAGTTAGTTTAGGCTTAGTAGTGCTTTTTGTGCTTTTTTGTGCTATGTGCTTTTTAAAGTTCAAGATTTTACTCTTTTGGTTAAAATCTTATACAACAATGCGTTAAACTATAGCTTTTACCTCGTAACAAAAGCCAGTAATCATCCTGACTCCTGCCTCTATTGCTTTTAGGCAGGCTTTGAATTCTTGATTTTTTAACGAACTGAGGGTAGGATAAAATAATCTTTAGACTTAAATATTTAGCAATGTACATTAAATTTCCCAGTTTGAAGTATGAAGAAACCAATTTGTTCAACAAGGTACCCAGCAGAATTCTCCCTTGGCAGGGTTGCAAAATCCATCGCAATATGCCATCTATGTTCCCCTGCAAAAACCGGAAGTCAGGAATCTAAATTGTATTGTACTTGTATTATACAGTAAGTCCTCGATTTATGTCGCAGATAAGTGTTGAAGAAGAGCAACGTAAGTCGAAAAAATGTACAATGGATCCAGATATTCGTGACCATTTTAATCCCGCAATAAATCAAGGCGTAAATTTCAAAATTCGTTTCTTTGCCATTATCAAGGAAAAAACAGCTATTTCAGATAGCATGATTGTGTCTTAACCATCGAAAAACACAAGCATATACGCATGCAGTCTATTTTACTAGTATTAAACTGGGGGAAAATTTTCCCACGACCTTTGTCAGCATGGACGTAACATCGAATCAGACGTAAATCGAAACGACGCATACCGGGGACTTAATGTACTATCAATGGCCTGACTTCAAAAAAGATAGGTGCCTCAACATATATTATATACTATTCATGTTTTTGAAAAACATCATTTAAGCAAAAATTGAGTTTAAAATGCTATTCAAAGAGATACCACCATTCTGCCTGTAAGATAGTGCATTTCAGCGTAAAAAGTCATCACTTTTAAACCAATATATCCTTGTTAACTGGCCAATGACCTGGTATTATTTTTACACCATTCAATAGTAAAGATCATACTTTGTAATATATGTTATTTTTAGGTAAATTATCGGGCATGCATAAAATAGAGGTTCCTTCTAAAGCGTCGGATATGGGACTCTAATAAAACGCTATAAACAATGATCCAGCGAGAATAACTCGATCGGGAAGGCTGATTGGGAATTATTATTAAACTAGTGGTGTAAATACACAAAAACCTCCAAATCTTCGATTTTGTGCAATTTTCAAATGTTGAAGTAATAAATTAATTATCAAAATATTAATTTGAATTAAGAAAAGAAAAACAATTGAGTTGTCATGATGGGAAAGTTTGTTTACACAACACTTGGAATACTAACTGAAATCAGGTACCAACATTCTCCTTTCATATAAATCTGTCAGTGAGTTGAGTTAATTAATTAAAATAATTAAACTTAATAGTACCACGTGACTCCTTAGTTACGTGATATAAATTATGTCAACGGTTCAAACACAACCCTCCTGGGTTCCAGGGACGCAGCCAAGATAGGGAGCCAGAGATATACAGGGAGAGAAATCGGAGAGGGAAAGGAAGAGATTAAGAAATATCCGAGGAAAGGGGGAAACGGTGAGCGTTCAATATCCATGCGACCTACTGCGCGCCGAAAATAAATCTGCGGCAGACACCGATTACTCGCATCAGCTTAGGTAAATTCGGAGCCTCTTCCGTTTCGATGAAATTTTAATGGGAACAAATTGCCCTCATTTTGCGGGCAATTTCGCTCGGGCGTAGCGCGTTTTTTCGGCGAGGAAAAGTTTCGGTGAGGAGTGCGAGGAAAAAAATAGGATACGAGTAAAGGAGGGGAACGAGAGCCCCAATCTATATCCGGCTGAAGAGATCGAAAGAACCAATAGTGGGTGGGAATCTGCGCCCTGTTCAAACGGTAACCACAACTTCGAAATCTTACCTCATCCATTTATTGAAACGAACGATAAGGAGTGTAAAGTTATGAGGAAGAGTTCTCGAGTTTCCCATCGGGTGATGGCGTTGATCTAAACCTACGTTCCCATGACGATGCGGCTCTCCACCCGGAAGAGGAAAGAGAAATACGTTATTAAAACCAGCTAAAAACAATATTTTCAGACAAATACGAAGCATAAAACAAAAACAATCGAAAAAATTACAAACTTCATTTATTCAGTAAACCGAGAAAAAACTTCAATTATCTTGAGTGAAAGTACTTTAAAAAAGCAAAAATGAAACCACTGCACCAAACCCAATGCTTAGATGGACCACCAGAGTGGGCCTTTGGGGGCTCTGAGGGCTTTTTAATATAGCCTACGTTACCACTAAATATATTTTCTATCTATATGCCGAATTTCAGCTCAATTGGTCCAATTTTTTTTGCGTGATGAACCAACAGACAGGCAGAAACCATTACTTTTTTATATCTTTGTAAGAATTGGGATGATAACAATAAGACTGATATTTTTTTCTAAATTAAAATTTGGAACGCAGGGGGAGAAAACGCTTTAAAAATCACAGAAGTCAAACGCATCTGGAATATCTTGGTATTGATTTTGGGAATAATAAAGGCCAATAAAGCAGTTTCAGGGCCTTAACATTTCTTCATTTCTGATTTTATTACCATTTTACTTATAGATGCAAAAAATTCCCAACCCTGTTTTTTGTGAACGATTGGCAACTTTATTTGGGATAATTTAATTTTAGACATCAATAGAAATTTAGGACCATGCAAATTTACCAATTTCAGCAATAAAAAAATCACTTAAATGTTGAAAAGTATTTCCAATTGGTGAAGTCCAACATCATCATTCGTTGGAAAACCCAGGAACTCTTTGTTATAAGCATTCGCTGGAAAAAAACCTCATGCCTATTAAGGAGTGCTTTTCACAAAAAATCGCACAGTTTTTGGGAAATGACTTACCTGAACAATTATTCTAACCACTGACTGAATAGCGATTGACTAATTCTAATATTTCAGTCAACCGCTCTAAGCGCAATACTATAGAACTGCACACCTATAATAAAATATTGAAAGCTCGAAATATGTAGTCCTAAGAGACAACAACATTTATCTCTACCGTTTTTTAAGAATAAATTAAATATTTGACTTTTTCAATAGTGTACGGAGTTAATGAGACTTTAACCTGAATTAATATTCTATCTTCGACCAGTCCAATTTTTAGACCTTCAGACTTCATGACAACTCGCGAAAGCATTAATTATAGTTAAAGTCTTTTCGAACAACTTGCCGCATTAAGCTATTTCCCCGATCTCACGGCTGGTAAATTTTCATGCTTTGGAAATCTAAAGAATGAAATTAGAAAGGCAACTCAATCTGATTCCGCACTTTATTTTTCATAGCAACCCGAGTTAGGTACCACGAAAATGGCATAATCAGCCAAAACCCGGGTCGATTAGAGACCTGAAGTGTGGAATCAAATTAAGTCATCTTTTTCATTGTGAAGAATATTATCGATTTCCACCGAGGTATGCCGGAGCTACATTCTTACAGGATGAAATGAGGATGTTGGACCCAAATTAAATTTGAGGTTATTTTTTTCATTTTTGAGGCTCATCTAACCTTTTTTGTCATAACTTCTTTCCTCGTAGCATTTAGCCTTGTAGCACTCGTACTCTCACATTGTAAACATACTAATATCACTCAGCACATTTATTTTGCTCATATAGACTATTGAAATCATTTAAGCCAAAGATCAAAAGCTTTGGGCATATCATATGAAAACGATATGTTTAAGCACTTTCCTGGGGATGACGATATATCTCGTCATGTTTGAATTTGCGTTCTCCCATTTGGGAGTGACAACATATCTCCCTGGGAGTTTCTTAAGTACCATTATTCATCCTTTAAGTACGCTCTTTGTCCAACAGATGGCAGATTTAGAGAATATTTCGTCAGAAACAGAACATTTCGTCAAAAACATAGGTTTCTGTAATTGCTGCAAAAAGGGAGAAGTGCAATACGGATTTGAGTAAGTAATAATATGTATAGTATAAAGAAATCAAAACGTCGAATAATATAAGCTGTTTGTGAATATTTTCATCACTGTATTAGTTATTGCGATAGTCAGATAGATTTGGTGACACAGAGAAAGAAATATTATTTTCAAAAAAATGTGTTTATCGATAAAACTTGTAATCTCATAATTTGGACCCTAAGGTATGAGTTTACCTGACAATTCTACTTGCATCATTCAAGTGGCGGTAACAAAATGTTAGTTTTCTTCGGCTGACAAAATCGTGATCTTAATCAATAAAATGCCCTTAATCATGGCAACTCTCGAAGCAGAGCTGATATATCAACGATCGTCTATGTATATCTCATATCGAGTGATAAACCTTTGAATTATTAATTTGTTACTGGTTGAACTAGTTTAGTAAGCTATCAAGTCTGAAGAAATATTTAAAATGACTTAGACAACAATTTTTAAGTCGTGACGGACTATTTTCTGCGCAGATACATTTGTTGCACTCATGGAGAGAGTGTAACTTACTGACCAGAATTCTTTTCTTCGACCGCGCCGACCATAGGAGATGAAAAATTTTCCAATACCACTGACCTTCGATAAAAGCACCGTGATTTATGACGCAGGGAACGAGACTTTTACGTCCATCTTATTATCCTTGAATATAAATGACGCACCTGCAATTTTTCAACCTATAGGAACGCCAATCAATAACGGAGGACAACAAAATTCACGCACATATCTGCGGAGATTTCCTCTGGGGATCTGTCCCTACCGCCTTGCCAACATCCATCATTGCCTTGTCGTACACGCTGCGTGAGGATCACTCAAAAAAGAACGAAAATAATCCTCGAGACGAGCCAAAACATTAATAAATACATCGCAAGCATGACGGTCTTCGAGAACCCTCTCATGAATGGCTACCTTTGTGTAAGCGAGCGAGTGATCCCGTCTCTCTCTCTCTCTCTCTTTCTCTCGGCCGATGGACCGGCCCACTCCCCCGCCAGCGAAACGAACGGAGCGATATTTTCCTTGGATCAGGTTCAAGCGAGAAACGGGGATATGTCATGGCGTTCTTCTGGGTATTCCGTAGATTTAATGGGTTCTTTAGTTCCACTGGGGTCCACCCCTTGGGACGTATAACATGCGGTAGTTCGTGGAAACTTAAACCACATCAATGGGTTGGGCTGGACTAAAAGAGTGAAAGGCATGCGACCCACCCACCCTTTGAGTCCCACGTCAGTCAATAATCCTCCCTTACCACTCATATTTGAAGCCAAAATCTGTGCCATTCGGTCTAAACTGTCCTGGATCTATGAGAACGAAATGTACAAACGAATGGCCTCGTTTCATGAAAGATTTTTACTCATCTGATGCGATGCTCAGTGAGGTGATGGACCTAAACTTGCCCGAGTTGAAAGAAATCTCGGTGTTTGATCAACGGATTGTCAGAGGGGAATGGAGTTGGTTTGGTGGCTGATTTACCATTATTTGGGCCAGGTTTTGAATCTAATCTGTGGGGGAGGATTTTTGTCAAATCCCTATCCGTCATTGGGTACAATGTAAAAAACATATTACTTTCTATAACTTTACACAACGCAATACTTAGAGATATTGTTTTAATGACCGAAGCATTAATGGTTTGTGTAAAACAACAGGGAAAATGCTATGCCTATCTTTCATTGCAATAACATAACTTATGAGTTAGCCTTGTATCTGTGATTGTGGGAGGTATTTGTACGTACAAAGAAACTGCAGCATCGCGTTCAAAATCATGTAAGACTGAACGGATCATCGAAAAATTTGAATGTTACATATTTTTCAAAATGAAAATTTTTCAAAATGTTCAAATATATAAATTTCAAAAACTGATTGCGAGAAGAAGAATTATAAATAAATAGAAACCTTGGCAGGATTATTAGTGTCTTCAATGCGTATGGTCAAACCCTCAATAATCTATGGAGAAAAATTTTCAATTAGTATGGTCGACAGCCTAGTTAGATATTTCTCTTTAATTTAAATTCTTAAAAATTAACATCAATCTTCAATCATCCAAGTTATACTCCGAGACACGATCTACGAGTGAATGATAAAATACTCCAGCCGGGGAAATAATGACCGAAACATTAATGGTTTGTGAAAAACACTTTGAATAAAAACGCTATGTCTGGCTTTCATTGCAATACCGTAACTCATGAGTTTGATTTGTATTCATAGTTGTGGGAAGTATTTATATGAACAAAGAAACAGCAGCATTGCGTTAAAAACCATGAAAAACTGAACGAATCAACAAAAATTTTAACGTCACAGTTTTTTTTTATTCAAAACACTGATTCCAAGAATAAGACGAATTGAAAATAAATGGAAACCTTGGCAGTAGTGTTAGTTTCTTCAATGCATATGTTCAAATTTTCAAAAATCTTTGAATGAAAATTTAAATTAGTATGGTCGACAGCCTAATTCCATATTTATCTATTTAATTGAAATCCTTAAAAATTGACATCAATTTTCAATCACCCAAGCACAACTCCCAACACATGATCTACAAGCGATTGATCAGATTCTCCCGCCGGGGAAACCAAGACCGAATGAAGCAGTAGATGACAATTAAGAGCGTAGTAGTCTACTCTATGGCCAGGCCACCATCCCATCATGAGTGCCCATCGAGAGGGTGACTTAACGCTGCGCGCGACGCACTCGGATCATGTCTCCATTCCCGGAAGTGGCGAGAACAAAGACAACCGCCGGAGAGCCGGAGAGCAGGTACTTTGGAATCGATATCCCGGTGTCCTCCAGTGTTACGCACCGCTTCCGCTCCGGGTGAGAGGGCAAAAGGAGAAAGGACCCTGGAAAGAGACAACAGGAGAAGATCCTCCCCCCCCGGGTATCCAGGGGCCTAGGTAAAAGATGGAGAGACGAAAAAAAAAGTTTTTATCACCAGCGTCGAAATCAGAGACGAGCAATTTTCACATCCTCTCACCGTCTCTCTCATACCTCTTTCCCGACTGGCTTCCGTCGACCCATCTCCACGTTCTCCTCCAATCGGCCGACGGGTTTCGAAGGAGAGATGTGAAAGGAGGCGGAGAATTGTACTCTCGCACGAGAAGAGCTCTGGAAATGCTCTCTATGTCTCATTGAGAAGAAAGATATGAGGAGGGACGGCGTCTACGGAGAAGCATGGGGATGGAATGGCGTTGCACGGTGGAAAAGAAGGTGGAGAGGAGATTATATGATGGGTTTGGAGAGAAGCGAGGAAGTTGCGAATGAAAGGGATGAAAGTAACAAAGAGAGAGAAAAACTGTAGCAGCAGTAGAAGAATGCTTGGTCGGTTTTTGTGCCGTTGGATCGAAGAGCAGCTCGGTAAAGTAATATTATCCAGGGAATGAAGGACATGAGGCGCATACCATCATTTTCAATCACTCATGCCATACGCTTGGAGCAATTTTAACTCTTCCAGTACCATACCAAAGGATGAAAAATTGCAGAAAGATATTGAAAGATTCATTTCATTTTCCCAAAAACAACGAGAGTTGGCCTCTGCAATGAATGTGTAACAATAATCTCATCTGGAGAATTTGCACAACATGAAATATATTACGTAAAAAGATAACGGTAATAACTAAACACAAAAAACAGCAATATGGAAAAGGGGGAAGGGAAATAGCTGTTTTTCTGAGTGTTCAGTTATAACGTTGGAAGGGGGAAGAAAGGTCTGACAAAAGATGTGTGGGCGAAATGGAGTTAAAGAATTCAAGAAGCCGATATTAAAAATACCGTTGGGAGAGAGAAAATGGGATCTCGGTAAGTGGACCGCATGATTCTGGGTTATGAGTAGGGAAACAGAGAAAATACGGGAGAATATCCGTGGATCAAAAGCTACCGTATACGGCATGGTGAAGAATCAAGAAAAGGAAAGATCCGTGACTATCCTACGGATAAACAGCGGAGAATCTGTAAAAGAGCAAACGTAAATTAATGACGTGAAGGATAACGGAGGTGAGGCACGCAGAGGTGGACAACTGAAAGAAAAAAGTTAAGGGGTCGTCCCAAAACTCGAAATCTGTTGGGAAAAGCAGGGGAGTAGATAATGGAAGAGTACTTAAGAATGTGAGAACGCAGTCAGTAAAAATGGTAACGGGCGCTGGGGGCGCGGTAAATCTGTCGAGCATTCCCACAGCAGACATGCTCTTGAGTTTATTTTCCTGAGGTTCGGAACGAAAGTCAATTTGAGGTCAAAGTTCCGGAATTACTTCATTAGAAAGGGAGAAGATTTTAGAAGGGACTTCAAGTATGAAGTATTCCAGGGTTTCTAGCCCAGGGTCGTTCGATTCGATATATACCCGTAGCTCCATCAATATGGGTCTTCGCACATTGAACTCTATACAATTGGAACAAATTTAGAACGCCGATTATTACCAAGAAAATTAAACTAATCAAGACAGCGAAGCATTTTCGAACGATATTCTTGAAAATAATAACCCCCAAGCAATTGTAAACAAAGACACACAAAGGTAAATACAGTAACAAATAAAACTCTCAGAGCGAAATCGAATCGCTTGATCATCAGATCATACGCACCGTTATTGGAGGAAATTACACTGATAAGGGTTAAGATATATACCACGATTAAATGGACTGACATTACAAATTTACCTCTGAGACAGTATTCCGGCTTAAGGATTGAAGTCCTGCTGTATATGGACGACCTGGCTTCAGTGCCGCTCATATACGGCGATCGTCATTCCATTGTGTAGATTTTAGTGTCTTCTCAGCCAATGCCACCACATGGCCTCAATTAACGTGCTTACTGAGCATTTACTGCCATATCAGACTCAAGAAAATCTGCGAAAATGAAGTGCTAGTCGTCGTATCGAATACAAATGCGCTGCTAAATCAACAAAAACGTTGTACAACGTATGATATGCACATGGAAAATACACCAGAGTAACTACATTTATGGCGGACTAGTTTACTTTGCTGAGACCCAAATTGAAGGAAAAACACAGTCGATATTGAACTAACCTTATTCCTGCCGAGTCAGGAACAAGGTTAGTTCAATATTGTCATTGTCGCCTTTCAAACCAAATCCTTCCGTATTAAAGTGGTTCCACTGAGGAAATGACAAAAATTGTCATTTCTCAGTAGTGTCGTCATTCGTATTTTAGAAACTTTTAGAAAAATATGTCCTCTATTTGACAGGAACACCATAATGTTACCTTTCTGCGCCAATTTACTCGCAAACAGAACTTGAAATCAGATGGCAGGGCATTACTATGAGATTACAGGGAAATTATTATGCGAGTATGGGTAAAACATAAGGAAAAAGAGTATTTTCAATGTCAACATTCATTGGTCGAGCAATCCTAAGATTATTTGACTGAAGCCCTCCATCCTTCCACATCAAATGCTATTTCCCTTACTTCTTGGTAGCTCTTCCTACGTACTTTCCTCTTTTTTTGATCCAAGAACTTATTCCTGGGTCTTCCTCTGGGGAGTTTTCCCTCTATTTTATCTTCAATTACGTTCTTAACGAACCCATTGTGCCTCAGAGTGTGTATAATCTTATTTTCTGTATCGTGCTCCATAGTTTTCTTTCCTCTTCTACTCTTACGTATACTTCATCATTTCTTATTCTGCACGTCCATTTTATCTTTAGCTTCTCCTCCTGCACCAGATTTCAAAGGCTTCTCATTTTCTCTGGTCAACTTTTCCAATAGTCCATGCTTCCGATCTATTGAGTTCCACGCTTTACATGACTGTTTTCACGTACGGTTTCCTATTTTGTAGCCCCATCCTCTTTCAGCAGAGCAGTTGTCTTTTTACCATGAACGCCATAGCTTGGGCTATTCTTCAATCTAATATTATAGACACGTGGAAAACTGTTTTAAATAACTGGATACTCCCAGTAAGTTTATTAAAAATATAGTGGATGCATCTTATTTTTTCAGTTATTAGCTAATTACTGCGAAAATTGAAGTCAAAATGTGGTAATTCCAAAGAAATGGCGCTGCAGTCGTCATCTATGGCTATGAAAAAGTGTTATAAAAATATACTTGTGGAACATTTGGCTACTATCGTATCATGATTTTTATTACAATAGTTAACGAATTCCATCGGCGTAGGCAGGATTTTCAAAACCATTTGAAATTAAGTTGGAGCATAGTATTTGTTTTGACTGTTGAGGTGTAAGTATGACGAAGGAACTACGTCATCAAACTGAAATCCGACTACCGTAATAACAACCATGTTGTTTAACCCTGCTCTTTCCTTACTTTCCTATGGATATCACGACGGAATGGACGAACAAGTGGATGTAAAGCAAGAATAACAGTCATCTGTTTGAAATTTAAGGCAAGTGACTCTTTAAACGTGTATTGGCAGCTTAGCGCTATGGACTTTCCTCGATTTTACAATAGTTTTATTCGGGAATATGTATTATTTTTCATTTAAATAAATAAACAAAATATATGTACAATATTTATGGAGAATAAATATTAAAGAAGTAAGTGCTGATTTCTAGTAAGTTATTGATGGAAAAGAGTAAAATGGAAAAATTTGTGCCTAAGCCCGATAGCGCTATAGGAAGATAAGGGCCAAGAAAGATGGCGGACTGGCTTTAGCTGCTAGCATTGGCTAGAGTAGCAAGTGCCCTCTTCTTCTACCTCAATGGTTTCTACTTACGCGGTGGAACCTCCTTAAGGAGAAGAATATGTAGATTGTCTTAAAGGAATACATTTTTAGTTGCGACTGCGAGCACCAGGTCTCCAGAGAGATTTGAAGAGACTGATACTCGGCAGCACTGTCAATCCTCTGAAATAATTTGCGGTCTTAAGCACGGAGGAGGATCCCACAGTAGCTAAGAGGGTGTAGCTGATGATGTAGTCGACGTACCTTGGCGCAAGCACGCTGCCTTGAGGAACGCGGTAAGAAAGGGGAAGACTGGAAGAAACAGTACTGTAAATTGCTCAACGCTGAGAGCGATCACAGGGGAGGTCGCAAAGCATTATCCTTTTGCCCTTGGCTATTATTTTCTCACCAGGAAGTCAGTGACTTTTTTCTCACAACTGAGACCGACACCCCCATACTTTTAACTTCACTCGCCTTTGTTAGGACTTTTCATTTTGCTGACTTTACTAGAATCTTTTTGAGCCGATTCCAGCAATAAATTAAAACTAACTGGTAGTTTATTTTTGGCCGGCAGGTAATAGCTGAGGTCATTAACGCTATAGGAGAGAGGTGGATTAGCTTGCAAGGGATGGATTTTGTGGAGAATAGAGAAAGCGTGGAAAGATACTGGGTGTTATAATTAGTTTACCTACTCTTTAACGAAAGGCGGCAAGGAGGTCACGGTTTTACATCCTATTTCACAGCGGAGGACTGCACCTGATTTAATCTCCACATTGCAATCAATATTCCACAGAAAATTCTCCGCTACGGTTGACATTCGAAATCTACCTTCAAACTGATGACTTGAGATGGAAGAATTGCAACGAACAGCAAATGTAGAATAACTCAAGCCAAGAATGGATGCATGATGAAAAACAATAATTACGTTCAATGCTAATAGGATTACAAATAAGGAAGAAGTCCTGATTGGCAATCCAAAAAGTTTGGTAAGGACAGTTTTTGCCAAATAGCGTGGAGATATAAGTCATAGGTAAACTTGCACACAAATCAATAGATATTTTCGAAACTTGTTGCTGGATACAGAAAATGAAATAGATGTCAAGGATGCGTACAGATAAAGAGAAAGCGAGGATGTCTTAAGAAAAAGAGAAAGCCACATGGAGCATTTTTCAAGAAGACAAGGAGCATATTCATTTTCTGAACTTTGAGACACAAAGAATTCTAAACGAAGGGAATATAGAAGGGGATTTAAGGTTAATCCCTAAGAGGATCCCTAAGATTCCATTGTAAATAGAAGGGAAGATAGAAGATAAATCCCTCAGAGGAAAACAAAGGGACAAATAAATGGGATAACTAAAACAGAATATGAAACGAACTAACGAAAAGCGCATGAGGAGTAAACAGAGGAGGGACTGAGTGGAATGGCGTGCTAAAGCGTCAACCTTAGTACTACCACTCTTAGGACTACTAATGATGATGATTTGCCACTACACGAGGGCTCTTTAGGGGAAGGAGGTTGAAAGAAAAGGGGACGGTGCGAGGATAAATCTGTAGTACAGCGAAGAAGCGAGGGAAGATTGACAGATGCTACCAGTGTATACGACCAAAAATACCTCTTGTACAGCGAAAAGTCATTAAAGGAAGCTTATAATGAAGGACTGATGAATTTCAGCTTTCCTTCAGCATAGAGGATGGAGGCACGCGGAACCACTGCATTCATGAGACCATCAGCACACAGGGACACGAGGGACAGGGAGTAAAATCAGAATTCTTTTGTTTCATTTTTGGATTTCATGGCGTGTTACGGTGATACGGTGGCGTGATACGGTGTGTTACGTGCGATACACATGCATACACTGCAGAGCTGAGGATTAGGCTAGGAGGACATACACTCTCTTAGATGCATACTCAGATTGCACAAGTAGGAGTAGATGATGGAGAAATCTGGTGCAAAGGGAAAGGAAAGGGAATACCGCAGGACTATCCTTTACAACCAGTATGCGCCAAGGTGTATCCAAATCCTTTTCTCGTCCCTTTTTATTCCACTTCTATATTTTCATATGACACATCGCACTCTCACATTAACTTCAAGTGGATATGACGTACGTATAACCATCGAAAACAGTCGTGGAATTAAATGATATTTTAATATTAAGTAGTGGAAAACTTCTCAGTGTTTAAAAGCTCTACTTGCTCAATTATTTAAAAGTTCCACTATACTATTATTAGTACTAAAGAACTCAAAGGGAAAATGGAAGCCGAAAGAAACCTATTGATTATACCCCTCTATGAAAGTCTCATGCTCTTGTCCCCCGGATGATGAGAAAGAAGACATTTGGAGAGGCGATCAATACCTGAGCCCATTTCTGCCATTTAGTACAGGTGGTTAGGTTGATTGAAGTGGGACTATTTGGGGTGTGGACTATTTCAGCTATCACATTAACCTGATCCTCAGTACAGGCGAAGCGTAAACTTGGAGTTTTTGCCGGCCGGAAGCGTAAAATCAGAGATAAAAAAATACGCAGAAATGGTAGGGTGGATTGACCGGGGCTCTCTTGAGATCTCCTTGCGCGAAACTATTACCACTACCCATGCTTTACTCTTTGCTAACCTAAAACCCTCCACCTATTAGTACCATCACTTTATGCGAAACCTAGAGAGAGGGAGAATTACCTTAACTTCTGATATATCGTGGAGAACTCACATACAAAATATGTGCGGCACAGCATTAAAGAAAATAGGTTTTGTCGAGCGTTTTAATTGGAAGGTCCTCGGATGAAAAAGTAAGAGAAAGATGCAACTTCGCTTTGGTTAGGCCACACCTTAAATACGCCGCGAGCATTTGGGACCCTGGTCATCAAGATTTAACCAAAAAAATTAATTAAATACAAAAAACCTGTACGCTTCGTTGAAAACTGCTACGAGCAAACATATAGTGTTCCCCACCTTTAAAGGGATTAAGGTGGGAGCCCCTAGAGACTCTGAAGCTACTAGCTAGGCTTAGTTTGCTTGAGAAATTCAGAACTGGTGTGCTTCAGACACAGAGAATATAATCATGACGCCTCACTACGTCTCTAGGTCTCTAGGTCTGACAGAAGCGATAAAATAAGAGAGATACATTGCCAAACTGACAGATACAAAAAATCGTTCTTTTCGCGCACAACAAGCAACATCAACAAAAAATGAGCTCCATAAATACACTTCCATAATACACGTCTCCATTTTACCTCCCAAAACCTTCAGCCTTACATCTTTACAAGGTTGGTGTCGTAACACCCCCTACCACACGTCCATGTGGCGGTTCGCAGGGTAGTATGTAGATGTACATGTAGATGATAGAGGAAAGAGAGATAGAAGTGGATACTAACGAGTGGTTTGGGGAGAAAAGTGACACGGAGGTGGTAGATGAGAGAGCGACAGAGGTTCAAGTAGTATTGCAGTAAGTCTGAGTTACCTAAACCTGTGTGTAATTCGGACCTTTAGCTTTATATTGTATTCACTAAATACAGCATTACATTTCATACGATGCCGTAAAAGCGTTCCTTTTTAACGCCTTACATCAAAATTTCAACTGTCAGGCTCAAGCGCTTAACCCCTAAAAGCAGAACGAGTGGAATCGTCCATTCTCCATGTAATTTTTACATGTGGGGTATTAATAGACTGCAACGTTACTTTAACCAGTTGACATTCAGGAATCACTGCTCGTTAATCGAAAACCATTGAGGTACGTGCGCACAAATTCTCATTAGTGCATCTAAAAATGCTACCGCAAAATTTAAACATTGGTACTTATGTTCCTCTTCGTATAATTCAGACTATTTCACAGCGTGTTTATTGACTCGGTCCAAATAACCTGGCTGAACATACGTAAATACAGTCAATTTACAGATCAAAGTTCGAGTAACATCGAAATCGTAGGAATATGCATAGGAATTGGAACAAAAGTAATTTGAGGAATTCTTGAAAAGCAGTATAATCTGGAGCGGGATCAACACTCATTAATGAAATTACACATGATGCATTTCGAAATAGATTAATAAAGTTTTTGACAAAAAATATCAAACAAAGTATTTAAAAAAATCAAATTCTATAAAAAATATGTAAAATCAACGGAGCATGTTAGGTTGCTAGTATTCTTATTTCTGGGCGAACTTTAGGTTTCGGTCCATATTTAACGGCTAGATGGACCGAATTACACGAATTTCGTTAAAATTACACGGAGCTGAAATTTTCTTAAAAATATTTTATGAATATTATGCTCATAACAATGGTGGATTATAAATGCATAAGTGCTATATTTTTTGGGTAAAGTTTGTTAGGAGAAGGTATCATCTTTGTTGTACATAAATGGAGATAGCTATATGCCGTCAAAGTTAAGAGGTCCAAATTACAAGGACTCCCCGAACGAAAATGAGAGTTTTGAACCAGCAGGAGTCCGACAATTGACAGATTAGCTTTACTCCACGATGCTCGTAAATACGCTCTTGAAAGTGTGGCATTAGGCCAAAATGCGACGCCCAGAACTCAGGAGTATGCGAGTGCCTTTAATTTTGATGTATGTACGCGCGTTCGCGATTTTCTTAGTGTATCTAGTAACCGATTTAGGAGGTGGGCCTGTTCATTCGCCAAAATTCGACAGTGCGTGCCTTGAGTAAACAGGTAGCATAGCATTGGCTTGACGCTCGCTCGCCGATCGTTTCTACGTCGAATATTTCATTGTTCCAATTCACAGACGGATGAAGACTCTACGTTCATTCAGATTCCCACGTTCATTGTCCCCCCTTGGAGTTCCACGAACTCGGACAGGCTCTTTGCCATTCCGCCAGGACAAACAGTGTCCAGTGAAACGCAAAACGTCCCATACGACCCGTGAATCATTCATTAAAACGGGACACCCGGCATTGCCCACTGTAAGTTCTTCGAACCCTCTCCATTCGGTCGATTGTTCCTTGTTTGAACGAGGAATTTCGAATGGGAGGGACGCCCTGCCCAACCCATGAACTGCGGAAAATATACGCACCCGTCCAAGAACTGCTATGTCCTTTCTCACAATCCCTGGCAATTTTTCTCTCCATGCCTTATATATTACATCCATCTACATACTAAGGTGCGAGCTGCCATAAGGGCGTGAGTTTGAGGAGAAGACCAGCCGGCTGCAGTCGTGTTAAGGGATGAAAAAGGACCATTAAAGAGGATAGGACTAAAATGAATTCCTCGTTAACGGAACGCTTCACTTAGTTTCGCGCTCTGGTTTGGTCATGGTCATTGATGGTGCGTGGAATGAAGGAATTTGTTTGCATATCAGTTTGCCAGTTCTATCACTTCGTCGCATTTGCAGTTCTAAAAACATGGTTCCGGGGCAAAATCGCATCTTCAGTGTCATTCAGAAACTCACCTGATTTGAATTTTTCACTAACTTTTAGCCTAGCGTGAAACCTTGAATCTCCAGCGGCTCCAAGCCCATTTTGTCCTGCCATTCATTCACGCGTTCGTCCATTCATTTCCTTCCAGCTGACCCCACTGTTTGCTCGCGGCAGTTTGTAACGAAGCGCTCGGAAATCCTCTGTGTTTTATTAACTTCACAAAAAAAATCCCTCAGAAATTCTCGTTACGCATTCGAGATGTGGCACAACCAAAGCGAAAAAGCATCACTCTTTTACCTTTTTATCCAAGGACCTTCACACTATTAGCTTGTTAAATGTTAGTTCCATTAACACATGTTTTTTAAGTTTCCCGCACGTTAGTTCTGTGGTTAACAGTGACTTTCGGCTATTTTATTTCATTCGACACCTTTGTATTCATATTCCCCAGTTGATGATAAAATATACAGTACGAAAATAAGCTTGATAAATTCTAGTTTTATTAATGCATGTTCTTTTGTTTTCCCACGCTACGTCTGTGCTCAACAGTGGCTTCGGGGTATTTTTTTTCGATTGACACCTTTTATTCATTGTCCCAAGTTAATGTTAGAACCAGCACGACAAAAATAAGTGTCCTGCGCACATTCTCTTTAGCTGCAAGCGCATTCAAAGGTACTGCTTATGCAGCAATTCATTCTAATTCAAGCTAATTTTATCGCAGCCTGAGAATAATTACGTTTCCATAGCCCTAGAAAATGCGCAATGGTGGCTGTTATTAGTGTGGGTGGCTGACAGTCCGTCCTACGCAGGGATAGCGAAAGGTTAGGGGACGATAAGAGAATGATTAGAGAGGTAATAGAGGTAGGAAGGAGAGAACTTGGGCGACAGAGCCTGGTCTTCACACGAGGCGCCCAAGGGCCTGCAATATTACACCCCATCCAACCGACGGAGGTAAGGCTCTTGGATTGGTCACGGAATGGAACTTACTTAGGGGCAAGAATACATCTGTAGTTCATGAAATGGATCATACCAAAGCTTACACATTTTTTACTTAGAAAATAATATTTAACAGAAAATGTTTTTGTGAGCGAGAATAAAAAAATTCAGCCAAAATCAAGCTTGTGGAAAGATTTTTATCTAACAATGAAATAAAAAAACGCGCGTTCTTTTTTTCTGAGGCGTATTTTCTTTAAATTCCATCACATGAGTTATTTCTGAGGAAAAATAGGATGGTTAATTAAATTTGAAGCGCGTATTGGATATGTCAAGTGCTGTTTGATCCTGAATGATGAAGATCTCAGAAGAGAAATTTCTAAATCAAAAAATTTGAAAATATTTTACATAGAGAAAAATTAATTTGAATTCTGAAAATGGGTCAAATGACCCCTGCCGTCCTTCTAGTGTTAAGGAGGAACCTAGGCCTCGATGTACTATTTTCTTAAGACATGTAAACTTTTCTGTAATGAGTTAGTTTAGGCTTAGTAGTGCTTTTTGTGCTTTTTTGTGCTATGTGCTTTTTAAAGTTCAAGATTTTACTCTTTTGGTTAAAATCTTATACAACAATGCGTTAAACTATAGCTTTTACCTCGTAACAAAAGCCAGTAATCATCCTGACTCCTGCCTCTATTGCTTTTAGGCAGGCTTTGAATTCTTGATTTTTTAACGAACTGAGGGTAGGATAAAATAATCTTTAGACTTAAATATTTAGCAATGTACATTAAATTTCCCAGTTTGAAGTATGAAGAAACCAATTTGTTCAACAAGGTACCCAGCAGAATTCTCCCTTGGCAGGGTTGCAAAATCCATCGCAATATGCCATCTATGTTCCCCTGCAAAAACCGGAAGTCAGGAATCTAAATTGTATTGTACTTGTATTATACAGTAAGTCCTCGATTTATGTCGCAGATAAGTGTTGAAGAAGAGCAACGTAAGTCGAAAAAATGTACAATGGATCCAGATATTCGTGACCATTTTAATCCCGCAATAAATCAAGGCGTAAATTTCAAAATTCGTTTCTTTGCCATTATCAAGGAAAAAACAGCTATTTCAGATAGCATGATTGTGTCTTAACCATCGAAAAACACAAGCATATACGCATGCAGTCTATTTTACTAGTATTAAACTGGGGGAAAATTTTCCCACGACCTTTGTCAGCATGGACGTAACATCGAATCAGACGTAAATCGAAACGACGCATACCGGGGACTTAATGTACTATCAATGGCCTGACTTCAAAAAAGATAGGTGCCTCAACATATATTATATACTATTCATGTTTTTGAAAAACATCATTTAAGCAAAAATTGAGTTTAAAATGCTATTCAAAGAGATACCACCATTCTGCCTGTAAGATAGTGCATTTCAGCGTAAAAAGTCATCACTTTTAAACCAATATATCCTTGTTAACTGGCCAATGACCTGGTATTATTTTTACACCATTCAATAGTAAAGATCATACTTTGTAATATATGTTATTTTTAGGTAAATTATCGGGCATGCATAAAATAGAGGTTCCTTCTAAAGCGTCGGATATGGGACTCTAATAAAACGCTATAAACAATGATCCAGCGAGAATAACTCGATCGGGAAGGCTGATTGGGAATTATTATTAAACTAGTGGTGTAAATACACAAAAACCTCCAAATCTTCGATTTTGTGCAATTTTCAAATGTTGAAGTAATAAATTAATTATCAAAATATTAATTTGAATTAAGAAAAGAAAAACAATTGAGTTGTCATGATGGGAAAGTTTGTTTACACAACACTTGGAATACTAACTGAAATCAGGTACCAACATTCTCCTTTCATATAAATCTGTCAGTGAGTTGAGTTAATTAATTAAAATAATTAAACTTAATAGTACCACGTGACTCCTTAGTTACGTGATATAAATTATGTCAACGGTTCAAACACAACCCTCCTGGGTTCCAGGGACGCAGCCAAGATAGGGAGCCAGAGATATACAGGGAGAGAAATCGGAGAGGGAAAGGAAGAGATTAAGAAATATCCGAGGAAAGGGGGAAACGGTGAGCGTTCAATATCCATGCGACCTACTGCGCGCCGAAAATAAATCTGCGGCAGACACCGATTACTCGCATCAGCTTAGGTAAATTCGGAGCCTCTTCCGTTTCGATGAAATTTTAATGGGAACAAATTGCCCTCATTTTGCGGGCAATTTCGCTCGGGCGTAGCGCGTTTTTTCGGCGAGGAAAAGTTTCGGTGAGGAGTGCGAGGAAAAAAATAGGATACGAGTAAAGGAGGGGAACGAGAGCCCCAATCTATATCCGGCTGAAGAGATCGAAAGAACCAATAGTGGGTGGGAATCTGCGCCCTGTTCAAACGGTAACCACAACTTCGAAATCTTACCTCATCCATTTATTGAAACGAACGATAAGGAGTGTAAAGTTATGAGGAAGAGTTCTCGAGTTTCCCATCGGGTGATGGCGTTGATCTAAACCTACGTTCCCATGACGATGCGGCTCTCCACCCGGAAGAGGAAAGAGAAATACGTTATTAAAACCAGCTAAAAACAATATTTTCAGACAAATACGAAGCATAAAACAAAAACAATCGAAAAAATTACAAACTTCATTTATTCAGTAAACCGAGAAAAAACTTCAATTATCTTGAGTGAAAGTACTTTAAAAAAGCAAAAATGAAACCACTGCACCAAACCCAATGCTTAGATGGACCACCAGAGTGGGCCTTTGGGGGCTCTGAGGGCTTTTTAATATAGCCTACGTTACCACTAAATATATTTTCTATCTATATGCCGAATTTCAGCTCAATTGGTCCAATTTTTTTTGCGTGATGAACCAACAGACAGGCAGAAACCATTACTTTTTTATATCTTTGTAAGAATTGGGATGATAACAATAAGACTGATATTTTTTTCTAAATTAAAATTTGGAACGCAGGGGGAGAAAACGCTTTAAAAATCACAGAAGTCAAACGCATCTGGAATATCTTGGTATTGATTTTGGGAATAATAAAGGCCAATAAAGCAGTTTCAGGGCCTTAACATTTCTTCATTTCTGATTTTATTACCATTTTACTTATAGATGCAAAAAATTCCCAACCCTGTTTTTTGTGAACGATTGGCAACTTTATTTGGGATAATTTAATTTTAGACATCAATAGAAATTTAGGACCATGCAAATTTACCAATTTCAGCAATAAAAAAATCACTTAAATGTTGAAAAGTATTTCCAATTGGTGAAGTCCAACATCATCATTCGTTGGAAAACCCAGGAACTCTTTGTTATAAGCATTCGCTGGAAAAAAACCTCATGCCTATTAAGGAGTGCTTTTCACAAAAAATCGCACAGTTTTTGGGAAATGACTTACCTGAACAATTATTCTAACCACTGACTGAATAGCGATTGACTAATTCTAATATTTCAGTCAACCGCTCTAAGCGCAATACTATAGAACTGCACACCTATAATAAAATATTGAAAGCTCGAAATATGTAGTCCTAAGAGACAACAACATTTATCTCTACCGTTTTTTAAGAATAAATTAAATATTTGACTTTTTCAATAGTGTACGGAGTTAATGAGACTTTAACCTGAATTAATATTCTATCTTCGACCAGTCCAATTTTTAGACCTTCAGACTTCATGACAACTCGCGAAAGCATTAATTATAGTTAAAGTCTTTTCGAACAACTTGCCGCATTAAGCTATTTCCCCGATCTCACGGCTGGTAAATTTTCATGCTTTGGAAATCTAAAGAATGAAATTAGAAAGGCAACTCAATCTGATTCCGCACTTTATTTTTCATAGCAACCCGAGTTAGGTACCACGAAAATGGCATAATCAGCCAAAACCCGGGTCGATTAGAGACCTGAAGTGTGGAATCAAATTAAGTCATCTTTTTCATTGTGAAGAATATTATCGATTTCCACCGAGGTATGCCGGAGCTACATTCTTACAGGATGAAATGAGGATGTTGGACCCAAATTAAATTTGAGGTTATTTTTTTCATTTTTGAGGCTCATCTAACCTTTTTTGTCATAACTTCTTTCCTCGTAGCATTTAGCCTTGTAGCACTCGTACTCTCACATTGTAAACATACTAATATCACTCAGCACATTTATTTTGCTCATATAGACTATTGAAATCATTTAAGCCAAAGATCAAAAGCTTTGGGCATATCATATGAAAACGATATGTTTAAGCACTTTCCTGGGGATGACGATATATCTCGTCATGTTTGAATTTGCGTTCTCCCATTTGGGAGTGACAACATATCTCCCTGGGAGTTTCTTAAGTACCATTATTCATCCTTTAAGTACGCTCTTTGTCCAACAGATGGCAGATTTAGAGAATATTTCGTCAGAAACAGAACATTTCGTCAAAAACATAGGTTTCTGTAATTGCTGCAAAAAGGGAGAAGTGCAATACGGATTTGAGTAAGTAATAATATGTATAGTATAAAGAAATCAAAACGTCGAATAATATAAGCTGTTTGTGAATATTTTCATCACTGTATTAGTTATTGCGATAGTCAGATAGATTTGGTGACACAGAGAAAGAAATATTATTTTCAAAAAAATGTGTTTATCGATAAAACTTGTAATCTCATAATTTGGACCCTAAGGTATGAGTTTACCTGACAATTCTACTTGCATCATTCAAGTGGCGGTAACAAAATGTTAGTTTTCTTCGGCTGACAAAATCGTGATCTTAATCAATAAAATGCCCTTAATCATGGCAACTCTCGAAGCAGAGCTGATATATCAACGATCGTCTATGTATATCTCATATCGAGTGATAAACCTTTGAATTATTAATTTGTTACTGGTTGAACTAGTTTAGTAAGCTATCAAGTCTGAAGAAATATTTAAAATGACTTAGACAACAATTTTTAAGTCGTGACGGACTATTTTCTGCGCAGATACATTTGTTGCACTCATGGAGAGAGTGTAACTTACTGACCAGAATTCTTTTCTTCGACCGCGCCGACCATAGGAGATGAAAAATTTTCCAATACCACTGACCTTCGATAAAAGCACCGTGATTTATGACGCAGGGAACGAGACTTTTACGTCCATCTTATTATCCTTGAATATAAATGACGCACCTGCAATTTTTCAACCTATAGGAACGCCAATCAATAACGGAGGACAACAAAATTCACGCACATATCTGCGGAGATTTCCTCTGGGGATCTGTCCCTACCGCCTTGCCAACATCCATCATTGCCTTGTCGTACACGCTGCGTGAGGATCACTCAAAAAAGAACGAAAATAATCCTCGAGACGAGCCAAAACATTAATAAATACATCGCAAGCATGACGGTCTTCGAGAACCCTCTCATGAATGGCTACCTTTGTGTAAGCGAGCGAGTGATCCCGTCTCTCTCTCTCTCTCTCTTTCTCTCGGCCGATGGACCGGCCCACTCCCCCGCCAGCGAAACGAACGGAGCGATATTTTCCTTGGATCAGGTTCAAGCGAGAAACGGGGATATGTCATGGCGTTCTTCTGGGTATTCCGTAGATTTAATGGGTTCTTTAGTTCCACTGGGGTCCACCCCTTGGGACGTATAACATGCGGTAGTTCGTGGAAACTTAAACCACATCAATGGGTTGGGCTGGACTAAAAGAGTGAAAGGCATGCGACCCACCCACCCTTTGAGTCCCACGTCAGTCAATAATCCTCCCTTACCACTCATATTTGAAGCCAAAATCTGTGCCATTCGGTCTAAACTGTCCTGGATCTATGAGAACGAAATGTACAAACGAATGGCCTCGTTTCATGAAAGATTTTTACTCATCTGATGCGATGCTCAGTGAGGTGATGGACCTAAACTTGCCCGAGTTGAAAGAAATCTCGGTGTTTGATCAACGGATTGTCAGAGGGGAATGGAGTTGGTTTGGTGGCTGATTTACCATTATTTGGGCCAGGTTTTGAATCTAATCTGTGGGGGAGGATTTTTGTCAAATCCCTATCCGTCATTGGGTACAATGTAAAAAACATATTACTTTCTATAACTTTACACAACGCAATACTTAGAGATATTGTTTTAATGACCGAAGCATTAATGGTTTGTGTAAAACAACAGGGAAAATGCTATGCCTATCTTTCATTGCAATAACATAACTTATGAGTTAGCCTTGTATCTGTGATTGTGGGAGGTATTTGTACGTACAAAGAAACTGCAGCATCGCGTTCAAAATCATGTAAGACTGAACGGATCATCGAAAAATTTGAATGTTACATATTTTTCAAAATGAAAATTTTTCAAAATGTTCAAATATATAAATTTCAAAAACTGATTGCGAGAAGAAGAATTATAAATAAATAGAAACCTTGGCAGGATTATTAGTGTCTTCAATGCGTATGGTCAAACCCTCAATAATCTATGGAGAAAAATTTTCAATTAGTATGGTCGACAGCCTAGTTAGATATTTCTCTTTAATTTAAATTCTTAAAAATTAACATCAATCTTCAATCATCCAAGTTATACTCCGAGACACGATCTACGAGTGAATGATAAAATACTCCAGCCGGGGAAATAATGACCGAAACATTAATGGTTTGTGAAAAACACTTTGAATAAAAACGCTATGTCTGGCTTTCATTGCAATACCGTAACTCATGAGTTTGATTTGTATTCATAGTTGTGGGAAGTATTTATATGAACAAAGAAACAGCAGCATTGCGTTAAAAACCATGAAAAACTGAACGAATCAACAAAAATTTTAACGTCACAGTTTTTTTTTATTCAAAACACTGATTCCAAGAATAAGACGAATTGAAAATAAATGGAAACCTTGGCAGTAGTGTTAGTTTCTTCAATGCATATGTTCAAATTTTCAAAAATCTTTGAATGAAAATTTAAATTAGTATGGTCGACAGCCTAATTCCATATTTATCTATTTAATTGAAATCCTTAAAAATTGACATCAATTTTCAATCACCCAAGCACAACTCCCAACACATGATCTACAAGCGATTGATCAGATTCTCCCGCCGGGGAAACCAAGACCGAATGAAGCAGTAGATGACAATTAAGAGCGTAGTAGTCTACTCTATGGCCAGGCCACCATCCCATCATGAGTGCCCATCGAGAGGGTGACTTAACGCTGCGCGCGACGCACTCGGATCATGTCTCCATTCCCGGAAGTGGCGAGAACAAAGACAACCGCCGGAGAGCCGGAGAGCAGGTACTTTGGAATCGATATCCCGGTGTCCTCCAGTGTTACGCACCGCTTCCGCTCCGGGTGAGAGGGCAAAAGGAGAAAGGACCCTGGAAAGAGACAACAGGAGAAGATCCTCCCCCCCCGGGTATCCAGGGGCCTAGGTAAAAGATGGAGAGACGAAAAAAAAAGTTTTTATCACCAGCGTCGAAATCAGAGACGAGCAATTTTCACATCCTCTCACCGTCTCTCTCATACCTCTTTCCCGACTGGCTTCCGTCGACCCATCTCCACGTTCTCCTCCAATCGGCCGACGGGTTTCGAAGGAGAGATGTGAAAGGAGGCGGAGAATTGTACTCTCGCACGAGAAGAGCTCTGGAAATGCTCTCTATGTCTCATTGAGAAGAAAGATATGAGGAGGGACGGCGTCTACGGAGAAGCATGGGGATGGAATGGCGTTGCACGGTGGAAAAGAAGGTGGAGAGGAGATTATATGATGGGTTTGGAGAGAAGCGAGGAAGTTGCGAATGAAAGGGATGAAAGTAACAAAGAGAGAGAAAAACTGTAGCAGCAGTAGAAGAATGCTTGGTCGGTTTTTGTGCCGTTGGATCGAAGAGCAGCTCGGTAAAGTAATATTATCCAGGGAATGAAGGACATGAGGCGCATACCATCATTTTCAATCACTCATGCCATACGCTTGGAGCAATTTTAACTCTTCCAGTACCATACCAAAGGATGAAAAATTGCAGAAAGATATTGAAAGATTCATTTCATTTTCCCAAAAACAACGAGAGTTGGCCTCTGCAATGAATGTGTAACAATAATCTCATCTGGAGAATTTGCACAACATGAAATATATTACGTAAAAAGATAACGGTAATAACTAAACACAAAAAACAGCAATATGGAAAAGGGGGAAGGGAAATAGCTGTTTTTCTGAGTGTTCAGTTATAACGTTGGAAGGGGGAAGAAAGGTCTGACAAAAGATGTGTGGGCGAAATGGAGTTAAAGAATTCAAGAAGCCGATATTAAAAATACCGTTGGGAGAGAGAAAATGGGATCTCGGTAAGTGGACCGCATGATTCTGGGTTATGAGTAGGGAAACAGAGAAAATACGGGAGAATATCCGTGGATCAAAAGCTACCGTATACGGCATGGTGAAGAATCAAGAAAAGGAAAGATCCGTGACTATCCTACGGATAAACAGCGGAGAATCTGTAAAAGAGCAAACGTAAATTAATGACGTGAAGGATAACGGAGGTGAGGCACGCAGAGGTGGACAACTGAAAGAAAAAAGTTAAGGGGTCGTCCCAAAACTCGAAATCTGTTGGGAAAAGCAGGGGAGTAGATAATGGAAGAGTACTTAAGAATGTGAGAACGCAGTCAGTAAAAATGGTAACGGGCGCTGGGGGCGCGGTAAATCTGTCGAGCATTCCCACAGCAGACATGCTCTTGAGTTTATTTTCCTGAGGTTCGGAACGAAAGTCAATTTGAGGTCAAAGTTCCGGAATTACTTCATTAGAAAGGGAGAAGATTTTAGAAGGGACTTCAAGTATGAAGTATTCCAGGGTTTCTAGCCCAGGGTCGTTCGATTCGATATATACCCGTAGCTCCATCAATATGGGTCTTCGCACATTGAACTCTATACAATTGGAACAAATTTAGAACGCCGATTATTACCAAGAAAATTAAACTAATCAAGACAGCGAAGCATTTTCGAACGATATTCTTGAAAATAATAACCCCCAAGCAATTGTAAACAAAGACACACAAAGGTAAATACAGTAACAAATAAAACTCTCAGAGCGAAATCGAATCGCTTGATCATCAGATCATACGCACCGTTATTGGAGGAAATTACACTGATAAGGGTTAAGATATATACCACGATTAAATGGACTGACATTACAAATTTACCTCTGAGACAGTATTCCGGCTTAAGGATTGAAGTCCTGCTGTATATGGACGACCTGGCTTCAGTGCCGCTCATATACGGCGATCGTCATTCCATTGTGTAGATTTTAGTGTCTTCTCAGCCAATGCCACCACATGGCCTCAATTAACGTGCTTACTGAGCATTTACTGCCATATCAGACTCAAGAAAATCTGCGAAAATGAAGTGCTAGTCGTCGTATCGAATACAAATGCGCTGCTAAATCAACAAAAACGTTGTACAACGTATGATATGCACATGGAAAATACACCAGAGTAACTACATTTATGGCGGACTAGTTTACTTTGCTGAGACCCAAATTGAAGGAAAAACACAGTCGATATTGAACTAACCTTATTCCTGCCGAGTCAGGAACAAGGTTAGTTCAATATTGTCATTGTCGCCTTTCAAACCAAATCCTTCCGTATTAAAGTGGTTCCACTGAGGAAATGACAAAAATTGTCATTTCTCAGTAGTGTCGTCATTCGTATTTTAGAAACTTTTAGAAAAATATGTCCTCTATTTGACAGGAACACCATAATGTTACCTTTCTGCGCCAATTTACTCGCAAACAGAACTTGAAATCAGATGGCAGGGCATTACTATGAGATTACAGGGAAATTATTATGCGAGTATGGGTAAAACATAAGGAAAAAGAGTATTTTCAATGTCAACATTCATTGGTCGAGCAATCCTAAGATTATTTGACTGAAGCCCTCCATCCTTCCACATCAAATGCTATTTCCCTTACTTCTTGGTAGCTCTTCCTACGTACTTTCCTCTTTTTTTGATCCAAGAACTTATTCCTGGGTCTTCCTCTGGGGAGTTTTCCCTCTATTTTATCTTCAATTACGTTCTTAACGAACCCATTGTGCCTCAGAGTGTGTATAATCTTATTTTCTGTATCGTGCTCCATAGTTTTCTTTCCTCTTCTACTCTTACGTATACTTCATCATTTCTTATTCTGCACGTCCATTTTATCTTTAGCTTCTCCTCCTGCACCAGATTTCAAAGGCTTCTCATTTTCTCTGGTCAACTTTTCCAATAGTCCATGCTTCCGATCTATTGAGTTCCACGCTTTACATGACTGTTTTCACGTACGGTTTCCTATTTTGTAGCCCCATCCTCTTTCAGCAGAGCAGTTGTCTTTTTACCATGAACGCCATAGCTTGGGCTATTCTTCAATCTAATATTATAGACACGTGGAAAACTGTTTTAAATAACTGGATACTCCCAGTAAGTTTATTAAAAATATAGTGGATGCATCTTATTTTTTCAGTTATTAGCTAATTACTGCGAAAATTGAAGTCAAAATGTGGTAATTCCAAAGAAATGGCGCTGCAGTCGTCATCTATGGCTATGAAAAAGTGTTATAAAAATATACTTGTGGAACATTTGGCTACTATCGTATCATGATTTTTATTACAATAGTTAACGAATTCCATCGGCGTAGGCAGGATTTTCAAAACCATTTGAAATTAAGTTGGAGCATAGTATTTGTTTTGACTGTTGAGGTGTAAGTATGACGAAGGAACTACGTCATCAAACTGAAATCCGACTACCGTAATAACAACCATGTTGTTTAACCCTGCTCTTTCCTTACTTTCCTATGGATATCACGACGGAATGGACGAACAAGTGGATGTAAAGCAAGAATAACAGTCATCTGTTTGAAATTTAAGGCAAGTGACTCTTTAAACGTGTATTGGCAGCTTAGCGCTATGGACTTTCCTCGATTTTACAATAGTTTTATTCGGGAATATGTATTATTTTTCATTTAAATAAATAAACAAAATATATGTACAATATTTATGGAGAATAAATATTAAAGAAGTAAGTGCTGATTTCTAGTAAGTTATTGATGGAAAAGAGTAAAATGGAAAAATTTGTGCCTAAGCCCGATAGCGCTATAGGAAGATAAGGGCCAAGAAAGATGGCGGACTGGCTTTAGCTGCTAGCATTGGCTAGAGTAGCAAGTGCCCTCTTCTTCTACCTCAATGGTTTCTACTTACGCGGTGGAACCTCCTTAAGGAGAAGAATATGTAGATTGTCTTAAAGGAATACATTTTTAGTTGCGACTGCGAGCACCAGGTCTCCAGAGAGATTTGAAGAGACTGATACTCGGCAGCACTGTCAATCCTCTGAAATAATTTGCGGTCTTAAGCACGGAGGAGGATCCCACAGTAGCTAAGAGGGTGTAGCTGATGATGTAGTCGACGTACCTTGGCGCAAGCACGCTGCCTTGAGGAACGCGGTAAGAAAGGGGAAGACTGGAAGAAACAGTACTGTAAATTGCTCAACGCTGAGAGCGATCACAGGGGAGGTCGCAAAGCATTATCCTTTTGCCCTTGGCTATTATTTTCTCACCAGGAAGTCAGTGACTTTTTTCTCACAACTGAGACCGACACCCCCATACTTTTAACTTCACTCGCCTTTGTTAGGACTTTTCATTTTGCTGACTTTACTAGAATCTTTTTGAGCCGATTCCAGCAATAAATTAAAACTAACTGGTAGTTTATTTTTGGCCGGCAGGTAATAGCTGAGGTCATTAACGCTATAGGAGAGAGGTGGATTAGCTTGCAAGGGATGGATTTTGTGGAGAATAGAGAAAGCGTGGAAAGATACTGGGTGTTATAATTAGTTTACCTACTCTTTAACGAAAGGCGGCAAGGAGGTCACGGTTTTACATCCTATTTCACAGCGGAGGACTGCACCTGATTTAATCTCCACATTGCAATCAATATTCCACAGAAAATTCTCCGCTACGGTTGACATTCGAAATCTACCTTCAAACTGATGACTTGAGATGGAAGAATTGCAACGAACAGCAAATGTAGAATAACTCAAGCCAAGAATGGATGCATGATGAAAAACAATAATTACGTTCAATGCTAATAGGATTACAAATAAGGAAGAAGTCCTGATTGGCAATCCAAAAAGTTTGGTAAGGACAGTTTTTGCCAAATAGCGTGGAGATATAAGTCATAGGTAAACTTGCACACAAATCAATAGATATTTTCGAAACTTGTTGCTGGATACAGAAAATGAAATAGATGTCAAGGATGCGTACAGATAAAGAGAAAGCGAGGATGTCTTAAGAAAAAGAGAAAGCCACATGGAGCATTTTTCAAGAAGACAAGGAGCATATTCATTTTCTGAACTTTGAGACACAAAGAATTCTAAACGAAGGGAATATAGAAGGGGATTTAAGGTTAATCCCTAAGAGGATCCCTAAGATTCCATTGTAAATAGAAGGGAAGATAGAAGATAAATCCCTCAGAGGAAAACAAAGGGACAAATAAATGGGATAACTAAAACAGAATATGAAACGAACTAACGAAAAGCGCATGAGGAGTAAACAGAGGAGGGACTGAGTGGAATGGCGTGCTAAAGCGTCAACCTTAGTACTACCACTCTTAGGACTACTAATGATGATGATTTGCCACTACACGAGGGCTCTTTAGGGGAAGGAGGTTGAAAGAAAAGGGGACGGTGCGAGGATAAATCTGTAGTACAGCGAAGAAGCGAGGGAAGATTGACAGATGCTACCAGTGTATACGACCAAAAATACCTCTTGTACAGCGAAAAGTCATTAAAGGAAGCTTATAATGAAGGACTGATGAATTTCAGCTTTCCTTCAGCATAGAGGATGGAGGCACGCGGAACCACTGCATTCATGAGACCATCAGCACACAGGGACACGAGGGACAGGGAGTAAAATCAGAATTCTTTTGTTTCATTTTTGGATTTCATGGCGTGTTACGGTGATACGGTGGCGTGATACGGTGTGTTACGTGCGATACACATGCATACACTGCAGAGCTGAGGATTAGGCTAGGAGGACATACACTCTCTTAGATGCATACTCAGATTGCACAAGTAGGAGTAGATGATGGAGAAATCTGGTGCAAAGGGAAAGGAAAGGGAATACCGCAGGACTATCCTTTACAACCAGTATGCGCCAAGGTGTATCCAAATCCTTTTCTCGTCCCTTTTTATTCCACTTCTATATTTTCATATGACACATCGCACTCTCACATTAACTTCAAGTGGATATGACGTACGTATAACCATCGAAAACAGTCGTGGAATTAAATGATATTTTAATATTAAGTAGTGGAAAACTTCTCAGTGTTTAAAAGCTCTACTTGCTCAATTATTTAAAAGTTCCACTATACTATTATTAGTACTAAAGAACTCAAAGGGAAAATGGAAGCCGAAAGAAACCTATTGATTATACCCCTCTATGAAAGTCTCATGCTCTTGTCCCCCGGATGATGAGAAAGAAGACATTTGGAGAGGCGATCAATACCTGAGCCCATTTCTGCCATTTAGTACAGGTGGTTAGGTTGATTGAAGTGGGACTATTTGGGGTGTGGACTATTTCAGCTATCACATTAACCTGATCCTCAGTACAGGCGAAGCGTAAACTTGGAGTTTTTGCCGGCCGGAAGCGTAAAATCAGAGATAAAAAAATACGCAGAAATGGTAGGGTGGATTGACCGGGGCTCTCTTGAGATCTCCTTGCGCGAAACTATTACCACTACCCATGCTTTACTCTTTGCTAACCTAAAACCCTCCACCTATTAGTACCATCACTTTATGCGAAACCTAGAGAGAGGGAGAATTACCTTAACTTCTGATATATCGTGGAGAACTCACATACAAAATATGTGCGGCACAGCATTAAAGAAAATAGGTTTTGTCGAGCGTTTTAATTGGAAGGTCCTCGGATGAAAAAGTAAGAGAAAGATGCAACTTCGCTTTGGTTAGGCCACACCTTAAATACGCCGCGAGCATTTGGGACCCTGGTCATCAAGATTTAACCAAAAAAATTAATTAAATACAAAAAACCTGTACGCTTCGTTGAAAACTGCTACGAGCAAACATATAGTGTTCCCCACCTTTAAAGGGATTAAGGTGGGAGCCCCTAGAGACTCTGAAGCTACTAGCTAGGCTTAGTTTGCTTGAGAAATTCAGAACTGGTGTGCTTCAGACACAGAGAATATAATCATGACGCCTCACTACGTCTCTAGGTCTCTAGGTCTGACAGAAGCGATAAAATAAGAGAGATACATTGCCAAACTGACAGATACAAAAAATCGTTCTTTTCGCGCACAACAAGCAACATCAACAAAAAATGAGCTCCATAAATACACTTCCATAATACACGTCTCCATTTTACCTCCCAAAACCTTCAGCCTTACATCTTTACAAGGTTGGTGTCGTAACACCCCCTACCACACGTCCATGTGGCGGTTCGCAGGGTAGTATGTAGATGTACATGTAGATGATAGAGGAAAGAGAGATAGAAGTGGATACTAACGAGTGGTTTGGGGAGAAAAGTGACACGGAGGTGGTAGATGAGAGAGCGACAGAGGTTCAAGTAGTATTGCAGTAAGTCTGAGTTACCTAAACCTGTGTGTAATTCGGACCTTTAGCTTTATATTGTATTCACTAAATACAGCATTACATTTCATACGATGCCGTAAAAGCGTTCCTTTTTAACGCCTTACATCAAAATTTCAACTGTCAGGCTCAAGCGCTTAACCCCTAAAAGCAGAACGAGTGGAATCGTCCATTCTCCATGTAATTTTTACATGTGGGGTATTAATAGACTGCAACGTTACTTTAACCAGTTGACATTCAGGAATCACTGCTCGTTAATCGAAAACCATTGAGGTACGTGCGCACAAATTCTCATTAGTGCATCTAAAAATGCTACCGCAAAATTTAAACATTGGTACTTATGTTCCTCTTCGTATAATTCAGACTATTTCACAGCGTGTTTATTGACTCGGTCCAAATAACCTGGCTGAACATACGTAAATACAGTCAATTTACAGATCAAAGTTCGAGTAACATCGAAATCGTAGGAATATGCATAGGAATTGGAACAAAAGTAATTTGAGGAATTCTTGAAAAGCAGTATAATCTGGAGCGGGATCAACACTCATTAATGAAATTACACATGATGCATTTCGAAATAGATTAATAAAGTTTTTGACAAAAAATATCAAACAAAGTATTTAAAAAAATCAAATTCTATAAAAAATATGTAAAATCAACGGAGCATGTTAGGTTGCTAGTATTCTTATTTCTGGGCGAACTTTAGGTTTCGGTCCATATTTAACGGCTAGATGGACCGAATTACACGAATTTCGTTAAAATTACACGGAGCTGAAATTTTCTTAAAAATATTTTATGAATATTATGCTCATAACAATGGTGGATTATAAATGCATAAGTGCTATATTTTTTGGGTAAAGTTTGTTAGGAGAAGGTATCATCTTTGTTGTACATAAATGGAGATAGCTATATGCCGTCAAAGTTAAGAGGTCCAAATTACAAGGACTCCCCGAACGAAAATGAGAGTTTTGAACCAGCAGGAGTCCGACAATTGACAGATTAGCTTTACTCCACGATGCTCGTAAATACGCTCTTGAAAGTGTGGCATTAGGCCAAAATGCGACGCCCAGAACTCAGGAGTATGCGAGTGCCTTTAATTTTGATGTATGTACGCGCGTTCGCGATTTTCTTAGTGTATCTAGTAACCGATTTAGGAGGTGGGCCTGTTCATTCGCCAAAATTCGACAGTGCGTGCCTTGAGTAAACAGGTAGCATAGCATTGGCTTGACGCTCGCTCGCCGATCGTTTCTACGTCGAATATTTCATTGTTCCAATTCACAGACGGATGAAGACTCTACGTTCATTCAGATTCCCACGTTCATTGTCCCCCCTTGGAGTTCCACGAACTCGGACAGGCTCTTTGCCATTCCGCCAGGACAAACAGTGTCCAGTGAAACGCAAAACGTCCCATACGACCCGTGAATCATTCATTAAAACGGGACACCCGGCATTGCCCACTGTAAGTTCTTCGAACCCTCTCCATTCGGTCGATTGTTCCTTGTTTGAACGAGGAATTTCGAATGGGAGGGACGCCCTGCCCAACCCATGAACTGCGGAAAATATACGCACCCGTCCAAGAACTGCTATGTCCTTTCTCACAATCCCTGGCAATTTTTCTCTCCATGCCTTATATATTACATCCATCTACATACTAAGGTGCGAGCTGCCATAAGGGCGTGAGTTTGAGGAGAAGACCAGCCGGCTGCAGTCGTGTTAAGGGATGAAAAAGGACCATTAAAGAGGATAGGACTAAAATGAATTCCTCGTTAACGGAACGCTTCACTTAGTTTCGCGCTCTGGTTTGGTCATGGTCATTGATGGTGCGTGGAATGAAGGAATTTGTTTGCATATCAGTTTGCCAGTTCTATCACTTCGTCGCATTTGCAGTTCTAAAAACATGGTTCCGGGGCAAAATCGCATCTTCAGTGTCATTCAGAAACTCACCTGATTTGAATTTTTCACTAACTTTTAGCCTAGCGTGAAACCTTGAATCTCCAGCGGCTCCAAGCCCATTTTGTCCTGCCATTCATTCACGCGTTCGTCCATTCATTTCCTTCCAGCTGACCCCACTGTTTGCTCGCGGCAGTTTGTAACGAAGCGCTCGGAAATCCTCTGTGTTTTATTAACTTCACAAAAAAAATCCCTCAGAAATTCTCGTTACGCATTCGAGATGTGGCACAACCAAAGCGAAAAAGCATCACTCTTTTACCTTTTTATCCAAGGACCTTCACACTATTAGCTTGTTAAATGTTAGTTCCATTAACACATGTTTTTTAAGTTTCCCGCACGTTAGTTCTGTGGTTAACAGTGACTTTCGGCTATTTTATTTCATTCGACACCTTTGTATTCATATTCCCCAGTTGATGATAAAATATACAGTACGAAAATAAGCTTGATAAATTCTAGTTTTATTAATGCATGTTCTTTTGTTTTCCCACGCTACGTCTGTGCTCAACAGTGGCTTCGGGGTATTTTTTTTCGATTGACACCTTTTATTCATTGTCCCAAGTTAATGTTAGAACCAGCACGACAAAAATAAGTGTCCTGCGCACATTCTCTTTAGCTGCAAGCGCATTCAAAGGTACTGCTTATGCAGCAATTCATTCTAATTCAAGCTAATTTTATCGCAGCCTGAGAATAATTACGTTTCCATAGCCCTAGAAAATGCGCAATGGTGGCTGTTATTAGTGTGGGTGGCTGACAGTCCGTCCTACGCAGGGATAGCGAAAGGTTAGGGGACGATAAGAGAATGATTAGAGAGGTAATAGAGGTAGGAAGGAGAGAACTTGGGCGACAGAGCCTGGTCTTCACACGAGGCGCCCAAGGGCCTGCAATATTACACCCCATCCAACCGACGGAGGTAAGGCTCTTGGATTGGTCACGGAATGGAACTTACTTAGGGGCAAGAATACATCTGTAGTTCATGAAATGGATCATACCAAAGCTTACACATTTTTTACTTAGAAAATAATATTTAACAGAAAATGTTTTTGTGAGCGAGAATAAAAAAATTCAGCCAAAATCAAGCTTGTGGAAAGATTTTTATCTAACAATGAAATAAAAAAACGCGCGTTCTTTTTTTCTGAGGCGTATTTTCTTTAAATTCCATCACATGAGTTATTTCTGAGGAAAAATAGGATGGTTAATTAAATTTGAAGCGCGTATTGGATATGTCAAGTGCTGTTTGATCCTGAATGATGAAGATCTCAGAAGAGAAATTTCTACCACTGACGTGATATCAACCCGGGCCTCTGGGATGTTAAGTCAGTACTCTTGATACTACACCCATCCGATCTCTGTGTTTCTACAGATCGAGTTTTCCAGATCTTTTCTTCAGTCAAGTGGCTCTAGAAAATTGATTCCCTATCGTCCATCCGAGAAAAGTGACCTAACCTCTGCCCACAAAGAAACGTGCAGAGAACAGTAAACGGAAAATAGGTGGTATCTTTAAGGATGGGGGAAAGGAAGGGGAGAAAAAGGAAGAGAGGAGTCTGAGGGGTATCAGCGTAAATGAAACGGGCGAATTACTTCTTACGACCGTCGCAGACCCGCGGGCGAAACGACCTTTCCCTATCTCTCCACGAAAATACAAGGAAAATGTTTCGAATGGGAGAGGCAATTCCTGGGCCTAGTATAAAACGGCGTGACACCCAACCCTTGGATATTACCAGCGAAAAAAGATTTATGGGGAGAAATGAGCTAAAGTAAATAATTTATACTCGCTGTTGACGATGAGATTAACCAGTATTCACAACTCTACCCAACGTGGGCGACATCTGGTGGGTAACTCCGAAAGAAATGATTGGGGGGACTCATTATGAGGTAAGTATTGTTGGTAAGCATGATAACTGCGTAGTGTAATAGCAAAGATTGTCCTCCAGATGGCCCATGAAACAGAAAGAGTTAAAAAGCACTAAAATGATTCACTTTGGTTTTCCGTGTCGTCTTAAATACTTAAAAAAACGGTTCTATTTTAAAACAGTCAGTCAAACTCCTTTTTAGCCTCATTTATGACGGCTTTATTACGAAAAGTAATACTTTTGTGGAAATAAAAAATTATAAATGAAAGTTTTTGCACAGTTTTATTCTATGAGCAATAGTAGGGATATGTATATTTCCAAACTTTTTGGATTTTAAACCTAAGGTAGAAGTTATCCGCTGGATGGAACTAATGAATTTCGGTTGGTAACATATTTTCACTATGTCCCATTGCGGGTGTGCTTCCACGCATCTAATCGGTGGATTAGAAAAAAATAACGCGAGAGGGTCCATTATCGGACTTTTTGCGTCGCCCCTTCTGACCTCGCCGGGAAAAGGATTCCGGGTCCAGTGAAGGAAAAAGAGGCGTGAGGTGAAGGCTGTTGGCGCCGGTGCGGAAAGGACTGCTCCGGCCTGAATGCCCGCACCCAGCTGCTCTAGCGACCACAGCCGATGGATTTAAGGAAATCGCTTCCAATCCTTCTGGGTGTGGGTGGTTAGCAATAATCGCCCTTTCTGCCTCCATATTCTGTTACTTAAAGGTGAGGTTCAATTTACTAGTCTTCGGGAACTACTTATTTCCAGGCTTATATTTCGTGAGTCCTCAATGTGCGAAAGAAAAACACTTTAGCTTTGCTTTGAAATCTCCGGTTAACGTTAACCGCAAGATGGCGTATCCTTTTCCCGAACTTGAAGTTAATGGAGGATTCCGGGTTTAATATATTACATCCCACTGCCAGGCATCGCTGTTGACATTAGTGCTATTTGACCAAAAATTATTAAACAGGAAATGGCCTGGTAGTGTAAAATCTGGTTAATATTAACCATGAGATAACGTAGCTTTATCAGGTGGTTAACTAAAGTTAGGCTTTTTAAACTCGGCATATTAGAACGTCGGTTTGAGAAAATGAACGCTCTCGATGGGTATTTGTAACCTTAAGAGATATTAAAGAGAGAAAAAAATTCTATCCTTACAAATCATAAAACGGGACTTCCATAGTTTTCACATATTTTACAAAGGAAATGACCAGTTTCGTCAAATAGAAGAAATTATCAGAACCTGATGATGCAGGTTATATGAATCAATGTGTCGTTTTCTGATTCATGCCTGAAATAATTCTTTTAATAAAAAAATACAAAATAAAAAATGATACACGTAGCTTCTCTGAAATAAATTGTAAGCCTAAACGAAGTAGTTTTCTTATCCAAAGAAACAAGATTTTTCGATCACCTATCTACGTTTAATATGATTTATTCAGAAATTATTACTTTCAGATATCCAGCAGTTTTCGAAGAACTCGTAAATTGGCCGCGTAGGTTTGAAAAATGACTTGGAAATCGTCAACATGAGAGTTCCATTAATAAAACTGGTAACTCGAAGCGCGGAAGGAAGAAGTGTTACAAAGTGTGACGTGGAAGGGATCGAGGAGTTCCAGGAAGTGTGAATTAACATACAAGCAGCTCGAATGTGATACTGTGTACTCAACGGATACAGTTAATTCGAAATTAGGCCTCTCAGCAGAAGAACGGGAGGGGACAAATGCCAGTGGCACTCTTATTTTATATTGATTCGCTTTAGAATGTTTACGTCCCTGGGGTGAAGTGAGAGCAAAAATTAGCGTATTAAAGAGGGATCGATATTATGTTAGAGGATTTGGCAAGAGTGGACAGGGAAAGATGAGGAGCAGACGATAAAATCTAAAAGTAAGTTCCCCTTATGCCCAGTTTACGTTACTAGGATTTCAATGATAGCAAATATGGCAGCATAACTAACTTGTGTTTACACGGCATTCTTTAACCCTTGTTAACATGCTCGCGGCCTCTGGTGGAGTGCCAAGAAAGTGATGTAGCCCACAACCCAACAAACATCGCAAGTTGCTTTCATTTTTTTCCTGGGCTGTGGACTATATTCACGAAACTTGTACGGGCGAGGAAAAGGATCGAATATGTAAATGACTCGCACGGTTAGACTTCTCATTCATTAGCATTTAACTATACAATTATCATTTCATATCTAAATATTACTTTATGCATCAAAAGTTGGAATTTGATAAAGTAAATTTCCTTCATAGAACGACATGTCACTATGATATCATCATCATCTGGTGTTCTGCCTGCTGGCAGGTCCCGTACACCACTGCTGTCTCCATCCGCTTCTGTCCCGAGCTTCCTTCTTTGCTTCATCATAGCTGATGTTCTTCACCTGATCCACCAATTTAATTATTCTCCTTCCTCTCTTTTTCTTTCCTTCAATTGAACCCTCAAGTTCCACAGTTATTATACTTTTCCCTCTCATTACATGGCCCAACCAGTTTCCTTTCCTTTTCCTTATTTCCTTTAGGAGCGATCTTCCTTCTTTTACTTTGCTCAAAACCTCTTCATTTCTCATCTTATCTACCCATCTTACTTTTCCCATCCTTCTCCACACCCACATTTCATAAGTTTCTATTCTATTCCTTTCCCTCTTACCTAATGTCCACGCTTCACATCCATACATGAAAACGCTCCATGAATAACACTTAGCTAGTATCTTTCTCAGCTCCTGATCCAGGCTTTTATTGCATAGCAAGTTTTTCTTCTGGCTGAAGGCCTCTTTTGCCATTGCTATCCTTGCTTTTATTTCTGCAATACTTCTCCAGTCGTCTGTCACCATCGTTCCTAGGTACCGGTAGCTTTTAAATTTTCCTATTATATACTATACTTATTACATTCTAACCAGGTTAACTCTAACACTAGTATAAGTTCGCCTTGTAAAAGCAGGTTGGCGATAACCATGGTCAACTTTTTAACCACGTTGGAGTTAGTAGGGTTGGCACTGCTTACCATCATTTTTAACGCGTGTAAACGCAGGTTAGTTAGAATAGTATATATACTATGCTATACTTAACCATTAAAAAAACCCCGAGAATATTACGTTATTATGTCTTTTGCGCTCTTTTATGATAGGTAAAAACAATTCAAAATGTTATCTTGACAAGAATTATAAATAACTCCCATTTCTAGTCCTTGCCTCAATATATGCAGCGGAATAAACGATTTTTTCCTTCCAAGTTCTGCCGATGACCCGTACTCGCTTGCGCTTTTGAGGCAAATTTTGAACTTAAAATACAATTCATCATTCACTTGTGCATTTAAACACATCAAGCAACTTGGCACTGACATGTGGATACGGAATATGGCAAGATGAACTCTCGTAAAATATTGTACGCTTCAAGTAAAATCTACAAGTGGTCTGGGTCACTTAACTACTTTTCTAACTAACCTGCGTTTACACGCGTTAAAAATGATGGTAAGCAGTGCCAACCCTTGTAACTCCAACGTGGTTAAAATGTTGACCATGGTTAGCGCCAACCTGCGTTTACACGGCGAACTTATACTAGTGTTAGAGTTAACCTGGTTAGAAAGCTGGTGATGTAAACAGGACATCAGTGTGAAAGCGTAAGTCTGGACAGGATACGTAGGGTGTGTATCCGCAGTTCCCGCGAGGAGAGAGTTTCAAGAAAGGAATTTTTTCATAAACGCATCGGCAGCGGGTGGATAAAAGAAAACGGCAAAAAGTTTTCACGTGTTACGTCTGCCGTGTGTGCGAGAGGTTTGCCAAAACAAAACGAAAGAGAGAAGATATCTGTTCCGGAACGCCGGAAAACGGGAGGAAAGTTACAGAATCCCAGACTCTTTAAAAAAAGCGAATTTAAATCCTCTGCACGCGCACAAAAGTTGCGCAGCCACATCATGTTTTTTTATTGCGCAATCCTATAGCACGGCATGAGCTCATTCGACGGGGAGCACTTCAAAACAAGAAGAAAAAGAAAGGAAAAGAGGGGATTAAAGCCACATCCACGAACATTTTGAACGCGGTTGAAAGCGCAGGACTTTTGGGATTTTGGAAGACGCGGCTGAGTAAGCAAGAGACCGAGAGAGCGCGAAAACGAAGGAGTTATGTGGGAGCCACAGGGAGGGTGGATGGAGAGAAGTTGGGCTGGAAGTGGTCGGGCGTGGAAATAGAATAGGTAGGTGTTGGGAGGAGGGCTGAGAGCAGGGGGGTGGCTCCGAACGGGGAGCGGATACGGGTGAATGAGCAGCACTATTTATAAAAAGAAACGCGGCCGACGCTAATGCTCCTCCGCATGCATTATACAAGGAGCCATCCAGTTTCCACGACTGATTTATAAGGGTCGTTTCTTATTTTTCCCCTTGAAAGATGGCCGACCGTTGAGTCCGGCGCGATCGTTGAAGACGACTGACGCTTAAAATAATCCCATTATACCACACCTTTGTGTCGTAAATTAAGGGAGGAGCCTCATAGGGTTTTTAATATTTATCATAAAGCGACGTCTCCTCTCTTTGAGAATTAATGTTGAGCATTTGAGAGGAGCCATCTGGGGAAAATCACTTATAAGACTTAGGCTGGCCTAAAGCATCTTCTACCTCACATTGCCAGCTTCTGCCGCCCTATTGGTCCGAGTACGATTCGGGAAGCGGTGGAGGGGAAGGAGTATGGTAATTTTTCACTAGCACTACAATCCCTGCTTCATTATTTCCCAAATCACTGCAAAAATTTATAATGCATATGGTACACAGTTGCGCGCACGTGGGCAGTGATGAGCACCAAAGGAATTAAATTCTCAATGAATATATCATTTGACTTGACCGTGACTCGAACCCGGATCTCCCAATAGCCAGTCACAAATCAGACTGGCAATTGGGAGTTTCGGAACCGAATCTCGGTCGATCGAATGGTTTTTGTGAATTAAATTCTATTGGTTTATACACTGCTCCATTTTTATGATCAGAGTATTTTAAGGTTCGGGCATTGCAATCAAGGGACGTATTTCAAGTGCGGTTCTCAATTAGTGTTTCCTTAAGAGCCAAATAATACAAACGCCAGAATTCTGTTTCCAAATCCAAGCATACCTACCATTCCTAACCAAATACCACTCCCCAATGGTTAAGCTTCGATGCGTGCGGGACAAGGTAGAATCACGTAGATAATGTTCCTTCGATCGGCGGTCTCCTCCAAATAGTGTTCCACGCTCGCGCAGTTTCCTTGGATATCGGGGTGTATTTAGACAGCATTCACATTCGGGTATTTCACCCAGGCGCATAGGCGTAGGGGAGTCATAGGCTCAGCACAACCACCATATATGTACGAATCAAAGATTTTCGTTGGTGTGTTCGGCTTGCCATGGAGTAATATCCGATTGGATCTATGCGTTAAGACAAAATTGATCGTTCAAACAAATGCTATTCACTAAGAATTGTACGAGCTTGGCTCATTTTCATGCGAATTCAAGAATAAATTCATGAATTCGAAGGGACAACATGCTCTGAGATAAAGATCAGAATGAAAAATACGTGGAGCACTAAAGCATCAGCAGCTGCAGCTGTAAAAGACAGAGGCAATATAGAACAAAGATATAATAACCCAATAAAAAAGAATAACTTTGTAACGACAGGTTATTTAAACCTTTTTTAAACGCATAAAAGGAAAATGATCAACTTGTTCTATGACATATATTTCAACGACCAAGAATGACAGGAACCAACTCTCACACCACTGTGAATCGCCATTTTTAGTGTGGTCAATGTGGCTGACTAGTAGAACTTGCTCCATGTTTATTTGTACCAGCATTTCTTTATATCTAGCTATTTTAGGTGTCCAGCTAAAAATCTAGTGGTGTGGACGTCACTTCTGGAGTTGATGGAGATAAGTTTGCATATTAAGAGTTGATCCCGAAACATGGCTTCGTAAATGACCCCTTTTTGGCGTTTTTATTCACGTTATAAATTAAAATGATCTTGTCCAACTTGTGTAGTAATGAAGTTTTCTCAATTTCTATCTTTCTCGGTAACATTTTTTAGATATCAGTTTCTTCAAGGTTGTTGCTAAAATATTTTGCTATATCTATAGACAAAGAACCATCCATATTCCATAAGGTGTTTTATAAAGCCATTTTTTACCTAAAATATAGATGGTAGTCTGGTAGATTTAGTAAAATCAGCAGCTTGAGAACTCCTGATTTTGGCATAACGCACCGAAATCTTTGATGACTGTTGCCAACAAAACTGCGTAAATTTTACAAGTGTTTCTGTCTCTTGGAGATGGATATCAATCGTCTCCTCAAAGTTTGAGCCTATAATGTTTTATCTTATTCTGAACTATGTTTCATGTAATTTTTGCTAAGAAATGAAGTCTGAGCCTTTATAAAAACAGCCATCAAGAGGACCCTCAGAATAACTGGAAATGGAAGGAAGCAATCATCGACCCAAAGGTATCTCATCATCTTCGGCAGTCCATCGATTGATTTGCTCCAGTTCTCCTCTTCAATCTCCTTTCAATCAACTGCTCAATGAATTTATGAGTCTTCATTATTAACATCCCTCCAAATTTTCATCAAGTCTTTGGTCTACCCCCAGATAATTTTCCCAGTACATCTCTCCTGTCAAGTAATTCCTGTCAAGAGACTTTCATATCTGTGAATGTGTTCAATAATTGTAATTATTCTGCTCTGCAGTCTTCACTGAATATCTTTTATCCCTATCCCTTCGTAAACCTTTCTTATTGATGATATTATCTATCTAATTGATCTCCTTCATTCTCCTAAAACATCACAAAGTCATTGCTTTTAGCTCATCATTGTTTTGCTTCTGCTATCATCCAAGGTTCCCTCCCAAATACAAGCGTTGTAGAAACATGTAATTTTATAAATTACACCCTTATTTCTATAGTAGACTCTTTCCCTGATATAATGCCTGTTCGGCTTGAACCAGTCCGGTCATAAAGGCTCTCTTGATCTTCCCGTTATTGGCGATCCTGCTTACGCAGATAACCAAGTTCTTTCATTTGCTGAATGAAAATCCAAATTATTTCACGTGTTTCAGTTATGTAGTCCTACACCCTTATCACTTGGACTTGCATTTTTTTCTATCCATTTCAAACCCAAATCTGTCATACTAATGATAAAACTTAAGCAGCTAGAGGCGTACTGCCGATAAACATCACCTCAAATCAGGCCAGTAACTTGCGGGTTTCTTTCACACACATTGCCAAAATACATCTAAATGACGGCACGTATCATTTATGGCAAAGATTTTTTCACCTCAAATTTTGCAAGGCAATATTTTGTCACGAAAGGGGAAAAACATGTCGTCGTTCGATCAAGAGTGCTTAATGCTCAACTCAAGATGCGGAGAAAAGTTGCTCAACGTAGACGCCAAACTCAAGTACCGCCACCGAAAAGTCCCTCGAAATGATTAAGGAGGTATGTGAGGAAGCAATTTGTGGAGCGCGAGAGGCCTCGTAAACATTGTCACGGGGTTGCGTGCGAGAGCTAATGAATATTACGAAAGAGTGAGTAATCGTGAACGTTATCCCGAGGCAGCCGGCCTCGAATGCCGTACAAAGCTAGCTCGGCTTCAACCCTTTTCCCCGGCTGTAATGAAAGTCGCAGGGGAGTAACGGGTGGAATCGTGCACAATGGGGCGAGAAGCCGGTGAAATCGCTTCGATCGGGCATGAACCGCGATCACTTTGAGCACAATTTCATGAAGCCTTACATCACGATCCGGGAAGAGGAAGAGAGGAGGACGAGAGAGAGGAAGCGTAAACGATTTTCGGAAATGGGTCACCGGTTTGCGGCCGCTGCCGGGCAAAGGGAAGAGGTGTGGTGGGGGTGATGGGCAAAGAGGGGATAGCAAACCTATTAACACGATTAGTCAGCTTTAATTTCTGTCACGCCTCTGGAGTTATAAAGTTGCATCCATCCCGGTGATTGATGAGGGAATATATCAAATAATTTTTTTATTATTAATAATCCCGTCCAAAATTTTCATTTTCTCGGAGTGGACCGTATACGCAGCGAATTTGCGGTGGGCAAAAATGTGAGGGTCTCCGTCCGGAGACTTTTACGACGGAGTACCTCAGAGAAGAGGGAACCGGTGACCTATATCTTGCAAAGGATTCCCGAAAAAAATATCGATCTTCTGCCAAAATTTTCATAGTTGAAACCTAGCATGGGATGATCGTAAGGAACGGATGTAGGGAAGAGGGTGTAATTATTCACGAGGGGTATGGAGTGCGTGCGGAGAAATTTGATCGAAGAAAGTCAGACAACGCATTGAAAAAATTATCTCAGTGGATATGGCAAAGCGAATTTTCAAGCAAAAACTAACAAAATATATTTCCAACTATATCAGCAGGTTCACCGTTCTTATGATCTGTTGTTATTTTCTTATTCCATATGAGCAGGAAATCAATTTAGGAAAAAGGAGGGCAACTAGCCTAAAAAACCACCAGCATAATGAAAGAGCAGATTTTTCCTGCTATTCAGGGGGATCATGATACAGAAATAATAATGAATTAATTAATTACAATACATCTATTTATTGTGTCACAAATGAAACGAGTCCATTTTTAATCCCTAATCTTAGTCAACTGATGATTTTTATGGTACTCATTAATAAACGAATCAATTGCATGATTCCAGATATATTTCAAATTTACGCAAATTTAATTTTGATTGAAACATAAATTAACGAACTTCCATATAATAACGATAAAACATTTCAATTTTCATATCTACCAATAATTACTCGCACATCGCTATCCATTATGTTACGGTCCCATCACTTCATTTACACGACAAAAGTTTAACTTGTTCATATTTTGGCAATTATTTCTAGATTTAGGTAAAATGTTTGCACAGAGAGTTTTTGGAAGTGAAATGATATTGTAGTAATCACAGTTAACCACGAGAAATTCATGATGAAAAGGTTGTCCGATGCAACAATGATTTTACATTCTCGCGAACATTATCACAATTCATAGTTTTTTGGCATAATTTCAGTGTTTTTTTATAATTTGAAACAGATTCTCCGAATGACATTTCTAGATATGCACATTTTTGATAACTCAAAAAAATAATATTCAATTTTGAAGATTTATAGATTTATGCCAAAAGCGTAGGCTGTGATCGTCATCGGATAATCGGTACATGCAAAAATATTCTGGTCCAAATCTAAAATAAAAATGGCTATTTAAATCGTGAGTATAACCTCGAGCATCCGGAATCAATAGAGTGAATTTTTGTTCAATTGGGAATTTCTGAACTAAGCGTATGCTCAAATAACTGTAGAGACCCTTCATGAGGAATTATCCTACATGTGGAAATATTAAAATTACAGATGATATCAGCAGAAATATCGAAAAAGGTCAATGTCAGGCTTCGATTTTTATATTTTTTGTGAGGAGTCTCCATCAACGATAACCGATGGTGTAGTTACTGTGAACCTGGTTTTAGTGGCAATTTTCCGTCGTTCTGTCATTTCTTCTCCTGCCTCCATCCTGCGGTTGGTTTTAACTGCGGACATCTGGTGACGAAATGCCTTGAAATGTCCCGTAAGAGTTGATTTCGGATTTTTAACGGAAGTTTACCGCTTCACGAAATTTATAAGCAGTTTATACTTTTGAAGAGCTGTATTGCTGACTGCGGTAGCTGGTAAATTGTAGCGCAATATATTTCAGTTAGAATGACCAAGTAAAGGAATTGGAGTATGCCTATCTCAATAGATGAGCAAATTGTACCCATTTCAAGGTAAATCAAACTGTGCTGATGGAGAGAAAATGATAAAGACTACACTAAATAGATACAACACAAGATCCCGTGAAAAATTGGTGCCTAAAAGATCATTATTTCACTATTGTAAAATAGCCACGGCCGATGTAAGGGGACAGGTAGTCTGAGGTTAGTTTTCACTTCATAAAATGGCAAACGAAGGCTAGATGTTCATGTCTTAGCGAAAACTAATTAGAAAAACCAGATAATGTGCTTAAGCATTGCAGATTGCAAGAACATACTACCTGTGAGAACGTAGGTTATGGTTATCATATACATCTACATTCTATTCTGCGAGCCGACGCGTGGGCTTGTGGCAGCGGGTGCTAGGATATCAGTCTTGTAAAGATTTAAGGTTGAAGGTTTTGAGAGGTAAAATGGTGGCATGTATTATGGGAGTGTATTTAGTGGAGCTCAGTTTTTATTGTGGTCGCTTATTGTGTGCGAAAGAAGGAGTTTTTGTACTTATCTGTTCTGCAATGTATCCCTCTTATTCAACCGCTTCTGTCAGACCTAGAGATGTAGTGAGGTGTCATGATAATATTCTCTGTGTCGCTCTTCACCACACACCAGCTCTGAATTTCTCAAGCAAGGTAAGCCAAGCGTGTAGCCTCCGAGTCTCTTGTGGCCCCCGCCTTAATCCCTCTAAAAGTTGTGAAAATGTTGTGTGAAATGTTTGCTCGTAGTAGTTTTCAACGAAGCTTTTCTTTGTATTTAATTAATATTTTAGTTAAATATTTATAACCAGGGTCCCAAATTCTCGCGGAATATTCGAGATGTGGCGAAACTAGAGCGAATTAGTATCTCGCTTTGACTTTTCATCCGAGGACCTTCCTATTATACGCTTAACAAAACCTAATTCTTTAATGCTGTGCCGCATATTTTTTGTATGTGTCGTCGTACATATCGTATCATGTGGCTATCAGTAACTTGCTATTCTAACTACTTAATTCCATATCTAATTTTCTATATTTTCAAACATTGTAGCTATTTCAACTAAAAGAAAAGGCATCAAAAATGAAGGTTCTTTCAGCCAGGAAAAAATACACGAAAAGTGCAATTTAAACCAGAAAACGAAGACTAACGACATACATTTCAAGTCAAAACTCACGAATCTGGGAAATTAACATGTAATTCGAGTAAAAAAATACCCTAACTCAGGTTCATTATCACTGTTATTTCAAAAGAAAGTTTTTTTTGCCCTGAGTTTTCGATCTTTTTTCAGTGACTCTAGATTTCCCATCTACATTTTTTATCGTGTAAAGAGTCATACAAAGGATGTTCTACGTCACATAAAATAATTCTCATCTTTATTTTTCCAACAACAGTAAAGTGCGCCACCAACATTCATTGACCCTCATGCAAAGAATCTAATCAAATGCTATCATTTTCTATGGGAACAGGAAAAATATATCCTGGTCAACTCATTTGAACTTTATAAGAATTTATTACTCTGATGGGATACCCATGGCCAGGGAGAAAAAATAATCATAGCGGAAGCATTTTAGAGGACAAATGATCTAGCCTGCATTAAATAGTTAAAGTTATGTGATTTTTATAATTTTTGAACCAATTTAAATTCTTCCATTACGTTTGCTAATTACTGACTATTAAATGGCCTTTTTATCAATACTCCATTATTCGACCCAGATTCTGTGGGAGTGAACGAAATTCGCGGGCAAAAATATTTGAAGATGTCAAATGATATTCGTTTTTCGAGGAGAAAAACGGAAGATATTTGCGTTAAAATACACAACATACATAAAAAAAGACAAGAAAACGTTGTAAAATAGCGGAAAGAGGAAATCACAATAGAATTTAATATGTTTCTTTAACTTTGACCTGCCTTATCAGAATGTCAGTAGGGTTGAATGTACCAGGAAAGATTTCGCGCAACGTAAAAATCTCCTTAACTAAGAATTAATTTTATTTCAAATAACTACGAAATAATTGGTCTTTAGCAAATTTAAGACGCCATTCTAATGTAAAATATTGATTCCACTTGATAACTTACGCTATGCTATGGGGTCAAATTCTAACCTTGACGATTGGCTTGCCTACTTTGTAGTGCTTTCGATCACCAGCCAGATAGTTCTCTAGTCATCTCCCAGTGATGCCTCGGAAAATACCCACCAACACGCAAGCAGAGAGAATTTATTCACACGAGCCTTGATAGAGCCATAATTGCAATCGGATTGATGCTTTGAAGTCAGCCTGGCATCATAATCGAATAAACTGTCCAATTTGATTGCTCAATGACTTTGATTGTGATGTCAGGTCGAATCTAGAGTACACCAAACTGAGGGGTTTCAGCACTTCCGAATATTCCCTCACGTCTATCAGGTGCACCACCCTCAAAGGGGGTAATGGAATTTCCCAGCATTACGTGACTGCATGAATGTCACACCGAGTGCCGATAGCCACAAACTAGAGCACTAATGTACGAAGCTACGAGTTGAATCCATTGGTTTTCCATTTCTTTTGAACATTTATGTGAGGGGATTCAAATATTCAGTTATATTAGATAGGGTACTATTTGCAAAGCCTCTCATTTCTATCCAATATCTTTGAAAATCTTTTACGTATCACCGAAAATGTGATACCTCGCAGAAAATGGCACTGAAGCATTTAACTGAAAGATAAGGGACAATCTCAACTAGATGCGACAATGTTATGCTGGAAAAACTTTTCTACATCTACAATTTATTTCCCTACATCACTATTCCATTATTTTTTCCGTAATTACATTAATAACAACGAACTCAGAGCAATAAATCAGCGGTGAGGAGAGGGGGCTTTGAAATATTGACTACACACAGCACTGTAAAAATATGGGTTTTATAAAATGTAGCACATAAGGATAGTTTTCTGGCTTAAAATTTTATATCCCTACTGTTTTGTCTTAATAAACTCTAATAACTTGCAGCTGTGGCCGGAAAAGACGATTTTTTAGCAGAGAATACTGAAGGCTAATCCCATTAAATAGCACTGGGGTGAATATTTAAAATAGCCCCGAGAAAATAATTCAGGCAATACTTTTGTAATGAGTCACAATAAATGAAAGTCATCCTTTCATTTGCATGCAAATATTCATTCAGAGGAACTTTTTATTTGACGTCGCGAGAGTGACTGTGCTTGCTCGCAACAACTGCCAGATCGCAGCCGGGAACGGATGCCTACTTCTTTCTTTCGCTATTTTTATTGTTTATTTTTTGCTGTCCTGTTATCCGATCGCTCGGATGCGTTGATCGGACGCATGCGCAATAACAACAGCGGACTGGAGAAGATTTTTTGACGTGTGTGGTAAGGGGTCGATCTATAGGAGTAACTTGTTTTTCGTTTCATTTTTTTAATGAACACGAAAGATAAATTTTTAGTGCGTTCAAATATTTCCCGTTCCGATGAGTATTATTCCAAAGACAATGACTGAATAAATATGAACTAAAAATTGTTCTTTTTCACATATATCAAAGAAAGTGAAGTTCAACATGGGTAAAAGCACTTGACTTGTATGGGATTCAATTCCGGATCTCATGGTATACCAGAGTCACGTCTCATGTGCTAAAAAGTAGAGTGAAGACAAGAAAAACTTGTTCATGGAATTCACCGCTGAATTTTGCCTTGAATTCTGTGTTAGCTGTGTAAAAGTGTGTTGAGTCCAAAATTGGTTGCATGACCATAAAATGAGATGTCATCTCAGGCATGTTATAAATTTGATGAGCAACAGGATGGTACAGAAAACGCTGCACCATACAGCAGTTCTTTATTTATCTAACATGACTGAGATGATGATCCACTTTATTCCATTTTGGTCTTAACACTCTTTGCACAGCTTACGCAAAACTAAGATGGCTTGGTGGCATAGCGACGTAGATAACACACTTGATCTGCTATTAGGAGATCTGGGCTCAAATCCCGATCGATTCAGGTGATTTTTATAGGGAAAATTTCACCATCTTTGGTCTTTGCATTTTTGCACCCGTGTGCGTGGCTACGAAACACAATATCTGTCCAATCATAATTATTTAAGAATAGTATTCATCCATATTTAAATTCTCTCTATCTTGTCGCCATATGAATTTTCCTAATGCTTTAAACGCTTCAGAGCTCATTTCAGCAGATGAGCCGAAACTGGTCAAGGAGCATATGGTCACAGGTATTAAGACCTAAGTCGTGATGCGTGTGTGAAGGGTCAGTCTAAAGGCATCAATTGCTTTCTCCTTATATTATTTTGCCAAATAAATAAAAAAATGATTGAAATATCATTGGTCGTTCAATCTCAGGATTGGTTGACTGCAGCCCTCCACCCTTCCCTATCCAACGCAAGTTCCCTTACCTCCTGTTAGCTCTTCCTAAGTACTTTCCTCTTTATTTGGTCCATGAACTTATTCCTGGGTCTTCCTCTGGGGACTTTTCCCTCTATTTTATCTTCAATTACGTTCTTAACGAACCCATTGTGCCTCAGAGTGTGTACAATCTATCTGGTTCTTTTCTGTATCATGTTCCATTGGTTACTTTCCTCCTCTGCTCTTCTGTAAGCTTCATCATTTCTTATATTTTCCTTCCATTTTATCTTCAACATCATCCTCCAGCACCAGGTTTCAAAGGTTTCTACTCTATTCTGGTCAGCTTTTCCAATGGCGAAATATTTTATGCAGATTGAAATAATATATCTCTTAGCGGTTTTTATATTCCAAATAATGACTTACCTACCTAAATATATATGAATGGGAAATTCTTTTCACATATGTTTAAACCCTATCTCGTTTCCATTTGAAATTTTCTGAATGCTCTAAAGGCTACAGTACCTATTAAATCCGTCCGATGTGTTCGAAAAAATCTCGACCGGCTCTAAAAGTGACCAGTCACGTTTCGAACGGACGCATGTGGTAGTTTGCATGTGCATACACATCCGCGATGACAGATCTGGGTGAATTGCCCCGCCTCGTCCTATTTGCCCCGAATTGCATCCAGTTTTCCGCGCTCCACGGCGAGCGAAGGAAAGGACCATATTCAAATATCCGACCCCCCCCCCTGTTTTCTAATAGATATATCGCCCCTGAGGAGACGTCGAGGAGAGAGGGAGAGGATGGGTCCGGGCAGGGTGAGTAAAACTAGATCCATAGCACAATGGAGCGCGACGCAGGACGAGATATGGATTACCCGTAATCCGCCATCAACTTGCTATCAAATTTTTTTTTGTTAATCTCCTCCGGGAATCCCGCACGACCGTCCGTCGCCGATGGGATTGGGACAGTGAGAACAAACATTGCGACGGAGAGGGAGGGAATGAGGGCGGACGGGGAAGCCAGCGTAGGTAGCCATGAAGACCGTTGCCATGCTCTTCACGTACGTATCCCGGGGGGAAGGAGCGTGAAAGAGACATATGCTCACGGAATGGTGAGTTCTTTGTTTTTTTTCCTTTTCGGTAAAAAAAAACTCGAGCTCAGGGCAAACGAGCGACATATATGTGGAAATATATAGAGAGAACGGTGTTTTTTGAGTTTCCAAAAAAGTGGTTGGCAGTCAAACGAGATGATCATTCCGAGCGCGCCCGTAGGTCTCAGTGGAGTGTCGTGGTAAGTGAGAAAGAAGTAGGCACCTATGTGTATACGTTCCCTTTCGGCGTGGGCTTGGAAAAACAAAAGAGGAACCGCGAGCGATCTCGTGGTACGTGCGGCGTTGTTCGCCGTGGCGCCAATGAAGGGCATTCCAGGCTCACACGGGGTGTCATTCTCAGCACGCGGGACAATTGTGCCTCAAGTTCTTCTTTTTCAAAGAGTCGTATGTGAGAGAATAACTTAGGCCTCAGGACTATTTCATGCTTTTGGTGAGCGAGTCACCATGTGCATTTTCATTCATAACAAGGGTTGCTAAATCCTAGATGTGACATAGAACCAAGAGAAATATATGTATACGCTTTTAATATTCATTACAATAGATCTCAAGTCTCTTTTATTTTGGCGAGATAATCGAAATGTGCATATTTTCTGGTAACTGAGCTGATTCCACTGGTTGGTGTAGAAATTGTGTTTGCATGAATGACTAAAAACTAATTGCGAAATAAATGTGCCGTAATCTTCAATTATTCTCAAGGGTTTACATAAAGCTGTGATAGATTAAGTGCATGTCTATAGGTTTTGAGTTAAATACTTACTTTAGAGGGGAAAATGATGCGACTAAAACTTATCACTAAAATAAACATAGTGATATATGCCACTAGATACACGTGAGTAAAGTTTTTCTTGTGGAAATCATTCGCAGAGCTGAGAAAAATGTGGGGTATTATGAGATCTGATCCTTTACTATACGAGAACTTCCCCATATTCCCTTACGTATGCCAGGCTCATTTTTTCTAACTAAAATGAAAATAATGAATCTCCAACTGCGGCCGCATGAATTCGTTTTGGCATTCGTCCATAAGCATTCTTCATAACTGTAGGATTTCCAAAAACCTGACGTCGAAGTTCAAAAAATATGATTACATCGGCAAATATGACTTCATGATTTATCAAAATTCAAAATAAGCAAAAACTTGAGAGCAGTATTAATAAATGTGTAGTACCTATATTGGAGCTCCAACCTATTTTACATTGCCGTTCTTTTAACGCTCACAGAAGGATTTGAGGAACGGCTCGCCGGTCGTTCAAATATTTGAAAGTCATGCGCGAATTGTATTTCATATCTGTCGAGGAATAAAATGTATACTTTTTAAATTTTAAATTACATTTTTTTTGTGATTAAAAAACTAGCACCTTGGATAACACACTTTATTTCTAAGTAAAGAAACTGAACGAATACAACCCCGATCAAAACTTGGAGAGCAAGCAGACAATTTCTGATGTTATTATCAACCACGAATAAGGCAGCAAACTCATTACGTTGTTAAAAGCTGATTCCCGCGAAAACTTTTCCCAACTTTTCTACTTTTCACAGTTGGTTCGAATTTTGAAGCTTCGGACACGTTTGCTGAAATTAGCATCCGTTATTAGTTTTCAGCCTTGTACATTTGACCAAAAGGCAGACCTTGACTTCATTCCGCAGATAAGGTAAGGGTGATATGTAAATAGAAAATATATTCCTTTCATATCTTTCATCAGCACTGAATGTAAATAACAGATGTAAAATAATAAATTAAGGGTAGAAAACAGACCGTAGCAATGAAATGCTTAAAAACAATATTAGCTGTGAGAGCAATCTGTGTAGTTTTCAAAGCAAAAAGGTAACACACGAGGCGCAATGACACGGCATGGTTGCTGCCCTACATCCCGTTTGATTCCCCTTTACAATTGCAGTAATACCGTGGGTACAAGATTACTACTATATGCAAAGAATATTCTTTATGATTGATTTGGCTTTATTCCGCGAGATATCTCAAGAAACTCCAGAAAAAATCATTAATATCCACTCTTTTGAGTTTTAATTCTTGACCTCCCGTAGATGTAGGAAATACACGAGGACCTGCTGGTCTCCTCGTACCCCATGAAATAGATCCCTTCGTTTAATGTCAAAAATGGGACAGTTTAAAATATCCCCCGAGATGTGTTGTAGCACTGAATGTACCGATGAATGTGTTCAAGCGTCATGTAAATACCCTTCACAGGATCTACCAACGCCAAGAGAATGGTTATTTTGCCAACTACCAGTCTCAATTAGGGGCAGCAATCAACAGAGGGAGAGAGGAAGATACAAAGGAATGCGGTATCAGGAATGTCCACAAGTGGAGGGGGGACAGGTAATTACGACGGTAGTCAGGGGAACGTAGGGTCGAGGAGGGGAGCCACGGCGCCATACATGCTCAGAGGGTGCCACTCCGCCAAAGTCATAGTGCGTCATATTCCATGTTTCCGGAGGGAAAACACAGTCGCCTGTTCCCGGGAATATTCACGATTTTCCCTCCAGAGAATTTCAAAAAAAGTCCGTGATTAAATCGAGAAAATTACTACCCGTTCCCATTTTTATTGTTTACATTAGCAAGCGAACAATAGATGAAACAAATGTTTTAACTGATTAAAAAAGGGTGATGGCATATATTTACATTTAATTGACCAGATATTAATACCAGAAAATAACAATTGCAAGAGTAAAAGTCACGTTTTACTTAACTAGTACGTAAAATATCTCCATATCAAATGGATATGTCAAAAAATCAACCAAGTAAAGTCTTACGCAAGATACAAGAAAATAAACAAAATTTTAGTTATGCAAAACTGTATGGTAACGATACATGGGTTTCCTCCGAAATATCAATGCTATTTCCTATGGCAGAACAAGATTGCACCTTGCAATATATGGTAAGAAATTAAATTATGAGGCAAAATTCAAATATTTTTAATCAAGGAAGAGGAAACTACAGCATAAAGCCAAACAGTTCATTGTTGAAGATAGTACCAGAACAGTGAACCAGGAATCTTTTTAGAAATATATATCCAGTTATCATCCCAAGTTGGTCGACCTAGACTAAAATGGTTTCAGACTCTGATACGCAACCTAACCCGTGAAACCCATGAGGCGATGATGATCAAGTTTTTAAGCTATGCAATTGTGAGGTTCGGTGTTTGAATCCTGGATTTGACAGGTATTTTTCATTCTCTACTTGGGCGACTTGGTACTTGGGGGAGTACGTACACCACCCATGCGAAAGGACGTTAAATTGTGATCCCCTTGGAGTACTTCGTTGAGAGTAGACTAATGCCAAGGCCGAGTTTCTCTCCACCCTTCCTCTACATCTACCCACCATCCTTCTACCTACCGCCCCACCCATTTATTCTCGACGACACAGATGACCTCGTAGTAAGTAGTCTCCTCAAATAATCAACCAATTAAATGAGATTGTGGTGGACAACTTGGAAAATATTCATCTTCGGATGAATTCCGGATGATGATGGCCTATAATTTTAAAAACATGCACAAGTATCACAGCCTAAGTTTAAAGACTTTAAATGAGAGCCAAAGTGGCCATGTTAAGCATCCTTAGTAAGAAATGCTATATTAATGAAATTTCAATCTATTTAGGAACTTATGACTCGTAACGCTTCATTTTAGGTATCTTTTACGAATCTTGCGATGTGCTACAGTGTACACTCCATAATCACCAGCTCTTCCCTCACCATAGCTTTGATTTGACTAAATTTAAAAGAAAGAAACTTTGAATCTGAAATATCCACCCTGTTATTAATTTGTTTAGTCAACGCGATTTGACTATTAAATCGTCATATCAGGTACAATGATGACGCTTTCAGCGTCGAAACACGTTGTGGGATCAAATAAATAACAGAGTGGGCATTTTAAAGTTTCTTTCTTTTAAATTCAAGATGACATTCCATAATATCTCGCCGAATACCATTGAGTAACTTTGAATCAATAATAACTTTTCAAATCGTTATACTCGTGATTTATGAGAGCTTAGCGTTATAGTGAGCCACTGAAGTATGTTTTGAGGGAAATACGTTTAAATTTCTGCATGGTACTCCAGTAGATGAGCTGAATTCAGTGCTCTCGAGAGACTGTCTCCTCAAAGGGCAAATTACTAGCAAGTATCCGAACTTAGGACTATTAACTTATTTCCCTTTTGCAGTAACAAATACGATACTCTATGGGTACAGCCATTAGGCGTAATTGCTAGTTAAGAAGTAGAAAGTATGGAGCTTGCCAACTTAAACACCAAATCCTATAACATTGGAGCCATTATGACATTTAAAAAAATTATGATCTCGGGAGATTCTTCAGAATTCTCGGGAAATACGATTAACCAATCTGCTTTTCCCGAAAGATTCCAAAATTTCGGGAACACGGAAACTCTAGCCGTGTTATTTCTGCTTCGCGGACTGCCAAGCGAAACTTGACGATCCTGTTGATTACAATGGGAAACGGAATCAGTAATCGGATAGTCTGAAAGGCAAAGGAGAGGCGACGTGGATGCTCACGCGAGAGGAATGAAAAATTGATGGATTTATTTTTTTTCACATCTCCGATAAGCTTTTTTAAAGAGGGAAAGCTCGTTTCACGCATTAACAATTCAAAAATTCATCTCACTCCGATTAACGCTTGGCAAGGGAGATGAGGAAGGAGGGCCTAAAACTTGAGGCATTAAAAGAGAGAGAGAGAGAGAGAGATAGAGAGATAGAGAGAGAAAGAAATAAGGGTGAAGTTGTGTGTCTGAGGGCTCCCAGAAACGTAGAAGGAATTAAATTCTCACCGATTTCAATTCGTAACCCTTCGCCGGCCAAAACTTAGTTTCTCGAGTTCAAAATTGATATCCCTTCCCCTTCTCTGGTCTAGACTTTCTACGTGTAACTTCTGAATTTAGCAGAAGACCTGTGAATGTTGACGACGATTTAAATACGGTGTGAAGCCTTCAAGAAAAAAATGACTCAGTTGGGCAAACGCCTTCTTTCCTCAATAAAACTTTCGGCAACTCGCGGACCTAGAGCCGAGTTTGCGAAATTGTGAGTTTTAGCACTTGGGACTCAAATTTGACAATGTGAAAAATGTTTGGCGGCCAAATAAATAAAACAAAAATTTGATGATCTCAAAACTCTTTCTCCCATTAGTAAGTGCAGGACTCCATCAATTTAAAAAAATTGAAATTATGAGCTATTGAGAGGAAAACCGAGAAACCCAGCGAAAAATTCGTAAGAATTAAAGAGCTTTTAACTACATATTTATTATTCATCATGTTTATTCAACTGAATTAGCCCAGTTGTTTTTTATGATATTCCCACTGTAATTGTTGTTTCTCACGAATGCGTCACGCGAAGGTGATAACTTTTAGCCAAACGGCCACGACAGAAACTTCCAAAACTCGCGTCTTCAGCGAAATATCTGTGCCTTGCTGATGGCCATTTCGTTATTCGTAACAGAACCAGAACTATAATTCACTCTGCCAGCCAGAACTATAATTCTCTCTGGTGCTGGACCAACTGAGCAGAGATGTGACAAGTGTGTTTGGTACCACCATAAATTTTATCACCGCTGGAGCAATCAGATTTGCTGATGGCGTAAATGGAAGTTTGATTTAAGCTTGAGCAATTTCAAAACGTAACGAGCTCAACACTCCGAAGACAATTTTTTAAAGTTGCAAGCAGTTCAGCTACAACCGCGTTAATATAAGAATTCTGCCACGATGGTTTTGGACTTTACTTCACTCATTTGAATTACTTCACTCATAAAGATATATTTCATAACTAATGACAATACCAACTACGTTTAAATCCACAGAGTTTTTTTATTGGTAAAACTAGTTTCAACGCTAATACGTCATCTTCAGCTACCTTAGGTTAATTAAGAGAAGAACTAAGAGCCCCGGAGAAAAACTCAAAGGATTGAAGAGCCTGTAACTACACATTCATTACTTATTGTATTTATTCAACTGATTTAGACCAGTTGATAGTCAGCCATTAACGAGCCGAAATGGATGCAAACCTTAGTGGCCTGAAGATGACGCAGACTTCCACAAGGTTACCTATGAAAGGACTGAATTCAAGAAATTTTTCCTTCTCACAAAAGTTAAGGAATCTAAAAATTCCATTAATTGTAGATTAAAGTATAAAACTATTTTATTTTATAGATGAGATTATTCCCTATGTCAACTTTTTGTCAATTTTGGGAACTTATTCCTATGTTTGAAGTTGTAAGTAGTCGAAATAAACTGAAGGCCAAACTTTCCAAAAAGTTTCTTAACATGCCCAAGTCGTCGGAGAGGCTCTTTTTTATATCAGCCACTTCCTGCATTCATTCCTTCCAACTCAGAGGTAGAGGGTCTAGGGAAATTATATTCGCATAGCGCGAATTTTTATTCTAAGGAAATTGTGGGAAGAGCAATAGTAACATGCTAGTTCGAAGAGTAATGGCAAGTATGAGTAAAAACCGGGGAAAGTCTCCGTTGGGTTCCATAAAAGCTTAAAATATAAGCAGTAATTTTATGGGACGAAAGCAATGGGTGAATTTCTGCTAGCACGGTAGATGCCACGTTAGAAAAAAATATGCTTAATTTGCAAAGAGAATAATAGAAGTGAGGAGAATTTCACGCAGAAAAAACACAGAGAGGAACTCTGTGAAATAGGATGTAAAACAGAAATTAATAAGAGTAATTTTGGCTCCATCAAAACCCATTTTTATCGATAAACTCTTAATTATAAGAATATTTGAGAGCGGAACTATCAACTTACTGCTTAACATTAATGAAACATTTTTATTCATAGGCAGGAGATTCAATCCATGATACCAAGCGCGGAAAGTTAAACCTCTTAGATATCCGAACTTCGTCAAAAAAAATTAAAATAAAAAAAAAAACATTAAGCAAACAACGTTCGTATCTCCGATGGCACATCTTGCAAGAGAGACGATTATTATTTTGCCAAAGTGCCACGTGATGTCACTCCATCCAACCCAAAACGGTATGTCTTTCCGACTCAAGTTCCATGCCATTGAATGTCATTGGGACATGCGACTTTCGCATCACTTGAGCAGTCAACTCCTCATTATAAGAAGCGAGCCATTCGCTTATGCTATCTGCTTTTCACCCTTAGACAGCCAAAGCTAACAACCATTCCGACACAGCAAAATCGGTTGCTAGAATGACCTTCTGGTTTTTATTACCATCTAGACATTTTTGGTATCTGTCATACTTCAACCGTTTCAACAAATGCTAAGGTGGTTTCACCTTTTTTTGGTGTCTAGCATGAGCACGTGGAATGCAATTGTAAATCTAATTTTCAATTATTTGTTCATTCTGAAAATACCTACCACGTAGCACAATCCGTTTTTTTCTACGCTTATAAGTTCTCACGGCACACGTCACAATGATATAATTTGTAAATCTTTGTAGAGTTTTGAGTCATTTTTTTATCGTTTCCTGTACAAAACTTGCCAGAAAGCAAATGTTACACGTGCAAACACATGAGAAAGGGCATAAACTTCATTTTATTTCTGTCCTAGATACTTAAGGAAAGATATGTCCCCTATAGCAATAGTTGACAAAATATCACCTTTCCGTGTACTTTTGCTTGCAAATTGAACTTGAGAAGGGAGAATGGGTCACTGAGAGAATAGAAAAAACACGAAGAACTATAATATTTTGGTTTAATATAAATTCCATTTCAATGGAAAACTTTCTTCAAGTAGGGGAAACTTCAAGTTGATTAAAGATAACATGGACGCGTCTTAAAGCCACATTTTTTAAAAAATGTTGTAAGATAATTATTGCAATATTTAATGTATATATGTGACAATATCTGCCATTGGCGTGCAATATTGCTGTAATAAAAGTGTCTGTTAAAAACATATTTTTGAGGCAGTGGGAATTTTTTTTAGCATGAGCGTTGTTTTACAATAGCTAACAATCTCCATCAGCGTTTTTAGGATTTTTTAACCTATCGGAGAAAGAAATTAGAGTTCCTTCCCTTCAAACTTGTGGTTTCCAAACTATTTCAGCCGCGGATCCTTTTTTCGGAGCCAAAGTTTCTCATGGAGCCTCTTGAAAGATTTAGTGTACAGTTCTATCTATTCTATGAGGCACATTACACTGAATACTTACACGGAAGTATTAATAATAAGGTATGTAACAGGTAAGTAAAGAAAAGAGAGATTAAAACGCTAAATGAAAGCAGCAGCCACAAGGGTTCCGCGAAGCACAGTTTGGGACACGCTGCCTTAAGTAAGCATCTAGTACATCAACAAATTCAACCTTATGAAACCGTTCTCTTAGCTATAAATTCCTAATGACATAATTATTCATGTTTCACCCGGTAGCCATGTTTCGTAACTCGCTCAAACGCCGGCGTCATTGGTGATTTCATTATCATTTCAGACAATTTTCTATTCCTGTCACATGTTATGAAGAAATTACCATGAGAAAAATTTGGCATGAACCGGGAATCGAACCTCGGACCTTCGGTTTGCATTTCTTCAAAAAATTCACCTGCTATGTTTGAACATTTTCAAATGGCTAAGCACGGCATAAGAGCTGGTGAAGGATACGGTCTCTTGGTTGTGGCTTCTTTGAAGCCCTCTTCTCCTTTGCGTTGTCGTCTTTGATGGACCGCAAGTCCCTAAGGTCTAGTTACCTTGTATCTACCAAAATTGCTGAGAGAATTAGGAAGCCTGGATAGTGTAGTGGTCTACACAATGGTCCGCCAAACCAAAGGTCTGTGGTTCATAGCCCGGTCCAGGTCGAATTTTTCTCATGGCAATTTCTTCTAAAAATTCACCTGCTATGTTTGAACATTATCACATGTTATATTAAGCGATTTTCAAAATTAGTAAGATTTCTGCTAGTAAATCACCTTGTTTCCAGGAAAAAAATATTTTACAGTTAACAATATCATAGCAATGTCTTGAAAACGACAATTAATTGACTGGTTGATGAGATAACAGAGGACAATAGTCACCAGTATATCTTAGCGAGTTAAAGAAAGAATGGGCCATTGAAAGTGTGGAAGAAGCGACTATTACGTATCAGATGACATAACGCATGGACCTGATGTAATAAAACCTGCAGTGGAGGTCAATTCCTTTTCGGAGATTGATTTCTTTCCACGGCGGGGGCAACCCATGAACGTCATTGGTGTGGATTTAAAGTTCACGCAAAGTAGCTCGTAGAAAGATGATGCTACCCAATTCCAGCCTTGTAAGGTATTGACCGAGTGGCGACGAGGGACGGAGGCATAAAAGCGACGGAAACCGTCTCCGACGCCTACTCGGCCCACGGTCCAATTAAGAGGGAGAGAGAGTGGAGAGAGCAATCATAATAATCGTCCTGGCATGGATCGATAAATGCTAAGATTTCCATTTTCGGTCGCGGCGATTGAAAACGGGAACTCTCCCTCGAAGTCGTGAAATGTGCTCCATTTGGCTTGTTTACGGTTTCATCGTGACTGCACGAGTCGAATGAGAAAAACTACTAGTTGGATTACTTCGTTTTAAATTCTGAAAAATTTAACCGATCCTTACTCTGCGGCCTCGACTTCTATCGGTCGAGTATTCGAAATATTAAGCATTAAGAAGAAGTTTAAAAGTCAGATAATTCAATTAATATGTTTAAATAAATATTTTCAGCTGGAGGATCTGGAAGAAACGCTATTTCTTTAATATGAATTCACTTTGACCCTAAAGTTGACGTACTTTCTGTATAAAAACCGATCCCTACACTGCAGCCTCAACCACTTTCATTCAAGAGTTGGAAATACTAAGTGTTTAGAAGAAGAAGATAAAATGTCAGATAATTCAATGAATATGTTTTAGCAAATATTTTCTGCCAGAATACCTGATTAAAACGCTATTTCTTTAATTTAAACTTAATATGACTTTATAGTTGAGGGAATTTTCTGCGTAAAATTTAATTTTTAAGATGACTAGGTGCCATAATTCTCAATTCACTAATTTTCCGGCAATTAGGTATTAGTTCTTTCGTCATTTTAATAAAACAAACAGTAATTTTTAAGTGGTAGACTAAATCACAAACTGCTAAACTCATCTTGTCGTTCATCCTACGCACCTCCGCGGTTACTTTTAGAAAAAATAATGAAAATGGAATTTGGGCAACGTTATCGGAAATCCCCAAAATTAGTTCGGATATGAAAAAATTAAACAAAGCAATGCATGGTGCGACATCTTCAAAAAGTTAAGATTCTTCCACATGAGTAAAGTTCTAATCCTTGCATAGCCTTATTAATATATCTTTTTCTTCTATCTGCAAGCGTTTGACATTAAGCCAGTTACGGCCTTTTGTAGTGTTGGCCTTTCCACCTCTAACGTGTTCGTCTTAAAACACAAATTCCGAATGTTCTAAATTTCCATTCGGGCATTCTAACATCTTTCATGTTCTCTCTATTTCCCTCGTTCTCTCTCTATTTTACAATTCTCAATCCTTTTTTGCATTCTCGTATTGTTTTGTTGATACCAAGTACACCCAGTTCTTGCCCAATAACCATGCTTATTTCTTCGTCCACTCGTGTGCAGCTACTAGCTTATCTTAAAATATTCCTTTCGTACGAACTCTGTCTGTGGGTGGTTGCTGTGTGAATAGAGTAGCTTGATAGATTTTATAACCGGTCCCAAGGTCTAATTAAGGAGAAGGATTCTGCATCAAGCTATAAACGTGCTTAGGTAAAGAAAAACATTACGATTGCAAAACTTATTAAAAAATCTTTGACAGGAACTTACGTACGTCTCCCTTCTAAAATCAATACTTAGCTGATTGGAGGAAATCCCACTACCTCAATTAGTTACCTTGGATTGAACTCTATAAATCAACGATTTCAAAACAGCCTGCCGAACTAAGGTTTCCAGTTCTGTGGGTTGCTCCTCCTGAGAACTGCAATTTGATGAAATTCATACTGTATTCAAACTTGGATGCGAAACGGCTTGCGTATTATCAATGTTATTCATCACATAAGATCGCACTTCTATGCGAGATGATATCAAATATCTATACACAAGAATACGAATCGTGAATTCCATCAGGATTCCCTCGACACGTGGTGATTGTGAGATTTGTCAACGGGGGAGTGTTTCAACACCCGAATTCTGCAACGCCGGGATGAGCGGTTCCGGAACGCAAAATGGAGACTGAATCGTAGGCAGCGGGGATGCGTAGCACTAATTTTACGCCTGGTATTATCACTACTAAGTTCAAAACCCTAGTTTAGGAACTCTCAGAGGCGTAGGTATCAACTGCTGGAAACTTAATTGCGTGTGTGTGAGTCTTGAGCTACCTGGGAGATGAATCAGACAAGCAGGAAGCCTCTGAACAATCCTTTGAGAGCATCTTCACATTATTCTGTTTCTCGGAAAGGAATTTGATGCGGTCGGGAGAACAAAATGCGCCTCACCATGGGAGACAATTGCGGGAACAAAGGAGAGAGAGACACACAGAGAGGCTCTCTCGCCAGCTCTCATTGAGACGCTTCGCTTGAGTCACATCCCTCGCGGCGAGGAGCATTAGGACGTTTTTTTTTAACCATGGGTACGCATAAGGTCGTTTGAACGTGGTCGAAAGAGGCCTGGGACGATAAGGGAGAGATATTGATTTGCTACATCAGATATTAACATTGAGATGCTTCTTTTCCGCTGAATAAAGCAAAAAACTGGAGCTCTCTCTCTCGCCTGCCTCAGTTTCCATGGCGTTCCAGATTGAATTACAAAAAGAAACGCTTGTATTTCTTTCTCCTTCGACCACTCTCCCTTTAAGAGGTTCGAGGGGTGAAGGAGCGTGGTGGAAGTCCTTTTCCCGTAAAAGGTGACAGATCATAAAGAGAGAATCGGGTTAGTGGGGTGGCCAGGGTACTTGCTTTCTACTCGATAGGGTTCATGACCAATTACAGTAATGTGAGGGCTATCTGAGTAGCTTTTTCAGTATTCTATCTATCCGTAAGGTGGCAGATTAAACTGTGGAACACTGGGCGCTTTTTTTTAGGTTAGGTCAATTCTAACACCGGATTTCTCTTCACCCTTCATCCGCTTCCCAAATAATCTTTCCTAAACAAATACTTGCATGTTCTTAGAGGTGAAAATGACCTAGCAATAGGTAGTTGGTAAACTATCTAAATAAGAAAAGTAACCTGAATTTTCACTTCCTGGCTTTAGGAGATGACTCTTTTCACTGATATTGTAGGTAACCTCTTGACCATCGCATTTGCATGAAGTGCGGTTTGAAGAATTGGACCTAAACTATAGTAAACCGGCTACAAAAAATACATTTCTATGACTCATTTCAAAATAACGGGCTCATTCCATATTCTCGGTGTGTAAGGGCATATTAACTCTTCTTGGTTATTTTTTGCTGAGGTTTTTTCATTCTAATTATTTTTTCTTGGCAAAAGAAAGCAGTAAGAAGAAAATTGAATTGCAGAAAAAGTATTTATCCATGCAAGACGACATACGATGATGACTGGAAAAATTCCACATGGAAATTGGACTATGGCCTCTTTAGGAATCAGTTGGTCGGAGGAGGCTAACGTCAGGTTGAAAAAAAATTCAATTTTTTTACGTAAAACTATACGGAGTATAATTGAGAGACAATTTTCAAACTATTTTAAGCTTCATGAGCTATCTAAAAATCCTTTTTGATCAAAAATCGTGGTCTTTTTTCTTCTCCAAATCATTTTCAGAAAAATTACCATTTATCCAAGGGCTACATCACAAAGCCTAATAGGTTCCACATTATGAGGTTAATTGTAGCTACAGTGAACAAGATATGATTTTAACGAAGGATTTGAGCAGAAACGTGATATCAATTACGTAGCCTTGATCAATCAAGGGACGATTAAGTTTTTTCTTTAAACCACCGACAAGCCTGTGAGTCCTGAGAACAACATCTAAATGATATTGAACCACTTTACCCCGAAAATAAAGCATAGTTAATGATTTAGGTTTTACATCAGCATCCTAATGTTTTTGTAACCAACATACACAGTGACTGAGTTGGTTGAACATATTTAAAAGAACAAAAATATGAAAGCCAACTCTCATTTATACCAAACCGTGAAGAGATAGGCTAGATTGTATCCGATTCCTCGGTAAAAGCTGAAGAGCTTTGAGAAACGCGAAGAGCATTAGTACTGGCAAGTGATAGCTTAATCACAAATCAGCGGAATTGATAATAAATTAATCATAACTCCGTTTCATATAAATAGACCTCATAGATGATGATGATGTTTAAGCCGGCTGCATCCGATCAACTCCACTAATCTTAATTGCTGGCTTTGATGTGTAGTCGCCATTATAACGAGGCAGTGTGGAAAAGGCTAATTCTTTTCACTACCCGGTTTCAACACGATAGAGCAATGGCATGAAGTCCGGCGTTTTGAATCGTACCACTCTCAGTGATTAAACTCTTCCACCGGAAAAGACTAGACAAGATAGAGCGACGGTAAATGTGTGCCGCTGTGATACACAAAGTAAAGCAGCGGCAGGATGGCAATCAGAGTGATTAGCGTCACAGATGATGATTCGCGCGCGATGTTTCCCAAGCCCAATCGTAACTATAGCGTGCGGTTGTAGCGACGGTTTCATCGGACCCAGCCACAGGGCGCAGCTTAGGTGTGTACAGGAAGTCATCAGACATGTGAGTTTTATTGGATGGATGGGGCAGTGAGAGATCGTCTCACTGTCTCTCGCGAGGGGTGATGGTTGGGATTAGAGGCCGGCAGAACGGCCTTCTTACTCGACTGCACTCGGGTCACCTGGTGACTCGTCACCTCACCCGCCAGCGATTTTGACGCCAGAAACTGTCGGAATGCAATGGCCGCGGCGGATTATTCTGGAAAGTGCGGCTGATTATGGCTGGAGTCGATGTGATACCACCGAGTACATTTATACTAGGTGTGCTTTGGAATCATCTGCGTCGGCGCTCACAGATATGGATCAGTCACTTGGCAGGGATCAACAACCTTTTGCTAAACTCTTTTGGCCATTTCATGTAAGCTTCTCAGCATTTTAAGTATCCTCGCTGGCTGACGCAAGCATATGAAATTAACCATAAAATCACATTTGATTGAAGAATGTGAACCATAAATGATTGGTTTGTTTTCCATAAAGAAGCTGAGTAAAGGTGTGGTGAAAATATTTATGATTTCTTTTTAGCGATTTCACGTAGGTCTCTCAGCATTGTTCATATTCTCTCAGGCTGTCATAAGTGTATGCAATTTCTCCTAAATATTCAATAGATTGTTTCTGTTACCATTTCCTATAAAATGATGATAACAATATCATATTGGTGAACTAAAGGAATATTTAATGGCAAAGGCTTGTAGTTTATATTGAAATGCGAAGTTTTATACCACGTGTACCTCGAAGATTGTTTTACTGAGTCATATCGCAAGCATAGACCTTTAGCAGCACATATTCTTCTACAGTACAGTTATTGGATTATTCTTTCCACAATACAATATATGGAATTAGTTTAAGCAAGATAGTTTACTAGTCATAAAGGAGATCATATTCGAATTATACGCTTTAATTTCATCAGATGTGGGATAGATGAATTAAATATTGCATTATTAATGGTGCAGTAATATATTTTTATGTGACAGAAAGTGTAAGTAATTAAATAAAAATATCTAAATAAGTCTTTAATTTGACTCTTTTGTTCGTGCGCTACGTTTAAATTTCCTTCGAAATGTAAGGTTTTTCTTGATCCCGAAGAAAATACTGCTGATACAATATGATTAATTTTAAAAAATAGTTGAGAAAACATACAAATTAAACACTGTTCATTTTTTATGAGATCAAAGTGTTATAAATTCTTCATTTTCTATACAGGATTTCTCTGGAGTGCATACACGTACCATTTCCCATGTAAAAGGGCTGGATTTTTTCGGCAAAAATGTCGGAAAGTAGTTCGGTAAGAGATTCTTTGATATTTTTGGTAGAGAGATATTTTTCTTTAAACCAAAAATAAAACTAATAATTAAATTAAATTAAAAATTAAACCAAATTTAATGATTTCTAGATGAAATGATATTTCTCTCAAACTTTTAAATCTCATCAAACCCAGCAGAAAAAGTCCGAACTTCCGCAATGTTGACGGGTACTCAGCATAATATCAGTGGGTCTTTTAGGACTGAGTGACCTCTGACTCAATCCGAGAGGACGAGCGAGCAGATCCATGTTCAATTGGCAAAGTATTTGACTGAGACGGCCGCCGAGTGAAAGTGGCCGAAGACGACAGTTGTTTATGCAGTCCTCTTACATGGGAAGGGACAGAGACTGCAAAGGAGTCAGCAAGTTACCTTTAGGTTTTCCCGTTATCCTTCCATGTTGCTAACCTTGTGAATTGTAATATAAATTATCCAATCAAATTCAAGAGAATCTTCAAATAATCGATCAATGAGCAATTGGAAACGAACCAACGCACAATTATACTCAGAAAAATAATTATACCGCAAAAAATTTACCAAGTGAATTCCTCGACCAGAAATAAATGAGAAGATTTCCGCAACATCACGAAAAAATCGTGCCATAACAACACTTTTTGCTGGTTGTGTGCTTTTGATTCATCCATCCAGTTCGTTAGATTTTAAATGTTTTATTTTAGGTTTTATATAAGACAGCAGATATTTACGCTGTCACCATAATTTAATTCATATTCTGACGATACAGCATTATGTTACACTATTTCAAATATCCATGAACTGAGGTTGCAAATTCAAATTGATCTTGATCGATTAAGATATTGGTTTAGTAAAAATAATATGTTACTAAGTACTAAAACTAAGTATATAATATTTAATTTGAGTAAAACATGAATGGAAGAAAAAAATGTTTATTATAGATATTTATTGGGCAAAATTGGAAGTTTTTGTATAAATTGTATAAAGATTGAACGTGTCAATTTTATCAAATATATGGGTTTACTCATAGATGAAAATCTAAATTGGAAACTCCATATAAATAAACTTAAACAAGAGATGATTTTTTAAACGTTACTTGTGTCCATTATCGGTTATTCGTTCTGTTTATCTTGCGTTGGAAAATTCTGGGTTGCAATATGACATAACTTGTTGGGGTGGAACCTATACATCAAATATCAATCCATTATATATTTCTCAAAAGAAGATGATAAGAGTAATTTTGCACAAAGGTTAATCAGAGCATTCTTTTCCCCTGTTTAAATAGTTAGATATATTACCCTTGAGGCATCTCTTTGTTTATAATTTTTCAAAGATTTTTTATAAAAGAGGGGGACATAGAATAGAGCAGAGTGAATATGTAAAGAAATTACGAGGAAAATTTGGTACTAGTACACCAAAGCCTAACGAACAAAATTTTAAACAATCTTTCAAGTACCTTGCCCCAAAATTGTTTTGTTCACTACCATTCGAAATAAAAACTTGTGCCACTTTAGCTATATTTTTAAGAAAGGTAAAATTATGGCTATTTTCGAAAAAAGATATTGAAAATTTATTTAAATAGCGTACGTGAATATATATTGTATTTGATTTTTATATGTGACTACATTATGCTGTATATATTGTACAAGTTTTTGTTGCAAAGTCTTGTTTTCTTTTTATTTCACTTATATAATTGTGAATTTTTTTATTATTCTTCATTAATCTTCTGGACACATGACTATTGTATTAAAGTGATTTGCTGGGGCGTGTGTAAATTGTAAATATGAGAAATAAGTACCTGCCTCTGTTAATGTAATTTGATTATAACCCCAAAACCGGATAATGTCTGCTGGGGTACCTAATTCCACATTCGATTTGGAAATTGAAATATTGTTTAATTTGTGTCACTAATGGTGGAATAAAGATTTATTATTATATTATTATAATTATGATGTGCCTCCTAGGGATATAAAGAGGATATATATATATATATATATATATATATATATATATATATATATATATATATATATATATATATATATATATATATATATATATATATATAATATACATGCCATAGAGCACATTTCCATGTTAGTTGAAAGGAATGAGGGTGTCGTAGTTCATTTCTGAGTATTATGGGTCTCTTTAACATCTTAAAGGTCTTGAGATATGCATAGACTGCATACCAGATATGCTTTATTAGGGCTAGTTTAAGGTTTTCTGTAATTAAACTGTAAGTAAATACAATACAATATCAAATTTCACCTCCAAGGCATTTTATGGACCAATCATGGATCCTCTACCATTTCCAATAAAGTACTTTTACCTCGGTAAGCTCCTCTGTCTACGGAACAGCAATGCTACCGACCCCATGTATCGGCATGAGCATCGGCAGGTAGAGATAAAAGTATCGCATATTTTTCAATAGAATTCACCGCACACTCAGGTGCATGATAAATCGGAATACAATCCAATTTTTTGCGATTGTGAAGCTAAATATTCTGAAATGCACTTTTTTATATTAAAAGCACCGTTTTTTTTAAAGCCACTTCAAAAGATCTCGTGAAAAATAAAAGTTACCTTTATGCAAAATTACTCATATAATATGCAATTTAATTAATTGTCATTTCATCACTGTATGCGTAAACCTTGCAAGTATAATTACTTTATGTGCAAATTGTAATTGTATAACTTGTGTTTCAGAGCGACACAGATAATGTTATCATTACGCCTCACTACGTCTTTAGGTGTGACGGAAGCGATAAAATAAGAGAGATAAGTGCAACAGATTGCCTAACAGATAGGTGCAAAAAATCGTTCTATTCGCACACAATTATCAACCACAATAAAAGATAAGCTCCACTAAATACACTCTCATAACACACGTCACCATTTCACCTCCCAAAACCTTACCCCTTACATCTTTACACAGCTGGTGTCCTAATACCCCCAGCCACATGCCCATGCGGTGGCTCGCAGGGTAGTACGTAGATATTCCGGAGACCGCAATCTCTAAACCGAGTATAGAGATGTTGACCTTGAATCCAAATTCCCAAAATAATGAAATTTACGTATCTGCAAAGGCTTTTTTTGCCATTTTCTCACAAAAGACAAACATTTGTCAAACTGTGAAGACAATCCATCAAGACTACCCGCAAGAATCGCATTCTAAAAAAAATGCAGATAAATTAAATTTAATGATGAATGCAAAGTAGTTCAATCAGTCAAAAATTCATTATTTAAATCCATACTTAATCGTGCATAATTCCTCAGTGGAAAAATCATGATGAAGATACATTAATAAATGAACTGATAAAAAAAAGTGACGGAAGAACGAACTTTTCTAAAGGAATTAGAATCATACTACTGCAGCATAATTTATTCGGCCTTTTAGGACCGAGTGACATCTGGCTCAATCCGAGTGGACAAGCAAGCAGATCTACGCTCGGTTGGCTAAGAATGTGATCAAGACGACCGGTAAGTGAAAGTAGCCAAACACGACGGCTACATGTGCAAAACAAAATTTAAAAAAAAAAAACAAAAAATTAATATGACTCAGCTGAATCTGCCGACAAACCTAATGAGGTTTGGCAGGACCGAATTACGTATGAAATATTTTATTACCCAATTTATAAATTTCTAAATGTTTAGTTATTAATTTTTAAACATTAAAAAAATACATAAGTCATCACGTAGACAGCTCTCGTATACCTATCTGCTACTTCCTGCTTCAAAATTTACACGGGAAAAGGACGCCGCAGAAACTCAACATGCTAAAGCACCCGGCGAAATATCAAGAGATCCGGATTTGGGTTACGGTCAAGGCGAATGAGATTTCCTTCGTACAATTTTGCCCCAATTTGCATTTTTGGGTGACTTTGCGTATGCAATGTCGTGGTTAGTCCCTACTATCCTCAAAAACTCCATACGCTACTCATGTACTGTGGCAAACATAATGGAAAATACGAACAGTGCGACAAACATGAGTAACGAAACCTTTGTTTCCATTCTAAAATTTGCTATCACAGAAGTACTGAGTACATACATATATCGGCGTTGAATGAGTCAAGGGGAAAATATTTGTTCTCTATGGAACATTTTAACAATATCTCGGTTATCATATCTTCGATGGTTTTAACCAAATAAGTCCTTTCGTTCGCCCCGGAGAAACAGTTTTCGCTTGCACGCTGGGTTATATGCGCACAAGAATCAAGAGTTTGCTGACGCTAATGTGAAGAAAAAGATACGTATCTGTGCCTTGGCATTCTCGCAACAATAGAAGAGGGAGGAGCATCTTTTTCATCGTGACAGGTGGGTCGTGAACCTGTTCTTTATATCAAAAGATATCAAAAATTAAAAAAAAAGAATGGCACTGCGGGTCACGGGAGACGAAATTTCCGCCAAGGAACGGAAAAAAATTCCACCTTCTCCATGTCGTCACCTTAACTGCAGCCTGGAGCAAGCAGACATTATCTCACCTTTTCCCATTTTATTTGCTCAAGAAGCTTTCCATTGTGCCCCGAATGAACCTTCCAAGCGTCTCGCGGAGGCGTATAAAGGCTGAGGGATCCTGCTTTGAAACAAAGAGCCGCTTTCATTTCAAAAGCAAAGACTACTGACAAGGAGACAGTTGGCATTTTAACTGGCAATGTAAGTGGTATTTTGAACTAGAGCTCATCATTAGCATTTTTCCGGTGACTTACGCAAGAGTCTAGGCGTAAACACAACGCAAAGTTGTGACAATAGAATCCTCCTCCACAAATGAAAACGACTTCGTTTTCTTCCACTGATTTATTTTTTTGGTACGACATGTTTCAACACATAGAGATCATTTTCGAGTACAAAAATTTTTGATTTTCAAGCAAATATATATACCTGGAAGAGACTGGGGCCTGATACCATTGAACGTATATAGAATCCTCCTCTTTGGGTGTCGCATGATGAACTTTTTTGCAGATTAAATATATTTCGTCCATGTGAATTCATCTCACTTCAAGACTTTCCTTATCTCACATTTGAAGGTTCCAATCAAGACGCAAAAGTCAAAGACAAAGTTGAGGAAAAAATATCGCATGGAATGAGAAATGCTCAGTCAAAAGAGCTGTTTTTCCTATAAAGCGAGTGACATGAATGCTCACCATTTGGAGGAAGTTCGGAATAAGAGCTTCATCAGAAATTAATCTTCAAACAGGGAAGTATTTTTACTGCTTCATAATCCTATATATATCACAGCTGTGTGCCTACGTTAGCTCACGAAATTTTTCCATCCCGGTAAGATATAATCCTAATTTTTACTACTGCATATTCCATAATTTTATTACGTGATTTATTTTACTTGAGAAATATGCATACTCATGCTTACTGATCAAATTGAAACAAATAGAGTAATCTATATTACCTATATAGTTATTTCAACTAAGAAAAATTTACAATAAATGTTGTATAACAACTATTGTGGCATGCTTAATAGTATAGCATTCAGAGATCGAATAAGTTGAAATCCTCATGATCCTCGATTTAAATGAAACTGAACGAAAACTGCGTTGATTTGGTGAATAAAAACTTCCCAAGACACCGAATGCAATTCAGAGAATCGCTAATTTAAATTTCCTACATTCGCGAGTATGTATATCAGTTCAGTCCTAGCATAAAGTAAGCAGGCACTGCAAACCTAAAATGTCATAAAATCAACTCTTATACCTTATTTTGAGGGTAATTTGGCAACACAGTGTAAGTAGTAAGTTGGCTGCTTAATCTATGTTAGCAATTAACTGGTTCATATGCATGGTTATTTCAACCTGTTTATGTGCCGAATAACTTAAAATAAGACTTTGTAGTAATACATGCCAGTTGGTATTATACACGTTAAATGAGCTGATTATGAAAGAGTTCTGAAAATTCATAATAACGATGAAAACGCTTCCGGCTCCTCGTTACTACATTTGGAAAACGATCGATCTCTTTTTAATGGCAACGATTAATCAAATCAAGTAAATATATATTAAACCTCGGCAGGTGTAATTACGCCGAGAATTCGGAGAAAGGTATCGGAAGTATGGCATTTGAGGTTTACCACTAACATACCAAGTAGACAATTTTATTGTGTGCATTATAACTTATACTTATTTGGAACTGGTTTGTAGTTGCCTTTTTTCTTGATTTCCAATATTTTCATCGAATATGAATATATTTCTTCGGAGTCTTAAAAGGCTTACTAAATATGGTGAATTAATTAATGCAAGAAATTGCAATGGGTAAAGGGGTGATTTATTTAGAGAATGATTTCATTTGGTCAAACTCTTATGCGTGACAAGTTAAATTAATTAATAGGGGACATAGATCCACTTCAGAAGGTGATATTATACCTGACACAGAGCTTTCCATAATATAATAGTACATCTACATCTACGTACTACCCTGCGAGTCACCACGAGGGTGTGTGGCAGGGGGTGAAGATCACCAAACATGCACTATTGACATGCAACTAGGATATTTAATGAAGGCATGCTAGATAATAGGGTCACATGGTTAGTATCTACATAATAAGAGATTAATTATTGGTTTTTATTACATGCGTCATGCACTACAGACTACTCTAACTATATTTCACCTAACTATCCCTTTGCTACGCTTCCTATTGTTCTCTCTTATAGTACCTACGCGGAAAAAATGACATTTTAAATCTATCGGTACGACAACCTATCTCTCTAATCTTGTTAATATGATCAAACCTAGTATAATACGTAGGGGTTCTCAATATATATCTAACGTCATCTGTGAACAAATCGGTTTTGAATTTACTTAAAAGGTTTAACCTAAATTTAACCTGCGTTCTGATAGTAATTCCCATCCTAGTTCTTCTATAAAACTCGTAAATCTTATACAATTATCATAACGGCCTTTAGCAAACCTATCACATCTCCTTTGCAAGCGCTCTAATTCTTTTATCATACCTTCCTCGTACGGATCCCATATACTAGCGGCATATTCTAAATGAGGCCTGACAAGTGTAAAATAGCTTCTTTCTCGTACTCTCTCATCGCATTTGCCTAGAACCCTTTTTACGAATCATAATCTACGGTTTACTACACTAGTAATTTCCCTGATGTATTTCCCCCATGATATGTCTTCAGTGATAGTGAAGCCTAAGTATGTAATAGATTATACGTTAGATATTTTATTTTCTTTGATGCAATAATTATTCCGGGGAAAGCCATTCTTTTTCCAAAAGTTTATTATCGCGCATTTCTTCAAATTTAATTCTAGCTGCCAACTATCACACCAATCATCAATCGCATGGTAGGAGAATTAAGTAATATACAAGAGTGGTATGGAGTATTCTTCCGCAGCCGAAAGCCTCTCTTCACTCCTTGCCTAAATCGAAAGGACTGTGGTAGAAAATTCCGAATAATGTAGCACAGAATCATAATTTGGCATGCGCTGAAGTGAATTCTCTCAAGGTGATATGTAATAGGAATTTCGGTGACTGGTATAAAGTCGAGTGGATTCGGATTCCTTTCAATGAAAGACCTTGATATGGCTCAATACAAAGAAAGTGAACATTCAGACACCTCGTATGAAACCTTGGACGGAGCTAAAGCAGTAGAGTGTTATTCCTCACTTTTGAAAATATCATTTGGACAGAGTGCAATGTGAGAAGATTGGAATTCGAAATACATGATGTATAGGTAAAAATCATGAAACATCCCCAGCGGCTTGCAGAATAATAGTTCGTATTTAAAAAGGAAAACTTGTCGCAAAATGGTAGTATTATTAAGCACTGACACTATCGTATCGTACTCCTAATGGCTGGAGAAAGGTTTCAAACAAATTGGACAAGCAAATGGCAAAGCGTGACACACACTAGAGAATTTCAAATTATTCCTCGACTCCTTGATGGAAAAAGTCGATGGTTTACTTTTTTCCTGGTTTTCTTGACATTCTAAAAGATTTGAACCTGAAAACTCTACGATGAAGTTCAAGCAGCGAAATCGCGGGCGTCAGAGATAAAAGCTGTTTATAGCATCAAACAAGCCTTTTCGCTCTGCTTTGAAGAAAAAATCTCATTTCGGTAGAGAGAAACGCACAAGACTTGGTTCAGTCATTCCATTCGCTGAGGCCAGATGCTCGACAAAGATTTCCACTTTCCGTCGATGAGACTCTCCAAGAGGAGAAATGAACAAGGTCTCTCTTTAAGCCTTCGAAGGGAACGTTTGCTCCCCGAGAAACACTTTCCAGGTGAATTATAGAATAAACAAGGCTAGAGAGATTTTCGAGAACCCCATAAATAACCACAAGACTTTTTAAGTAAATGCTACTCGAGATTTTAATTCTAGAGGATACTATCTTTTTGGACAAAGCAAACAGCATTTATTCAATTTTCTTCAGAAATGGCTATGGCCTTATACTATTTCATAGAGTAATATAACACGATTCAGTCTTTCATTATGGATCATATGAGCGAATATGCACCTAGCGGAATAGAATTCATATGCTGTTATTCAAGAATCCGACAGGACTAAACTTTGAAAAAATGACCAACTTCCACTGTGATAGGATAATTTTTTCAAAGTGTATTTATGTTCCGCTTCCACTCAATCAGGCCTGAAATCACAGATTTAACCCAACAGGAGTTTCAAGAGCCAATGAATAAATACCTTCTCGCAAAATTGAGTTTGGCATATTTAAAAAGATAATTAATAATGTCATTACATGTGATTCAATAGAAAATACCAATCGATCATTAGAACAATACATTCCACATTCATGACATGAATTTTTAAACAAGGTATTCAACATTTTTCTGAGGTTTGCAATATTGATTAATCGTCGCCATTACCGGTGGTACCAAAAGGATGGAAACTAGACCTAAGTGTCTCTTAAGTGCACGATTTCATGGGCTGAGGAAGTACGAGGATAGCTTTCAACTCTCATTTGTCGAGTCAATCCTCTCGCTGATGCTGAGGCCATCGCCGAGGAGTAGGATTTACTTTTTATGAAGCGCACGGCGCTCTGTAACTTGTCCGTCCGCGGCTCCGAGATTCCGTGAAATCGGAGACAGCACCTAGCGCGCATTAAGTGGGAAAAAAAGAGTGCGTAGGCGTGGTGAGCTGTCGCCGGAGGATGTTCAAGGGTGAGCCCAGACAAGTGGGGTTCTAGTCTTAAATTGGCTGAGGAGAGTTGCAAGAGAGTGACACATCAAGAGGAAATCTCCCGCGGGGATGCGTAGACATGGCGAATTACGGGAAAAATTCCAAGTGACGTGATCATTCTTTTAATAACAAGATGAGCAACCTCGGCATTCGGCTAATTAGCCACGCTAATGAGCAAATATTATTTTCGTGGGGTATTACTACGATAGCACTAGTAATACTTTATGCTCAAAACTCAATTTTTACGATGCTAATGCATTTCGAGGTCCAGAGTTAGTAATAATATCGGATGCGGCCGACCATGGCAACTTTTTAACCCGCTAGAACACACGTCCAAGGTGAAATGGCTGCGCCGAAGGCCCAATGAAGATACCGTCCCGGTGAGCAAAGCTCACCGCCACCGGTTTGCTTTCAAACATAGTGCATTGTGGGGAATTTAAATTAGTGTGTGAAGTTTTGTTTGTGTTAAACTTGAAAATACACAATTATTGTCAGAAAAACATCAAATTCTAAGAGGAGGACAGTACAAAATGGGAGTTTAAAGTAAAACATGTAGTTTTTAACTGTAGTTAAACAAGCATGTGGTTTTAGTAGCATTTTTTTAGTTTTCCTCATTTTTTAGTTTTTCAATTTTACCATTTTTTCCAATTTATTTTTAACTTGTTTCCTTTTAAACTGGGTTTTTAAACATCATTCTCATTTGTATCATTTTTTCTTAACATATATTTTTTTCACTTTTATACAAGAGAACCTTCTTGTTTCACTTTGGTGTTTACAGTATTTACAATGACTGCAGCGCACAAATATTTATGACAGTTGTTTGCTGCCACCCGAATACGGGATAGAAACAATGGTGACGTCATAAGCAGCCGTAATCGCTGTAAGGCTAGAGCCATTGAGAAAGATGGAGAGGACGCTTGCGTTTGTGTCCAGTGCTAAAAGCTGTAACGTGGGCGTTGTCTGCCTCTCATGTTTGATTACCCCAATTTTCCTATAGCGCCTGCTAATGCGCTCATTTTGCAACTTTACGATGTTTTCCATCGAAAAACTTGCTAGACGTCAGCATGAATGTCCTTCTTTAATATAGATTCTCCTTACGTGTATTATTTATTTGTGAAAATAAAATCCAATCCGCACTCCCGTTGAAAACTTTGCTAAAGTTGAGTAGAATCCTTAACAATAAGTAGCCAATGTTTTTTTTAAGAGTGACTTGCCTTAAATCTCATAACAACGCTGCATATTCTTGCTACACATCCGCTAACTCCTCCTATCCGTCGTGCTATCCAAATAAAATAAGAAAATAGCTGTATTTATCAATATGCTTGTTGTAACGGTTGTCAAGCTACAGTTTAATGACGCAGTGATCTCTCCATATACCTCAATAATGATAATGAAATCACCAATGACGCCGGTGTTTGAGCGAGTTGCGGAATATGGCTACCGGGTGAAGCATGAATTTATATATCACTAGGAAATTATAACTGGCCCAACGGGAGTATAAGCTTTAATTTGTTGATGGACGATAGTTTAAGGTAGTGTTTCTCAAACTGAGCTTCAGGGGATCCGTCCGCGGCAGCTAGGATGATGACAAAAATCACCAAAAATAAACCTCGATCAAGCGCGTTTGTTCTCTTTTTTCTTCACTAACGATAAGTAAGCAAATAGCAGGGTTAAATAATATGGTTGTTTAGGTTGTCAGGCTACAGTTTATTGACACCTTCTCCATCATCCGTAATAGCCAAGGCCTTGATTGTGATAATGTTTATATAAAGGCTTCTGTGGAGTGGTATAAAAACTTAAGGGGTATTTCTGTTCTAAAGCCTCAGCGTTTCATTATTTAAGACTACATCATTACGACCCGAAGATGCTAGATAGAATGGTTGTGAGTCTATTGTCCTCAAAAATGAACCGTGATTATTGAAACTCATTATGCTAAAAATTCTTACATAGAAATTCTTCTCCGGGTGATGAAAATAAAAAATGTCACTTGTTATACGAACGAAGCACAAGGAGTTTCTGTGAGATTTGATTGACATGGTAGCTAAATTATTAGATTCTAATCTCGTACACCCGGGTTGAAATCCCGGCAGAGGTGCAGAATTTCTGTGGGATTTACAACTACGTCTTGTGTGCCGAGTTTAGAGAGTTCTACAATGGAACGTCATAGAGGACATGAAACTGTGGCCTTCCGTTCCTAATATAAATACTCGCCAACCCACTTGTCCTTAAAAGTGCTAGCGATCATAGCTAACGGTCGACCCACCAAATCGGCTACCGACCTACCAAGGAGTAAGTGTGACTTATTTAGGTGGTTATAGGGCTGATAGATGAGCAGATATCGTTACTTAGGAAGATTTTTAAAAATTGTTATGACTTAACAAAAACCCAGTATTTTCTCTTATAACTCGTCAGAACTGAATTCCAAGTAATTTTATTTGATGATTAATGTGCTATGCTATAGAATTTAATGAGGTTTATAAACACAGATTTCATTATCCTTTCAACGCAACGTTTGCAAACTCACAAACTTATTGGGACTAACTGAGCAGAATAAGTTATGTTATCACATGCAAAATTTTCACATTATTGCGCAAGCACTACGTTAATAATGCCTAATTACTCTCTAATACGAAGTTTTTTACAGAAATATTTCCAATTATTCATCCTTTTTATTAATTTAGAAGTGGTTTACGAACAGTTTGACTCCTGGCAGCGATATTGAATATTTAATATTCGTACCGATTAAGAATTCAGAATTATTTCCACTGCTCATGTTAAACCAGTTGGTTTAAACATCACTGGCTCTCGTGCATTCGCGACGTTTGTTTTGCCATATAGTTGCCGCAGTGTTGTTTCCTAGTTGATATTAATTGTTTGTTAAAATTTCCTGAATCTACCTCAGCAATTTAATATTATTTATTATTTTATACGTTTAGGACTGTTTCTCTTGAGAGAGTTGGCAGATGAACAAACAGATGACAAACCCAACGTTTCTCTGAGTTTCTCTGCGGCAAATTATCGATTGTAGCCTTAATCATGTTTTCCTGTTCGTAATCCCGGTGCTGGTTTTTTCGCTTTTAATGATGAATATTGTGACCTGAATCTTCCAGAAGAATTATTAACTGTTTTTGTACGTATACAGTCAGAGTTTTCTTTGAATTGCATGGATAATATTCGTTAAAAGTAAAAACATGAATACCTGTCTTGATCATTTCTCAACAAACCAAAGCAGTAATACCAAATCCAACTTTGAATACCGATATGTCTGATTAGTGAGCTTGAAAAAGTATTACTTGATGGTGTCATTGCTAAATTAGGTACTCTTTTATAATTTTTTATGGCTCATTGCAACCTATATTAAATATAAAAAAAGTTCCAAAACGCTATTATTATCTTAAGAAGGATGGGTCCCATTAAAATGGTCAGCCATGAAACTTATAAGTAATATCAGTATTCCAGTATCATAATAAACACCATCATCATTCGACCCATACACCATGTGAAGGGGTAAAGGTTATGATCAAAACGCAGCATCGGGATATCAGCCAACAAGGAGTTACTGGTGTTGAAAATTGAAGCATCAAATCCTCAGCAGGAAGACGCACGGACTGAAACTAACATACTCAACCAATCCCCGTTAAGTGTCTCGTCACGCTCGACAATCTTTTCTCCTGATTCTGGAATTCTCATCCATATTCCAGGGGTTCTCAAATATTCAACCGCTGGTTTTGGGTCACGTTAATCCTCTTAACTTCTTTATCACTCTGAGTACGGCCCTTGGGTCTCCAAACCTGAAAATTACATTGAAACAAATAAAAATCTTAATATAAATTTTTGTCAATCTCGACAGATGACCAAGTCCAATAAGATGATACTTTGCATGTATATCAAGTATACAAGGGTATTTTTATTTCGTTCATCGAAGTCACGAAAAATCATGCCGTTGAAATATTCAGGGATTGTTTGTCCAGCCAGAGAGATATTGAAGATAACTTTAAACAACAATTGAATAAATCAATCAAAACGGTCGGCTGCCTGAACAATACTATTGAGAAAACAAACACATTATTTTAGAAACAAAAATGAGAATGAATAAAACTACTTTGGGTCTAATCATCACACACGCTGCAGATAAAAACCTGAAACCTCAAAAACAAGGAGGCTAAAGCAGAAATTATAAATGAGATTACTCCGCAGGATTCCTGGAAAGATCTCACTACACCTGTTGATAATCAACATCTCAGGATAACATTTTGGCAACAGATTGGCTCAAAATTTACTTTTTTATCCATCGCTTTTTCCCAAAACTGGAGAAAAAGGTAATCTTATCACCATTGGGATCGTATGCTTAAAGCTTGCAAATTATGGTACCTTGGAGTTTCATAATCGTTCGGGGATAACTTTCTCGTTCCGAAAAAGTCCAATTAATCCTGAAAACTTGCCATTTTAGGGGAAATTTTTCGCACATCTAGCTTTTTCGTAGCATCTAAGCTGAAATTTAAGTGGAATCTTGGTCACATGACAGCAAACGGATATTTAAAATGTAAACAACGAATAACTTAGTAGGAGGAGAACTCATTGCTCCTTATGTAAATATTTATTTGTTCTTGAAAAGATTTTAAATGCAATGGAACCCCTAATTTAAGCGTTATTAATTATCACTTATTTGATAATTACAATCATTGTCATAATTTTCATACTTGATACAACGTAATAATGCACAATTAATGAAATTTATACATATTTTTTTGTATTCAAATATGCCTATGGGACTCAAACAGCTGTATACCTACGCCATTATTGTCAAATTTATGTGATTTTCGTAATTATCATATAAATTGTTGACTTCCTTTCACCAGTTGTTTGGGAAAAGCCGGAAGTTATGTGTACACAGAAAAATTCCCTGTAAAGTGCGATACGATTCGAGATATCGCTACACACGCTACTTCCATAGAAGTTAACTTCCATGTGTAAAACCGCATTAAGAGCTGTTTAAGGAGGTAGGAGCAATATTGTAAAATGTACAGATTTTCTAGAAAGTTTGCATACGTGTTCAAATTATCAATATGTATAGATGACAGCGAAAATAAATTTATGTCACCGATTTGGTTTTCTGGTCATTTAATCATATTTTAACACGTAGCCTTACGGCATTTCACATGTATTTCGAAATAATTCGATTGTACCTGCACATATTTTTTACTAAATGGAAAATATTACATTTTTCATGATGGTAGCCTGCAACTAGCTAATTCACAAACATATGTGTATTTACATACATTTTCTTTCAAATTCCAAGCTGCAAATCTAGTTGATAACTGTGTTTTAATTGAGAATTTTACTTTCAAAATACAATTCTTGCATCGTGAATATTAGTACATTCATGGCTATTTAACCGAATAAACAGATTTACTTATGTTGAGAGTAGTTTAAGACTTTACATTTCTCATAATGGTAGCTTGCAATTAGCAAATTCAAAAACACGTTTTTGCGTTCCAGTTTCTCATAAGTTTTGAATTCATCGCTGTAAATGTCATTCATAACTGTGTTTTAATCAAGACAAAAATTTTATAATACATTTATTGCATCATGGCTACTTAATTACTACACGTATGGCTATTTAACTGTGTAAACAGATGTAATTAAGTTGAATGTACTGCAAGATTCTTTTCAATGCTCTTGAAAATTTGATAAGCATATACACTCAAAGACTCACGCTTACCGATTCAACCGTCTTAAGGTAGTACGAGCAATATAGTTCCCAAGTTATAATGAAATCCATTTTCGCTTAATACGTTTTAATTTCAGTAACTGTTAGACGAATGAATTAATATTGCGCAATTTTTGGTGCAATAATAAAATTTTATGTGGCTGAAATTCTTGGTAATTGAATTTTAATATCTAATTAAGTTAAAGTTTCATGCTTCACTTTGTGGAAAAGCGACACTTGAATAGAGAACACACTTTGTACTTTCCACGCTGTTTTATTATCACCGACCATGGTTTCGACAAAGTTATGCCATTATTAAGGTCATGATAATGACATAACTTTGTCGAAACCATGGCCAAAGAGAGTAAAACTGTGTGGAAAGTACAAAGTGAGTTCTCTTTTCATTTAATATCTATGTTAGTCTTTAACCTAGACTTTATTTTCGCGCGGTACGTTATCAACTCTTTCACAACAGAAGTTGTTTTGCAATTCTGAGCATTCTGCGCAATTACAATTTTTACAATTCTGAGCAATTACTGCGATGGCATAATGATTCATTTTCATAAAGAGTTGAGAGAACATATAAACTACACACAGTTAATATTTTGACAAGATCCAGGTGTTAGAATTTCTTCATTCTTTAAACAAGGCCTCCCTGGAGCAAGTAGTCAGGCAAGGGACTGATATTTGAGTATCTTTGGAAGAATGAGATATTTTTCTTTGAAGTTAGGCCAAATTCATTGGTTTCTAGGTGAAATGATATATCTCTCAAATTACCTTATGATATCATTGAGTCATTTTTCAGGCACGAGGTTCTAAAAATGAACGTGGACCCTGCACAATTCCCTCCTGCGACGCATTTTGATTGTTAACGTTCAATTATGGAAACTGCGTAAACACCCAAAACTGCAACATCGCATTGATTGCCCTTTTGTGTCGACGGAACGAGCAAATGCCCGGAGAGAATTCTTTTGCGTTCAATCCAATCCTTACCGAAGCTGCATGGGAAAATTGCCAGGTGGCGAGCGACGGAAACTGCATTCGGAATTATCGGACCGAGGTGTGAAGAGAGACGCGATGTGACATTGGCCATCAAATCGACGGTGACAATGAAAGGAAACAATGTACACTTTCAAACTATACCGCGTGACAATAGGGTGGAAGCATCTTTATTCTCCAATTAATCTCCATTTTCCGACACCAAATAATTCAACTGGTTATGACTATCCAGAGGCAATGTTTGAGGATTAGAACAATGTTGCCAAAGATCATGAATATTAACGCGACGATGATTTCAAAAGGAAGCAATCAGCGGATACTCAGTAAACCGCTCGGCTTTTAAAACGTTAACTTTACAAGTTATCTGCATTGAAGTCAGATAAGTAGGTCAAAAACAGAATGGGTTCAACATAGGATGCACGAGTAAAATAGCAAATTGAAAATGGAAAAAATTGAGAGAATTGATGAAAGGCATTGAATATATTTTCATCATGAAGAATACATAAGAATATAATCATAAGAATCATAATACATAAGAATTCACCATGGATTTCCGTCAAGGATTCTTGACTTTTCGGTTTGAATCAGGTCAAAGTCGGAACGGGTTCAGCATTAAATATACGAGTAAAATTTCCAACCGATAATGGGAAAAATTGAGTGAATTTATTAAAGGAATCGAATATTTGTTCATCATAAAGAAAATATATTATGATAAATAAGAATTCACCAAGGATTTCCATCAGTGATTCTTGACTCTGCGTCACTATCTGCAACCACGGGTTATTATACTGCTTAATACATTTCATTCCGTGACATTAATTTGGGTTGGAATGAAAATTCACGGAAGAAAGGTTTATATTGATTAACTCCTGGCCAATATAAATCAAGCTTTAAAAACATTCTGGCATCGAATCCCTGATTAAAATGCTAGAATATCAATTCTGGTTACTCTGAAATACGATGGAGTACAAAATTCACGAGCCATATTTATACACACTCGTCAAATAAATTATGGAGAATCATATCAAATTTTATATTTAGTCCTCCGAGAGTAGGATCACAGCGTATTTAAATTTCTGCTTGTCTCAAACCCTGTCGGATATAAAAACTTACCAGGCATGCTTTTTCCATTAGTATGACATTCTTAACATCAAAACTTAAGTTTTAAAGTAATATTTTCCAAAAAAAAGTCATTTCTCATGCATAACTCTTTTTCATTACATCTATCATTATGGAAAAGATACCTCATCAACCGGCTTAAATGCTTCCGCTGTGGGAAAAATTTCTCTTAAAATGGCAAGTTTTCAGGATTAATTGGACTTCTTAGGAACGAGAAAGTTATCCCCGAACGATTATGAAACTCCATGGTACCATAATTTGCAGGCTTTAATCCAATACGATCCCAATGGTGATGAGATTAGGTACTATTTTCTCCAGTTTTGGGAAAAAAGCGAAGGATAAAAAAGTAAATTTCGAGCCAAGCTGTTGCCAAAGTACTAACTTGAGATGTAGCTTATCAACAAGTGACTGCATTTAGAGCTGTAGGGAAGGCAGAATGCCAGAAATATTCGAGCCATCAGCTTCAATATTAGCCACAAGCATCAAAAATTTTTTATCCCTGGATGTGGTTCAGTCCCACGAAACAGGATAATATTTTTTTATTAAATTCGTAATTTTCCCACTTATGAAGACGAAAACCTAATTAGTACCTTAAATATCAAAGAAAACTTTTCCTAGGAATTCGGTAAATCTTAAGAAGGCATGAAATCTACTGAAAATTTCCTCCTGCCTCCCCAGCTGCAGTCGGATCTCTGTTTTATATGTTGAATACGTCATAAACATGCGTCAATTACGGTCAGAATACATTTTAGTGGGCGCTAATGACTTTCACAGCAATAATTTCCGAGCATTTATCTTCACTTGTCTGGAAATATTAATGGTATTCTCTCACGCCGTACCGATCCCGTTAGCTTCCGGCAAATATGCATTTCCCAGCGTGCGCTCAAAAGGAACTCAATACCCCGCTCAAGGAGCTATGGCGTAACACTGAAGCTACTGATACAAGAGCTCATTTAAAAATGTGATTTGATACAGTTTTCCCTATACTTTAGGGAAAATGGTGGTTTTCTTCCAAGTTCCAAGAATTTTTGCTCTAACTGAAGTCACCCGCTGAGTAGCATGAGACAAGCGTCACCATGGAGAAATCATTGGAAATATGGAAATGTCCAAATTTAGGGGAATAATTTTTTTTCCACTTTGAATTTCGTAAATTTTGGTGAGATCGAGTTATGCAATGCAAGTTGAACGGTTTGAGAGGGAGGAATAGAAGTAATGGCACCGATTGAGTTACACAGAATCACCCCCGTCTTCCCAAAACCCTCAAAATATTCCGAGTAACCACTTTAGGGCACCCTATATGCAAATTGTACCTGGTCTGCATACGACGTTTCCCCTTCGAGAGGCGCGGACCCCTGAGAGTAAGGATATCCAGAGCCGAAGATGAAGGAGGTGGGAGTGTGAGATGGTGAGGGCTGAAGCAAGTTTTGAGGTGGGGGACGTGTGCGGAGGGGGGGAGGGAGTGAACTCCCTCCGCACCCCGCCTTTCATTTTATGGTCCAGTACAGCGACGAATTCTCAACCGACGCGAGAGAAAAAAGGGATCAAAGTCGACGTTATCGCCGCCGTCGCGGTCGGCGATTCTCTCCCTCTCTTCCCCTCCGCCCTCTCCCCTTTCGTGCGAATATATTCACTCGGCGTGCTCGGGATGAGAGCGGAGGAGGAGGGGCGAGTGACGGAAGGGGGCATTGAGCCGCTGAGGGTGTGTTTGTGAGCTCGCACACACACCTTCGACCGGCTGCTGCTCCTGATCGAGAGCAGACGGGACGCGGATGAAAAAAATAAGGTTTGGAAAAAAAAACGCTCTGCAAAGGAGGGAAAAAAGCGTTTGACGCTCCAGCGCCAATCGTCGATTGCGGGGAGGTGAAACGGCAGAAAGTTTGAAGGGAATGTGGGAAGCGAACGTCGAAGAGAAAAGGGAAGGAATGTGGGATATGCGGGAAAGGGGATGGTTTTGCTTCAATTGAAATAAGCCGCCGGAATACGGAATCCTAACGTGGAATATTTCATCACCATTAGCCAGGGGTGCGCCAGTAGTGTCCGGCATCCGTGAGAAGAACTTTGGTTGTCGCCCAAAAAATATTCCCCTCCAACACCCTCAAATTGCAAAAAAAAATAATGAAAATATGTCAGTGACTACCATTTAAATCAAAATTATATTCATTGCGAGTCTATCGCACAAATGACCGTAGGAATCACGTCATGTATATTTAGGAAAACTACAAACATTAAGGAGATTAGAATAATGCTTGAAATTATTTAGGAAAAAAGTAACAAATTTTGTTACTTGCCGAAAAAAACACTTATGCTTAAAGGGTAGTTATGAGCAAATTTAAATTTCAAGTTTTAGTTGTACGAAAATGAAAGCATTGATATGTTTTGGTTCATAATTAAAGCTAATATAATTTACTTGGCAAGAAAATCTCTCAGAATATGTTCATCTTACTAATATCTTATGGTTAGGGAACAGATAAACTTAAAGTAAACTAAGATATATGGGGTAAAGAATGTGAGTTATATCGTAATTTAAATTACAGTTCTACGAAATCAAAATCGGTAAATATTTTTTTTATTCTTAATTAAAATTAGTATTATTAAAATTTATCAGGCAAAAAAATCTCATGGACATATGTTCTTTTTCACTGTGGAAATTCGCACATGTGTGCATTGCGGGTGACTCAGTAAAAGTGGAACTCCGTGGCTAGTCCCGGATATCTTGAAATATGTCATGTTCTTTTTCCTTGTATTATATAAATAGGGAACAGATAAACTTAAAGTTATGTTACTTATAAACATATAACAAACATTATTAGGGCAAAAAATTCGTAAATAAATATTAAAACAGAGATTATATCATTTATTTACTTGAACTTAACAAATAAGTTTCCATAATAAATTTTGTAAGGCAGCTCTATAAAATGTAAATGGAATTGTAAAATTTTGTAAATCTTAATATACTTTTGATGAAAAGTTTGATTAGTTAGAGTGTTGAAACCCATGTCGTTCATACAAAAAACGGATATGACATAAACAAGGATTTAAGAAATTGATTAGTACAAAAATGACGGTAGGTCACCGACTAAGTTTTTGAGAAATTAAATGATTATTATCGAAATTTTATCCGAGACACAGTAGTTAGCTGATCTGGGCGCTGGGGTCGGTCATACATGTGGAAGCGTTGGAGGTGAACTTAAACATACCGTGGGAATTCAAACAGAGAGGCACGTTTCAGAAGCTGTAAATTGTTTGCTTGAAAATATAGTACCACCTCGATCAATGAAAATCATCGGTCAAAAAACGAAGGGTATCATATAACCCGAACAGGCACGGTAAATATTCCCAAAACTTTTTTTTGTCACATGATAATAATTAACGTCACTTACAAACGACTGATAAATGCGGCTCATACAGCTTTAATGAGCTTGCAGCTTGTAATCATGAATATTTCTGAATAATACAAACTAGATGTTTTTAAATACAAATTTTGATAGATACAATCTTTTTAAATATTTTCCCTCGGCTGATACGCTGGCGCCTGGACTATTGTGATGCATTTGATCGCCGCTCACTACTCTCACTATTTCGGAACTCCTCTATCATCAGTCATCAATCCGAAGATTGGCTTGCCGCAAATCTTCGTTTTTTCCACTAACTGCTTTTTATTAAATTTTTAAATACTTAAAAATTCCTGTATTCCCTCGTTGGTCGTCCTTGTAAATTCTTTGCAAGCATTTTTCCATCAAATATGCTTTTCAGCAGGCCATTCTGTCCTAGATTTTCTCCAGTCATTTTTCCCTACTTTGGTCCGGTATTATAATCTCTGAATAAATATTTTCTCCATATGAAAACCAAAGTTATTAAGTTCTCCAACCGATAACTCACACGTCAATCAACAGTTTGTTTCGTGGATGTGTGAACTGATGACAATCTACAGACAAGTTAAAAACGCAAAACTGCAATCTTACTCAACATCAAGCAACAAATACGTGACATCATTTTTGGTCAACGTTATCCAGATATTTAAAAACCAGGCCCAACAGTTTTTACCGCCTGAAACAATTTTTTTCTCAGCTCTTTATCCGTGCGATATCTACTGTAACTCCCTCCGTCCATTTGACTTCCATCACTTTTGTATTGCATCATATTTCACTAGTGGTCAAAACATTTTACCTTTCGCTGTCATCGTCAAGATTCACCGCAATGTATTACCCAGCTCCCTGCGTACCTATGTTGTTTTGAAGTACTTCCCGGCTTTCAAACTTTCACCATTTTCTGAAACTCGTTGATTCTCGGTTAAATTTTAACGTTTTCTCTTATTCATTTTTATATCTTCGCGGAAGATTGAAATAACCCACTGAGTGATTCATGTGTTTCTCCCGAAAGTTTTGGCTATTTCCCAGCATATGATGTAAGTTCCGTTGCATTCATCATCAGGACGATGAAGTTGGTGGAGTAACTTCGGGAGCCTGACCTGACCAGGTGAAAAACCCGTGAAGGCATCACTCATGACTGCGACGGCACATTCAGCGAAATACACATATTGTCGGAGCGTGATGGACTTCGGGCTTTTGCGTGATAGACTGAATATCATGGGGATCTCGAGGCGCGGTTTAGGTAGTGTCCATTAACATACTAGCCGCATTTTTTACATTTTCAATGAAGACTCCCGATTCAAATAGCTGTGAGAAATTCATAAGACACAATTCGGATATATTTTTTGCAATGCTATGAATCATTCCAGCTGAAATTAATACAACCGAATAGGTTTGGGCGTGATGTAATATAACTATAGCTGTGGGAGCACCAAAACGAGAACTTGTGAAGTGATGATCGACAAGATATGAGTCAAATAATAAATTTTTTCAGTGTCGCTATTGCAACAAATGGAATGGAAATCACAGCCTGATGGGACGTAAAACATAAATATTATTTTAAGGGATTTATTAAATGATTTATTTTCTAATTTTGCAAATAATATTTTGCAAACCATGATGTTTTACGGCCGATTAGATTACGAATATAAACTTATAAAACTATACCGCAGAAAAAGCAAGTCTAGAGCATCATATTTGGTAAGAACAAATGCAGACCGCAATTGACTGACACTACAAACAGAGTGTTCGACAGGTATTTGCGGTACGCCGTTACAGTGATAAACAAGTGGGATAATATGGAATACGTACGGTAAACTAGGAATTACTACAACAAGATATTTCTATCCTTTGCCTCACTTCATATTTTGAGGTTGGAAAGAATTATTTTTGTCGATCACTTTTGATTTGGAGATCGAACTCATTGTCAAATGCGGACGTTCATTTGCATGAGCCAAACTAGCCGGGAACAGCCATTTCAGTGGGATCTGCACCTCAGATTAAACCAAATCTTAGTCAATCAGGACTCAGATTGTTGAGACTGTGCAGTACTTTGCTGTACAATACCTTAAAAAAACTAATTTAAACAGTCCGAAGAAATATTTTGATTAAAAGTGCGGTGACAACTTTGGCTACATAATTCTATTATAAACAGATTGTCACTCATGACTGTTCTACTTTGGAAATCATCCTATTTTTCTGTATGCGTGTATAGGTTTAGTCCCCTAACTCCTATCCAAGCGTATCTAAAACTTACACGGCTTATAGTGGAGTACATGATTTCGAACACTGCTGAAGTGGCTCGCAGATTACGACAAAGATGAAGATTTTTTTTCGGACCCGGAGAGTGGTTTAATCGTTCTAAATAAGCAACGGGATATCCCAAGCGGGACATACTTCCCACACGGATCATCCCACGAGTATACGCCATCCTAATTTGCGATCCATAATCGGAGGAAGTTTATCGATGAGCAATTCTCCTTAATCGCATTAGGCCAAAGGATAGCGGACGGCCTTTTTCCATCCCTAAAAGGGTGTGGAATGGAAAGCTCGCACTGGGCCGAGAAGTGTTCACGTGCCGACAATTGATGGAAATTTTACGTCATTCCCCAAACTAAACTTCTATCATCCGATACACCGCGAGACTGCTGATTTTCATCGATGAAAAGCCAAGAACCTAAGGGAACATTTTGTTTTTCTTTTAGGGTAAATCACGATGAGGAAAGTGGAGAAGGGAAGGAGAAAAAAAGTGTTATTTGTGGTAGAAGAGGAAAGAAAGTTTCTGGAAAAAAATTGGAGGAAGTACGAGGTTGGAAGAAGTAATGCTGGGACGTAGAAGGTCGAGATAGACGGGAAATGTCAGCGAAGAGGGGAATATGGAGAAATAGTATAGGTTTTTAATAATGATATTAGTAAAGGCACGCCAAAATTAATAACGACCTTATGAAAAGAATAGGTACCTTAAAGCGTACTGGGGCACAAATGAGTAATGAAAAGTAAAGAAAACTTTGTAACTCCACATAAATATTTAATGTACGACCTAGGTTTCGACGTGGAAGGTCATCATCTGGTACAATTGCATAGAAGGTGGAGAATAAATAGTCACACACAAAATGATTTCAAAAACAAAATTCTCAAAAACACAACGATCTGAGGTGTGGGTTAAGGGGTGGAATTCCCAGGGGCGGAGTTTGGCCAAGGAGGTGGGGAATGGGTTTAAGAGCATAGAGTCATGGAGGAAGAAGAGGATTAGGAATTTCCGTACTTACATTGTCTTCAAAAAGGGTGGGGGAAGGAAGCGGCGGTGACGCGTGGGTCGGGTGGAAGGGAAGAGGGGGAATTCCAGTGCGTCCGTGAAAGCATCGTAATCTGAGGTAGTAGGGGAGGTAAGGTAGGAAAAGGGTTGGCCTTCTTTAGGTGTGGAAGGAAGGAAGGTATAGAAAGGGGGAGTGGGAAGAATGCAACATTTCGTTTACAATATTTTCCTTATTTTTGACACTTCTTAAAATTTCAAATTGTTCTAATGCGTCAAGTCTTAGTCCCTTCTTCTCTATGTGTAGGATCTCTGGCACAAAGTCACTAAGATAATTCTCATCCAGCAGATGTTTGGCGAAGAAAGTTTTGCAAAGTTCACTTACAAAGTTTTCTTTACTTTTCATTATGTTAAGTTGATTCCATGAAGTCACGCCCAAAACAACGAACAAATGAGTAAGTTTAATAAATGTGTCCCTAATAACAATCCAATCTCTATTAACGTCACTACATGATCATGGGTTATACTGGTGTATCATATTCATTGTGCAATGAGTGGTATCACGCAGATAACGGTAGGGATATGTTGTAATAGTTCATCTTATTCGATATAGTAACTTTATGCATTGAAAAGTTATTGTTCTAGTAGCACCATTAGGCAGTCAACTCCTATTTCACTATCATTTTTCAATGAAATATTTTTCTCATTAATTCATTTGATTTTCCACCCATTTATTATTGGACTTTTATAAATTTCCTAAAAATATAAACTGCAATTCCTAGTATTCTATGCCCAGCTTCCAATTCAAGAAATGTTCCCTTTACAAAATAAATATTTCTGATACGATAATGAAACTTAATGATTACATCAAATGATGACTGATTACTTTAATGAGAATCAGAGAAAAGTTGATGTTTCGAGGACAAAGAGGGGATAATTTCTACCGTTACAGGATAATTTCACAAGCCATCTTCAGAGAGGGGCAGAGTTTTTCAGACTATTTTTTACATTTCTTTTAATGGGATTTTGAGAATACAGCTGATTTATGTTGTCCGTTGGATTTGGTATTTAACCCGAGTTATTAGTTACAGGTTGGATAGATTAATTGGGACATGCCTCAGATATAGCTCAAACGAAGTCGTCCCCGTTGGTTTTTGATGATGTTTTTCAAATGCAGCCCAGCAGCTGTTGCCTAACACTACGCTAACTCAATCACTAGTTAACTGACAACAAGATATGTTAAACTAAACTATCTTAAGTGTAATATATATCTGCATGTGTGAGGAAAGAAGCCAGAAAAATAATATAAATTTCGTCTCCCTAATGCCAGTAGCACATATACACACAACTATCAATCCATATTTTTCTAACAAGCGTGCTGAAGCCCACAGAGTAATCACTAAGCTTGCTGGACCGAATTCATGAGTTCATTAGAAAACATTATTATGCACAATTATTTTCTTCGCATATGGAAATGAGCGCGTCTCCATTTTTGTGGGATATTCTAAAATGATCATCCGTACAAAACTCATCCATGGCCATGTTAACTCTGTTAGCAATGAATTTTGGCTTCAGCCAGATCCGACGACATGAAGCCTCTTTATTCGTAGGTAGATTTGTTTGAGTTTATACATTGCAGCGATATGTAGGTCATACTCGAAAACAACTGCACAATATCATTCTAGGTAAGGGAAAAAAATATCCCATAACGTTTTTCTCCCGTTCGGGGGATGAAAAGGATCAAGTGAATGCATGTCTACATCAGAAGATAAAGCTATCAAAGTACACGTAATTGTGAATCCGGAAAACACTACGTTTTAATATTGTCGACGCCTTCAACTTTGTGGTCCAAAAACCGGTTGCCAAGGGAGATAAATGACAGGAGCCAGGGGAATGGAAAAAATCCATTACGAGCATTAAAAAAATAATTTCTATTATTGGGCGAGATAAACTAGATACCTACATTCATTCTGCCTCTGTGTTGCAAAACTTGACCCTCATGAGACGAAAAACAACAAACACTTTCCATGGAGCGTTAGCCGAGAGCTAATTCCGAAATTTTTGTTTTTTCTCAGTCGCGACGAGAGAAATGAATATTCTCCATTTTCCAAAACCGTTTTCCCGGAACATGCATGAACTCAGTCAAAGATGGGGAAACTCGTCAAAAAAAACATTTATGGCCATTGATCAAATCAAAGTGGGTATGAATAATTAAAATAATCGGAATATTTCTTTCTAACTCTCTACGATTTAATTTAATTGATATTCCTATGGTGCTGAAATTAATTCTTCGCTGATGATTTCATTTCAAGGATTTATTTTATTCTTTGACTTCTATTCCAATATTTGTACGCTTATGACTAGGAACCAAAAAAACCTGTCGCTTTGTGAGAGACACAAAGAGGATATTGGAAATAAAAACTACAATATTTTTCCTTTTTTGAACAAATATTGAGTTTATTATCCACTCCAAAAGATATTTGCGTTATGCAGTGTACAATATATTACATGTGAACCTTAAATGTAGCATCATGGCCTTAGTGTTTTTCAAAATAATTCATTCAGCTAATCCGACGAGTGAATGAGGTATTATAATCTAGTAATTAATAAGGATAATGCATGATCATCAATGGGGAGAGTTTAAATCAATCAAATCTGTAGACTAGTTGCTGAGAAGAGGTCCTAGATCCTTGTTATTTCATACCCAGAGATTTTAACAGACCTATGTAAATTAAAACTGACACAAAAATCATATCACGCTGTTCACTTTAAAAGCCTCTTCTAATGACACTCTATCATAAAAAGATCAGTTAGTAAGGCATACTACTAGCTGATGCTGAACATAGTAACTTCGTCTACCAGGGTAAGATTACCATGGTTATCTATCAAAAGAGTTGTTTCCTGCCACCCGAATGCGCGTTAACCACAATGGTCATGTGATCCATCGCCATCATCGATAAGTCACCGGGAGAAGGTGAGAAACAAATATGGCGTACGTTAAAAAAAATAAATACCTGCTTTTCATTTACGACTGAACACAGGTACGAAATCTGATAGAACTTACCAGCGATTAATGCAATATCAAGACGCAAATATAATGAACGAGGTGTTATACCATTTCACATGCCCGTCATTGGTGTTAACAACAGTTTTCTATTACTAATGAATCCCAATATAGCATGACTGAGATATTCCCAAATAATTCGTGTTCCTGCCAGAGTTTTGGTTTCAAACATGTTTTCAAGCCTTCAGTTACTCAATTGGAATAAACGATTGATTTTGATTTTTTCTTCAGTGTGTACTTCGTCACTGACCAAAATTGGCTCTAGACTCCACATGACCATTTATGCTAAGCGTTCGGCTAACCTGTAATACTTAAATTGTTTGTGATAATTATTCATGCATTTGTATGAAACTAAAAAAAATATTAACCGTGGATTTTTTGAAATATCAAGTCATCTCCAAACTTTAAATTATGCCTCCCGGGTTTTAAAATGTTATGTTTCTCCCTCATCATCATTTCATTAAAGCTTTTATTCTTGAAGAGCTTTTGCAATAATGATTCACGAGTGATCCTTGATTTTCTTAATCCAATTGCCATGGATATTTTCCAGTCGTAAGCGCTCATTTCAGGGATTGTAATGGGTCAGTCCCTGTCTTTGTCACTCTACTATAGACCCGCACAGTTCAAGTCTCATCAATCAATCATCCTGATCAATGTCAACAGCCTTCCCGTCAATTCAGTGACCCAGCGTTGGTCATGATTGCCTGTTTCTTCATTTCAAACGTCCAGAAAAAAAGTAATACTCTACGATTGCCTTACCCAGTAGGAGTCTGTTTCATTTCAGGAGACCTGTACTCTTTTCATCTCAACCTTGGCTATAACTGATTCAACCAAAACGTCCTCATCGTTACCAAGGCAAACACGTGTCCAAGCTCAAACTAGCCCAACCGAGTTGAAGTGCCCCTATTTCCATGGTGGTGATTGTTTTCATGAAATGCATCACACACGAAACATCAATCGAGTTTAATTAATTGAAAATATAAATAGGAGCAGTGGAGATAGAGAAGGTTCAAATAAACTGCATGCAGTATCAGTGCCTGTAATGAAATAACCTTGAACTGACTTTAAATGTCTTTGAGCTATTGCTAACCGAAATGAATTTACCGGGTTCCTTGGAAACAAGTAGATTATTTCGGAAATAAATACAGACAGCTTTGATGAGGCTATGCTTAGAAAATTTGGCGACTTATTCCATCACAATTAGTCTATTTACATAGTTGATTGCGATAAATCAAGCGAATTAAGTAGCGTCCTCCAAAACTTGAATCCTTTTCCATCTTAACGCTAAATAATCAAACAAAACGAAGAACTTCGATTGTTGTCTGCTGTAATTAATTGTAGCCAAAACTTTGGCAAACACTTCTAACAATTAAATAGAATGATGAAGATTTCCAAGCTAAAATCCACGACTATAAGTACAAATATTAAACAGCAGAAATGTGGATAATATACAAAAAAAGACATCCGTGCCCACGATAACATCCAAAGACCTATGAAAAACTTGACTGTTGTTTTGCATTACATTTCTCAGCGCACGGTAGTTGCTGGAAGAAAGTAAAGACAGAGAGACTGCAAGAAAGATGGAAGTGCTCGGAAGAGAGATACTGATGAGAACTACGGTGTTGAAATCAACAGTGATAAAAGGAAAGGACGCAGAACCATCGGAAAAGGTGGGGGAAGGAAAGGTTATTTAGATGGGAAGAGGTTAGGTAATACACCGAACGCCTTAGAACAAAGTAGAAAAAAGGAGTGCACGCTACTTGCGTAGTAGGTAAAGACAATGTTAAATCCTTCCAAATCTATATTAACAAGTATGAGTATAAAAACCGCGCTTATGGCATCCTTACGTTAGAGGAGGATCCTGTTTCATCAGGTTTCATCAGAATCCATAGTCATACAGGCTTCTTCAGATGGTGTAAAATTTATGTCGCAGTTTCAAAAAGATACTTTTTAGAGAAAGTTTAATTTTGCTTACGAGAATTACGATTGGATTAAAACGAAAAAACGTGGAAGTCTTCAAAAGATGCTTCCAGTATGAGATTTAATAATGCGCTACTGAGGCGGGAAAAATCCTTAAAAAGTTAAAATAAATCCTCTTAAAAACGCTCAGAAGTAAACATATTGATTTATAAGTACCGTATGCCCTAGTGCCTGAAAGAGTTTTCCTGAATGAAAATAAGTAGAGTGGGAGATGACACCACATCCACCTCATTTATGTATGCTCATTGAAAGCTACATAATACTTTCTATTATTGAATAAATATCAAAATTGGGAAAGGAAATGTATATTTCTTCAGTCTTTTGTACCAGTCGGAGATTTTACATACATTTTGGATATAATTATGTTGAAATGGATACTTTTTATAAATTTTTTGAGCATTCTTCCTTAAATTACGCTGTAGCCATTTATTGCTCCATAATCGAAAGCCGAACGAAGACTTAGAAGAAATTGAAGTTTTCCCTACTAAAACTACTCCATGTAGTTAAACTTTATTCTGTGAAGTCATAAGTGTAATTTCTTCCGCATAAAATGCATTACGACAATAATAAAGTAAGGAAAAAACTTGGCATTGATCGATAAAGGGTACGATTAATAACACCCAGGGATCAAAGGATCCCCCGGGTATTTCATGCTCCATTGAGACAAAAATATCTTATTAAGTTTCTAGGGAATAAATTTTCGTTTTCAGATCATATAACCACAGCCGTAGGTTAATAACTTATATTAAACATGATATTTATAATTTTGAGAAGGTTCTTCATAAATAGTAGCAATAAACAACCCACGGAAGACTTATTTTTTAAACCTTTACATTAGAAACTCTCCATTACTTTACGCAACAACTTTTACATTGAGTATTTTTGTGTCTGATTTGGATTTAAATACCAGCATATTGAAGTTATCCTCTCCCTCTAAATGGAGATAATTCCCTAAATAAAGTATCCATGTACTTTTAAATGAGCACTCGCAATTCAAATAGCTGACCATTGCCCGTCGTTAAACTCAAGTGGTGCAGACTGGAAACAGACGCTAAACAATAAAGTCGAGTGGAATCCCTACGCGGTCTTTAATAACGAGCATATGAAACCCGCCAAAGGCTAATTCCCTGGCATAGATTGGAATATTACGATTATCACCGCAGCCCCGACATAACGGAAAATTGAATCAAATTTCCAAAATTTCCGCGGAAATATTTTTACAATTTTTTCATGAATTAATTGTAATAATATTTAATAAATAATCTGAATGGTGAGAACTGGATTATTCACTTAATTCCATCATATCACGCAAAAGGAATAAGAATTTCCATAATTCCAAAAAGCTACACCACTAATCGATTTTAGCCACCAAAACTTTCTGCTCGAAGCGTAAAAGCTACTGCTTTAAATACGGTCGAAAGAACTTTCATAAGATTTACATACAAGTTGAAGATTTTAAAGATTTTATCCATTTCTAATGATTTGGTTTAAAACTTTTCACTTGAAGTGAAATGGCCAGTACATTAATCGCTTTTACAAAAGTCAAGTCTAAAAATCTGATTTCAGATTACTTGTAAAACAGAGCACTAATTACTTCAACGCAATATCTGATGGTAAATTTATCTGACAGTCAAATGTATTTCTTCGCACTGTGGTTTTTTTTTAGATCAATCTACCTTAAGGTTATCCCCATTGCGTATTGATTTCGAACCCGACGCGATGGGACAAATTGAGTTTGCTTTGGGTGCGAGAAAGTAAATCAAAAATATGTGCGCGTCGGCCTTTTCCTCGACCGGAACGATGATGGTAAACACAGCAACGAAGACATATTTCTGCGATCGTTTCCATCAAATCCACCCACTACAATACTTCCCTCTTCCTCGCACTCTACCTCCCTCGCACTCTCTTTGTGAGACATTTCGCTCGCGGCGTAAACAAACCCCCCAACTCCCCGCACTCATCGTCCTTTTCAGCTCACCCAGCATCTTGATGACGTGGTTCTGCGAGTTCTTCCCCCCGGCCTTCCTCTCCTCGCTCCTCAGGGAACCCGCCGATGACCTCCTGGGGATGAGGCGCGAGTTCCTCAGCCGAAGACCGATGAGGACGTACAGGGCCGTGATCACCGTCATCGGGGCGACGAACACAACGCACGTTGAAATCGCGAAGGCGTGCTTGACCAGGACCCTCTTCACGGTGCAGTGGGCGCTTTCCCCGTCGGCAGCCCACTGAGAGACGACCCCGAACTGAATTACCTGCGGCACGGCGAGACAGACTGCAAGCACCCAAGCGGCCACGACCAGTCGGACGGCTCGCGAGAGTCCAGAAAACGTGTGGGACCTCAACGGATGGCAAATGGCCACGTACCGCTCAACTGTAAACGCCGTAATGGTCAGAACTGTCGCATTCGCCGAAGTCTCCGCCGCGAAGCTCTGCACTACGCAGAACGCCTCGCCGAAGGCGTAGGAGTACGGGGACCACGTCTGGTACACCTCCACAGGCATGCCCGAGACAAGGAGGATCAGGTCGGAGATGGCCAGGTTGAAGAGGTAGTAGTTGGTGGCCGTGTGCATGTGCTTGTTCTTGGCAATTATGATGCACGTGCTGACGTTTCCGACGATTCCCGTGAGGAATATGACGGCGTAGATGATCGTAATGGGCACGATGACATAGAGAGGCGGCCTGCGACGGACGCCGTCCACCCACTGCGGCGGCGAGGTGGTGCCTTGCGTCGAGGAGATGGCCTGGCGGGCGTCGAGGGTTGTCGCCGTCGCGGCCGCCGATGCGTCCCACATCCCCGACGGATCCTCCCGGCGACCTCCGGCAACGGCGACCGCGTTGACGAGGGCCATTGGCGTGGAGTTGAGGAGGACGCTGCCGATTGAAGACGCGGGCTCCATGGCAGACGTGGTGTTGGCGAAGAACCCGTCTCCTCCCATGCTGACGAAGGATCCCTCTGGAGGCTCGGCACAAAAAGAAATTTGAGGTCCTCGTGGACAGGGATCCTTCTGGGGATCAGTAGATGAAGTCAACACTCCAGAAAAATCAGCGAATAGAAGTCTTTGATGAAATTCATGAACGTAGACTCAGCAGAGAAAGAACTCAAATCCCGCAGTAGACTTCACAAAGGAGGAAGCTAGTAGTCTTCTAAGACAATCGTGCATACTTTTGGAGTCTCAGCTAGGGGGAAACTTCATCATTACATAACTTTCAGTAAAAATAGGAAGTCCACCGATCTCCTATACAACCACAGACGCTCCCGTAGTCTCTGCAAAGGGAAAAGTCCACCGCACTCGAGGACAGTCACAGGTGATCTCGGAGACACAGCAAAGGTAGAAGCCAATCACCTCACTAGACTATATTAAAGGAAGAAGTCCACTGAACACGAGGACAGTCACGGCAGCAGTTTGTGGACCCGGGGAAACGGTGGAGCTATCACAAGGGAACTTCGGAACGTGAGTGAGGGATATTTGCGCAACCGAACCGAAGGAAAGCAAAAGAATAGGGTCGTATTGGTCCCTTCCGGGGGAGACTGGAGGTAAACAAGATCTCTGCTTTTCTCTTCACTTCTCACCTCTCTACGTGTCCCCAACTCAGCGCGTCGACACCGGATAGTATGGGCGCGGAACTGAAGAGAATGGAAGGGCGATGATGAGCGGAGGAAGAAGAAGAGGATCGAAAGAGAAGAAGGATGGCGGGGATGATTCCATTTCAACCCCGTTTGTTGACCGTCCGGGTGGTTCGGCTGTGCGTTTGTGTAGAGAAGAGAGAGAGGCGGCGAAGAGAACTGTTGGATCACTACTCTCCCATGGCCCGCGCCATCACCAACCCCTTTCCTCCTTCCCACGCTCTATCCTGCACAGGGAGGATACGGGGAGGGTCGAAGAAATGAAGGCAGCGAAGCGGCTGCTAGAGGGTTTTAGGGAGGTTGAAATGGAGAGGAGGGAAGAAGAGTGACACGAGGGTGAAGTGATGCCCTGAGGAATCATCCCCTGTCTGTCTCCGGTTCTTTATCCCTCTCTCCCCCTCAGCTCTCGCGGCGTCGTTGGCTCTCAGGCCTTTCCGTGAAATTCGGTATCGGAATCGTCGTGTGAGACTGGGAGACAGGCGAGCCCCCGGCACACGGGAGCGGGGCTATGCGTGGAGGGAAGAAGAGAAAGGATACACCGTCGGCGAGAGAGTGGAGATGGGAGAATGCGTCCGCCTGGATACGATTCAGCGTGAGGTATAGGGGAGGAGGAGGAGGACCGAGACTTGCGCGGCCGCTGCATCTCCCTCCCCTTTAGTCTTCACCCCCTCCCAGACTGTTTCCCCCCCCTACTTCCCACAGACCACCACCCCTCTCTCCCATCCGACCCTTCTCCTTCCCCTCACCCACTACACTCCCGTCTCCACTCTCTTTAACTTCTGCCCCACTTTTCTCTCTCCTCCAATTCCCTCCTCCCTCCCATTCACCCAGTTCCGATCTCTCTCTCTCCATCTTCCCCTTTATGCTTCCATTTTCTCTTTCTCTCCCTCCTCTCTTATTCCCCTCTCTGAATCATATTTTGCATCTCCGATTCTTCCTCGACATCTCTGAGGTCTCATCCTCATCGTTCTCTTCTTTCGATCCTCCTTCCATTAGCTCTTCTTTCTCCTCTGCGGCCTTTTCACTTCTCTGTAATACTATCCTCCTCTTTCTTCTTCCCCTTACCCCTCCTCCTTATTCATCTTCCTGATGTTTCCATTGTCCCTTCAAGTCCTGTGTTTTTATTCATCCCATCTTTTATTCTTCTATTTTCGTCCCTCTATTTCTTCTTCAGCCTTTTAGCCTTATGTTGCAGTTTTTCTTCTTATTTCTCCACATATTCTTAGGGTGCTCCACTTTTCAAGGCACGTGTAAGTAGCCTTTAACATATTTAATGTGGCAGTTTATGACGGTGAAACATTATGATATGATTCAATAGTTTTAATAATTCATAAATTAATTTTAATAGTTTTATTTAATAACGCATTTATTATAGTAACGCTTTCTTTTGAAGTATTTACAAATCTCCAGTATGTATTGGATTGAAATAAAATGTTTTTTTCTCATCCTATTTTCATTCATATCATTATTCATGCAGTGATCTACTGACAGGTTAGGGAAGCTCACCGTATGGCTATGCCTGAATGACTGAAATTTTTATTTCTCTTCAATCTCGACATCAATTATAGGCCATCTGTGACGTCCTGCAAAATTCTAGCGACCTAAATGTACAATAGCATCAGCTATTAAGAAAGTATATCGGAAAAGGCATTGACTAGATTTGAACGCACGATCAATCAGACTGTGGATAGGCAATTTAAATAAACTTTCACCAAATCTTTAATGGTTAATTTTGATTTGATCTTCATTGAATGTGTTATTTCACGATTTCGAAAATTTTTCGAAGAGAATATCCACCATAAATTTTAAGAATAAATTTTAAACACCTTGTGGTTGTACCTTGTGGAATCATACCATATTTCTTTGTAGTCCACTATACTTATCTCAAGAACTACAACCGCAAAAAACGCATATTTCATTCTATTATGAACTTTCACTGGTCTCATTGCGACATCTTTCCTTAAAAGAAAAAAAAGAGAATGAGGCATGGAATTTAAAGTATGAATATTATTTTGCTCGTTGCAAATATATCCATATTTACTTAAAATAATAAATGAGATAATAAAAGCACTGCACTCGTTGCCTGAAGAGCGTCCGCATAAATCACATTTTTCAAACTGAAGATACTTAACCTTATGTTTGAGGCTATGGAGCCTGTGAAAACCACCTCAGAAAAAGCACTGACTCTAATCACTTGGGTAAACGATACTCTTCATTATCCGACCACTATTTTTTTGCGGAAAATTCCAATAGGACAAATAGCCTTCCTAACAGCCAAAAACTAGCTGGTTAGAGCCCCTCCGACGATATAGATGGTTTGTGAGCACAAGCGGCTCGGCCCCTCGAAAAATTTGACGGCGAGCCAAAATAGATCAATGGCCATCCAGATGTTGACAGGGGGCACCTGTGACAGCCATGAGGGGGAGAAGAGGCATTTTTTAAGAAGCATCCCTCAGATTGAAAGCAAAAGCGTTAAAGTTTATTTTCCCTTTCGAAGAAGTCACAACGACAATATTCCACTTTTTTTCTACACATAATGGCGCATAATTTATGTTAGAGTGTAATTTGACAATATACAACGAAAAATACAATGTTTAGAGGAATAATTATTTCATTAGGCCAGTATGCCGTGATGATCACGGTGATAACATACCTGAGATCCAGCCAACATAGTTCCACTCCAACATATTTTGAATCAGATTTAAATAATCATTTGTAACTTATAATATAATCAAGTTAACTCATCAAACCATCACCCTGTTTTGAGATTTAGAACTGCCCTCATCTCCTGCATCTCTATGGCTAATATGAAATGGGTCAAATAAAGGCCCGTGAAAATTGCCGCAGCCATGAAGTCTCTGGCGGAACACGTGTTCTACCAGAAAAAAAGGGGGCCACCTCTGTGATCCACCTCTTCAAAAGTGGCCATTATTGTGATTCCAATCCATCCTCCTCTCCATTTTCACATTGGAATGATCTCCCCAAGAATTAATCGATAATAGCCGTAAGTTTGACGGTGCTAGTCGAAAAAAGAGGGGCAGATGAAAATTGTAGATTGCGTTTGCTATACAGAAAGAACTAATGCCATGGAGAATATCACTAACTTCATTACACCAAGGCAAAGTTATACGTTGGCCATACTTATGTTTCCTCCACGACGGAATAGTTCACCGATAAAATTTTCGAACACATTCAGATGTAAAACATTTAACATTCCAGCGTTTCTAATTAAACTTGAGTAATCTGATATATTTCTCTCATACTTCTCCAAAATCTAGGTTCATTAATTATATCCGACGCTTTTTTTACATTTTTAGTGTCTCGACTACAGTTATTTTTTAAATATTTTAATTGCTAACATGTCAAGTAATAATTTGGATTCTTATAATTAACGAATTTTTTTAATACATTCATGGATGGAGATTGTATCCACGTCCTATCCTAAATAACGTAGAAATAATACCAATTAACTTTTTCGTTGAAGAAAAAATACGCAATTTAGCCCATAAACTAACAAACAATTATATTTTGAGTTTTATATAAGGTCCACAACCAACTCCATGGAAGTGATAATAAGCCAAATATTAATATGCAGAACATATTTTCAAATATCCTACAGCCATAATTCCCTGGGGGGCTCGTTTTAAAAATAATTTCAGGGTATCTAAAATATTAAAAATGCGGATACGGAAAAAATTTATAAAAGAGCAATAAATTTTAAAAAAAACGTTACCCATAGGATTGAGGAAGGCGTTACATCAAATCATTTCTGATGATGTTTTCTGATTCTTAAGTTGACTTAAAATGCAGTTATACCCTAAATATTGCCCAATTTCTATTAGACTTTGGTGATTATTATTTTAGTCAAAACTAATCAAGCTCTCATTATTTCAAAATAGATAAATTAGTTTATTAATCGTTTTGTTGAATGGTTTATAAACCTTGCATTAATTTTAATTGTTAAATATGCCCAAGGTCCATTTTTAATTGCTTCGAACTTGGTCGACGCGATTATCAACGGAGTAACTGGCGAGTAGGTCTATTTTATTAGTCATTCAAACAGAACAACTTGAGAGCCTAAGGGATAAAAATCAGTATACTTTAATATCACCATATCCCAATTAAGTTTCATTCTCTATCACTGTGCGTTTCACAAGAGTGATGAAAAAATCGATTTTTATTTTAGGAAGAGCAAAATATTTATAACGCAACGGTTCGTATTCCTTTCATTCGTAAAACATTCCGCGTATTTTTAATGAAGTAATTGAATACTGGACGAGAAAACAATATTAATCAGCCCTCCGAATAAAATGATTAGTTAAGACGCTGTTTCATTGGAAATGATGACCAAGTCCTTATTTACATCATCAATATTGATTTCTTGTATTTGTAATTATTATGAGTGACCATACACGCACCTTTGATAAATCAGCGGTAGTAATTACTTCCTCATTCATCTGTAAAATAATTGGTGCTACATAGTCGGTAGCTCGGTAAATGTCATGACCTAGAGTGTTAAACTAATTGTTATGACATTTCCGATTCATTTGTGTTAAAATTTAAACTTTGCACGAGCAAGCCTTTTAATTTATCAATTAAATGTGATTTTTTTCACTCTTTGTTTGGTAGAGTGAATTTGTTCAATTTACTTGACCTAAAGCCTGAATATGTTACACATCACCGCAACCGACATTCGATAAGATTAAATGTACATATTTTTGTGTTAACTGTGACTCCGTCATCATTACATTCAGCGAGCAACACTCCAATAATGATTGACTGAAAGTTTAATATCTCGAGTTGGCTGAAAAAGTTGAATACGATTAATAATTATCGTATTTTCTCCACCCAAACCAAAAGTTTGGTCTTTTACTTCCGTACCTGCTTACTATATATCATGTTAAGGCGTATTTTTCATACTCCATCACATAACCGTAATTCATACTCCATCGCAATCGTTCTCTCGAGCAAATACTTGCCATTTGCTCCATTCCTCACGTTTCCACGTCATTCTCTTTGTTATCATCCAGTTTCAGAAGTTTTAATCCTACAAGGATATCATTCTTCACTAAATACCTTCGAGACTGAAAATTAGAGTAAATCCTTACCCCTACCAGCACACCAACCCAAATATATCAAAATTGGCTATTTGTGGTGAGAAATCCAATCCTCCGCAAGGTCGTGCAATACATTTTCGTTACAAAACTCCAGCGCTCCAATTTCTCTTCTTGATCCATTAAATTTGGAAGTTCGTTTTAAGGACAACAAAGAATGCGGAGGTAAAGGGCTAAATTTGTTACGTCAGATGGAGAGAAATACCTTCGATATTACTGATAAAGTTGGAACAAAAATTTCTCTGGATTAAAATAAAATCTTTGGGTGCGCCAAATCCTATTTGGCTCCCAAGATGAATATATTAATAAACCCGCGACGCTCCCCCTTTGTTTATCCAAAGAATCTGCCGCATATTGCAACCGAGTTTCCATTTCCCTCTTAACATCAAAAATGACTCATGGCGGCGTATTTCCAAGAAAGTGAGACTCGAAGGCGCGCGAGGAATTACCATCCAATTTTGCTCGTATATTTTCCCGAAGGGGGAGAACAACAAAAGAATTTTTATTTTTTAAGCTCCCCTATTCTATGTCTCTGCTTCCATCTTCTTCTTCTCCGCCTCATACTTTCCATCTCCACGATTCACTTTCCCAATGCTTTAAATCTCCTCTTACCCACCGCCATACACCCCTCTTTTTGCCTTTTGGCCCTCGCCCGCCCTCCAGCGGGACTCGCGCTACAGCCTGCTCACTCATCTTCTTCCTCCGACCGACGCAGTGCGGGCCGATAAGACCACCATTTCCCTCTTCCAGCTCGTCAGCTTTTGTCCTCTCCTTTCCTATCATCTTATCTTCCTATACTATTCCGAAATAAATAAAGCAAAGTCGCTATAACACTTTCAAAATTAGCTCTCGAAACGTAAGGCACAAAGAAGCCAAAAAGAAGTTTCGGAATGAGCTAAAAGTCGATGATTTTCACTTATTTAGAGAATTTAATATAAAGCTTCAAACTAGACTTTTAATGTAAGTGCTCAACATTCCTAGCATGGCCAAAACTTTGAGCCGATGGAAATTCTTCAGAAAAAACAATGTAAGACACTTTGATGAACGATAAGATTTTTAGACCTCAGTGGAACGACCCCATGTAAAGGCTTCTAAAAGAAGGGTTAAGTGGTGTAATCATATGTCCGTGGACTCGAAACGCATCTCGCTGTGTTCATGGACTTTAATGTTAAAACTCCGACTGTTCGGTTACACGAAAAAGTAGAACGTTGTACTCACCTTAAAAGGAACAGTCATTATCTTACTGGGATCGAAGGTTAACTCGCTTGATTCTTTTGGAAAGCTATTTGAAGTATCTGAAGTAAAATATTGACGTACCATTTTAAATTGATAGATGAATTAATTTTTTCTGTCAAACGTTTTCTCTATACAATGCCTTGGGCACAATGTATATCTATAGGTTTATAGTGACATACGGACCAATCGAATGTAGAGGAAGGTAAACAGGAAACTGTATTTGAATATTAAGGCCATACAAAATGACCAAATAATCAAAATTTTATAAAAATGTAACCACCTTCCTTTCATCAAACTAGGCCAAATTCGTAAGGTGTATAAACAGATCACAGATTTTCTACAGTCTGAGTCGTTCCTCCATTCCAAATCTCTATTTTCATTCTGTCATTGCACATGTTCTCTTGAAGCCTTGTCAATTTCATTCCCCCAACTCCTTAGGTCTCCTTTTCTTTTCTTCTGTTACTGGACTTAGTATAAATCTCCCTCTCTTTCTTCTTCTCAATTGGTTTTCTTTCAAAAATTCACTTTAACTATTCTATGTCTTTTAACCTTTTTCTATGCTTAAACCATAAGAGTTGTTTATTTTCATCTCCTCCACTATGTCAGAGGTCATATTCATACTTCGTTTTATTTCATTTCTGATTTTTTTATAGTTTATATTTTCCGCAGCTATGCCTCAAGTGGTCCATTTCGGTTAATTTAAATTTTAGTTTACTCCTCTTTGTCATACCCATGTTTTGACTGTGATTACACTTTGGATTTTACAAGAGTATATTCTTTTTTTTGCCTCATTTGAGAATTTTCTGTCCCATGAAGTGGAACACAATGATTTAAGTGTCTTACTTACTTTTTGTCCATCATTAGTCGTTCAATCCTGAGATTGGGTGACTGCAGCCCTCCGTCCTTCCCTATCTAAAGCTAGTTCCCTTACTTCCAGGTAGATTTTCCTATTTACTCTCCTCTTTACTTGATCCATGAACTCAATCCTGGTTCTTCCTATGGGGACTTTTCCCTATTATATACCTTCAGTGATGTTCCTCAAAAACTCATTGTGCCTCAGGGTGCGTTCAATCCATCAGGTCTTCTTTTCTGTATGGTGTTTCATATGGCCCTTTCCTCTTCTACTTTTCGGAAAACTTCATCATTTCTAACTTTACCCGTCCATTTTATCTTCAGCATCCAATGTAATACACTTTGACCTAATTACTTCCTTGTTTCCTAATTATAATATCAAAGTGATAGCAGAGTGAATGAAATGTGAGGAAGGGATAGATCGCAAAATTCACAGATTAATGTGGTGGAAGAGATTTTAAATATGAGTAATATCCGGAGTCTTGAAATAAGACAGCGTGTGTGAAGTAATGCTTAAGTTCAAGACAAGAAAAAGAGGTATCCAGGGAAGAATGTATTCTGGAAATTATGAAAACTAGAGCTATTTTTCAAGATCTAGCAGCAATAATTAAGTACTTTGAATTTGGCTACCTCGGCAGAGAATAGCACTTTGGGTATGTACGTATGCAACAAGTAACTACATGTAGTTACTACTTTTTGACTTTGCTACCTTGCTCAAGATATTCCAGATTATCCTTTCCCACGACCAGTTATGCGGTAATCCGCCTTATATCATTACAGTACACCTCCCCCTTCAGCTGTTCCGACTCTTCCTCACTCCCATGACTTCCTCGACCCCACCATAAGGAACACATAGCCCCAGACCACCCGCACAACTTAAACCCTTCCATCCCAACCACCTTTTCTTTCCTCTTCTCACCCTCTCAAGCCCTCGGCGGCAATCCTTCACCAACCGTTTCCAGGAACTCTTCCCGGACGGAAAACAAAATACCAGCGGTGACTAATCCCTCCGCATCCCATTTCCCTCTCTCCAGCGCCTTCTTTCTCCTCCCCCGAAAACAACGCCCTCTTGCCTCCACATCCGTAACTCCCTCTCCCGGGCGTGTAATAAACTCAACCTCATCCCGCCGCGGAGCCGCTCCAGGCATAGCGTCCCCAGACCCTTGCCGCTTTCTTTCCATTCCGTGTCCTCTTTTATTTTTCCTTCCCATCTCCTCCAATTCTCTTACTCCTCGTATTTCCCTTGCCCCTCTCTCATTTCCCCCTCGCCTTTCTTCATTCTTTTCCTGCCCTCCACACGTTTGATGGTGGTGTGTGTACCTGTGTGAGGGAGAAGGGTGGTGAGGCAAAGTGGTGTTTATTCGTTGAAGGGGGTGTATTTCGCCTCAAGAACTTCACATTCTTCACGAGGCGGAAGCACGAGGAAGTAATAGGGAGGAGTTTAAAAGAATGACCGGGACAAGGCGGCCAATGAGAACGAATGGAGGCTATAATTGGTTGAATGTGACCGAGATCTTGGTTACTTTTGGGGAGCGTTCCTTTCCAATTCCTCCGCGATTAAATAAAAGAATAGAGAAAAAAGACGGCATCAATAACTTATCTGCTCACCCACTCATGAACCGAACGAAAAAAATCTCGCGAGATAACAAACAAACAAAGAATCCAGAAAAAAATCCGAGTGGCCTCTTCAAGTACTTCACCTAAATGCAATACGTTTACAGGGTCAAAATTGTAATTTATATGCAAACATGTTACTTTTCTACGACTTTGAATCACTAATTTTCCCTTGAAATAATAATTTAAATGTATATCTTTCCAAGATAATTTAATTTAATTCACGACTATTGAATACATGGTACTTTGGAGAGCGAGCATTGAGTATCTATGGGTTCTTGAGAATTTAAATCAATTGGAGTGTTTCAAATTTAGCCCCGAGTGAAAAAACTGGGTCACATAAGTTTATAGGATTAAAATTGAGAAGCATGACCTCATTCAAAAATTTTTCACGCTGAGATACTCATTATACACAACACGCATTATAAATTATTGTAGTATATATTTCTATAAGGTATTTTGTGTAATCGTCTCTCTTTTCTCTCGTAAAATATTTTCTTCATATGAAAAACGAAGACAATTTGTTCTCCCTTCGGTAACAATGATGTTAACTAACCGACAGTCTAATGTCACATACAGAACCCGAACTCTAAGTTAACATCAAGCTAAATAATACTTTCCTGTACCACCTTGCAGATGAATTTACCGTTTATAAAAATTCTAGATCTTAAACCTTGATGAACCACACATTTTATTACTATGAAAGGATTTTTCCTCTAAAACGCTAAATAGCAGAGGTCACACTAACAAATTAATTATTATTTTAAGTTTTTTATATTTTTCGGGACCAAATTAGACAGAGCGCATTGGTAAATGAGCTCAGGTGACATTCCATACAGAATACATGACATAAAAGTTGATCACCTGGATGAGCCATGTTGGGAATACCAGTCGTTAAAGGGTTAGCAGAATATGGAACGATAAACTAATGAAAAATTTCAATCGCACGTAAATGGAAAAAAGAAACGATTACGATCGAGTATCTCCATTAATTTTTCTTGACTGAAGTAATTGCAAGTCATTTAGTATCAATTGGGAGGCCTTCTGTAGATTTTGGAGTTTCAAGTTTAACATTGGAGGGCAGGATGAGTGCATGTCACAGAAAATTTAATCGAGAGGTATTCACAAAGCATCAAGAGAAGGCTTACTCAAAATAGTTGAAGACTATGACATATATCCCTCGGAGAAATTCAAAATAACTGTAAGATTAAAAAGATGTCTCACAGTTAGACGATGAATCACTAAAATCTCATTTCCGCTATGAATATGAATAATTCGTGTTTCAGGTAAATTATTGCAGTCTTGTTTACCGTAGCAGCTTTACAACTCGTTGTGTAATGGATCACACTGGCATATTTCGAAATTTCCGGTAACTCAATCAAGACTTTTTCTTTTCTTTAACTGAATACTCAATCTTATTCTGCACCACAAAATAGCATTATTTGAAAAAAAAATATAATAAGCACTCAGGAAATTTATCGAGGTAAATAAATAAAATATGAATCAATTTGTTAATTGTTTGGGATACAACTTCAAGAGAGATTCGTGGTGCTTTCCAAAAAATCTCTACGACTAGCTGAGGTTGTCACTCAAGTTCAAAATGGGGAGAAGCCTGCGATTCACTATGATAGATTTGTAATTTTCTTGTAAGATTAACTATTTTTCTGTCGGTTTCACCGCAAAGGCGACCATCATTAGGTGGTTTTTTCAATGAAACCAGGAGGCACTAATAAACGTAGAGTGAACGTTACAAATTTATAAAATTAATTCAGTCAACATGAGTTTTCATCATGTTAAGACGGAGAACATCGAGCTCGTGAGTAAACCGTAATACATGCTACCACACAGACTTGGTCCCCAAATATTGATCGAGGTGTTAGATTGTATTAGAACTCACTTCTTCTCTCTGCTTGATGATTACGCTTTCCAATGGAGTATTTTTATAATATTTCGTGATAATTTGATATCTTTATAAATTTAAAGGTAAAAATTAAAATATTTCAGATTGTTACGCCACTAACATTATCCTGAAAGGCATAGAGAATTTAAAAATCTTGTTACAATTATCCTGTACCTTATGCGACCCTACCACCAGTTTCGTAAGGCGGTGTCATTGACGCCCTTAAAATGGGCGTGTGTTGTTTGTACGTATGTGAAAGAAAGGTTAGAATCCCACCCGAAGTGATGTATGCACCAATGTGAAAATTTACACCCTTAATTTCCATGTTGACATACTTATTACTCTTTGGAAAATTGAATAATAGTTAATCACACCTTTATATCATTTTCAGCCCCCGTTGGTTAGCACAAATTCTTTCAAAGAATAATTGAACAGGAAAGGATCTTGCCCATGTTTTCCTCTCATATAATCACGTTTCATAGCTCGATTAACTTGAAATAATTTCAAATAGCTCTCAAATATTTTATTCAATCTAAGATAGAATAAAGAATTTCTCCCAGTACTTAGAGGTGGGAAGACGATCCTATTTTCCGATTCAGAGAGTAGCCTGACGTGATAATTTTTCTTGCGTAAACCACAGATCTTCTTCCACTCTTCCGGCCGAAAACTTTGATTTTTGCCACCACAAAGCAGGAGAAGGAGGCACACAAGCATTCAAGGGCGTGAGGGTAGAGTCTTGGAGTGGATCCAAGCGGCGTACAGCTATTACAGGTAAATCCTCCCACTTCAGACTAGACGTCTCACTCACATCACAGAGAGAGAGAGAGGTTACTGCGCCCAGGTATTTCATGCCACGAAACAAGATTTAATTTCCGGCTGTTTGATACATGTTACGTTGAGTGAAGTACCTCACGTAGGGGGCTCAACGCCCATCCAAAAGTAGACGAGAAGTTGCTCGGCCTGTTGTATCGACCGATTAACACAACGGCCCTTGGTCGGAACGACTTTCGAGTACCTCGCTTACGTTATACAGTACACTTAGTTCGTACGAGAAATAGTGGAGGAAAACCTTGAAGTAACTAAACGAGATTGATCAAAAATATTTACAGCTACATATAAAATAGTCCTTTCAACAGTGAAGATTTATTCATACATTATATTACATTCCAAGGTTAAAATTCATCCAGTAAAAAATAATGTTCAAAAGGAAACTTTCAAAGAAGAGATACTCTTTAAAAGAAAGCTTGTATTAATTCAGACTAGCAACATGGCTCTATTTACAATATTGCAAAACATTAATTTTCTTCACTTCAGGACGTCAAAATAAAATGCAATAGGTAATTAATTGAAGATAACTACTCCCAACGGCTTGAATTCCAATCACAGCAGTGGCAGGTACACTGAAGAAGAATCAGGACCCTTATTTGGACGCTATGTGGAGAATACCTAAAGTTCTTCGTCCATCGGCATAAGGGCTAAACTTTGAATCCCTGAGCACCTTTTACCAAAGTATTCCTACGCCAGGTTTCTCTCCAACCTTCCTTTCCTTTACCCAAATAATGTTTTTCTTTAAGACCTGTCCACTCATCCTCGACAAATTTCACATTAGCTATCACTGGCATCAGTGGCATAGCTCACTTTGCCACAGTCACCTGATAGCGGCTAAAAAGGGCCGAAACACGTAGTGTTAATTAAGTTTTTTCCCGGAAAAGTGTTATTTTATTTTTCCATATACCCCCAAAATAATGAATCAACAATAAACTTAAGCGTATCTTTCAGCAAGTAATTATTCATAAACATGACTTGTTTTTTCAACATTACTCATGAATGAAAATGACACTAAATATTTCTGGAAAATTCAATATTGGCAATAAAAATAGTCACGATATTTTTTGTTTAAGCAATAATGCGCGACAAACGATGAGTTTAGACATTTATATCACAATGTGTTTGTTTCTGGCGTCTACTCCTCCTTTCACTGGTTTTTCAACACCTGGTTGGTAGCTGTCGCCATTTTATCTCTTCTCGGGTATTGACCAGACTCTTTTTCATGACATAAGACAGAGAGACATCGTGTCACACATAATCAGCCGCAGATGCCCCTTCCCCTACCTAGTAGTAGTTTTATTGTTGTAGGGTGCGCCGACGACTAGGTCATTATGCACCGCTACTCAGTCCGTTGATAAAATAATCATATTCTCAATAGTGTAGGCGTCTAATACATAGATTTAAATAAATAATAAAACAGGCTGATAAGGTCAAATTTTATTAAAAATTCCAATCTCTTTCAGTAACAAAATTAGACGGTTTAAAATAATAGGGTCGTCTCCTAGAATGGATTCTAGGTCTCCCCCTATATTGCATCGTCTTCGCGCGTCACGATACTCGTCACACTCCGTCAGCATATGCCGAATACTAAGAGGGCAACTGCACGCATCACACTGAGGAGCTTGTTTCTTTTCCCTTCCCCTACCTTCCCCAACCGTACTTTACTTCGACCGCTCAATGTAGTTTTTGCTCAGTTTCATGAACAGCGGGTATCCCATCAGCTCTTCTTTTCAATAGGATGGTCTACCACTTAGTCTTCAAAAGACCTCTTCCATTACACTGCCAACTCAAGGAGCTCCTTATTCATATTCAAGGGAAGAGATACATTCAACTATCGCAACGTTAAGGGTTTTGATCTTTCTTTAGCTAGATTCTTAAAGCAAATAACTCAAAAATTCTGCAGTATTTCTGTATTTAATACTTCGATGTAAATAAACTGAGTTTTAATAACTATTTTTGTATTATATTTCAAAATTAGGATCAATAGTTATTTTCCATTTTACCGCTTAATCTTGCCTCAGCGAGGATAATGGAAAAAATCGATGAGTTTTTTTCCCAATTTCATTTGAACAATCTGTTGAATAATTTCTAAGTCTTACAAATGTGCAAGTTTCTGAAATAATCATTTAACTCCAATAACATATAAGACAAGGTATGTACATTTCACCAGTTAAAGGGCCTCGAGGAGGTGGTATTTCACACTTTAAGGTTTGAGAGGCCAGGATATTTTCTCTTTGCTGCTAGTGATCCCCCTGGAATAAGTGAAAGCCATATTGAGACACAAGGTTAAGAAAAAATTGGTAAAATTGAAGATTCCACTAAATGATGCATGGCACTTTTTGTTTACACTTACAAAACCAACTCAGGTTTTGACTTCATAAGTTAATCTCATTACAGTTGTACCAATGCAGCTAAAATGGAGGAGGTGAAAAAATGGAGGCGTTATCCTGCTTTATTCTAGAAGCCAAATTGGCCATCACAGTTAAATCAGTTTAGGCTTTACTATGGCTGCGTAAAAACTTGCTATTTAATTACCTAAATCCGGAATTCTCGGGAGGACACCATCATAAAAGATGTCAAATCATAAAAGATGTCCCTTTGAGCATCATGAGGTGGTGGAATTTGGTACCTTTTTTCAGCCGCTAGATAAAAGTTAGTTGGCATCTTCTCTAAACGCGACTCCGTTTTGAATTTTCCATAATTTGGAGTGCCAAAAGTGTGAGAACTAGTGGAGTACTCAGAAATCACTGCGGGGAAGTAATTTCTTTTCAAAATAAAGGCATAAGTTTTTATTAATATCAAATTAACGGTAAATGATTAAAATGTTTATTATATACATTTCACAGACGGGAGAAACAGGCAGAGAGAGGCCTACATAAAGGCGAGGAAGGAGAAGATCGAGCTATTCTAAGAAAACGTACATTTCGTTTCCCATTAAGATGAAAAGAATATTCTAATATACGCTTTCTGAAAAAAGATGAAAATGAACAAATATTATTCTACGCCTTTATTAAAATGCCAATGCCATAAATTAAACACGACTGTGTAACACTACATTTTGTCTTATCCTCGGTGAACCCCCTCCTCACGTTGTCACTTCACTATTACCTCGTTGGTGTTCCGGCTTACTCCGACTATGGGTTGTGTTCCGCGCTCAATCGAGAAAATACACATATCGACACATTCATAGACATATATCATTAATTGAAAACTTCGTATTGAATTCCATTAAATATTCTCTTGTGAGTTAATGTAAACCGAAATTTATTCGTTGACTCATCCAATGCGTCCCGTGGGTTGTCTGCACAGCGTGGCTCAGAGTGTTCCTCAACTCGCCACCTCGGCCCCTGGATGCTTTCTGTAGTCCCAGGGTTCGGCAAGGCTGACCGGCGTTCTCCTCACCGAGAACTTCTTTCCTCCGGTATCCGCGTTCCTTCCACCATGGAAAAACCCTTCCACCTTCCACGTATCTACGTCTGACTCTCTCCATCTTTCCAATACTCCTCACCACAAGCGTCTGCCCCTCTCTCTCTCTCTCTCTAGTGTTGTTTTCACCGTTAAAGTTCAAAGATCGTACCCACCCAAACTCAAGAGCCACGAAGGCTTCAAAAAAAGAATATTATTAGTTATTAGCGCTGTGCCACGATGAAAGACAGGAAACTTGAATGATGAAACTCCTAACAGTTTAATTCGTGGATGAATGGTGCAAACACAACAGATGTCTACAATAGAGACACTAGTCATTCAGAAATCATGAGTCACCTCCATAGTGCCACTAGGTAATGCGCTTAATACACTTGCAGCAATATTTATATTCTGTATTAATGATAGCTCAGAATTTGTCAATTCAGATATCCCCTTATTCTCCTATAACTGCAATCTGTATAGGAATATAAACAATCATAGCGACCGTAAGTTTTACAGAATGACATCTAAAAGGCATAAAATTGGGTATATACCAATAAAATGGCAATAAATATTGCAAAGCGTTTATGTATATATCACATTCTCTAATAGTACGATGTATGTGCCAAGGAAGTGTATTTACGCTGAAGAACGGATCAAACGGAGTAATAATTGCTAATACTCGGGGGTATATTTAAGTAAAAATATATGGAGGGGGTTGTACGTTGATTACTCTGTCCGAAAGGTCTTTAGAACACTCCACTGGAACATGAGTGATATTAAAGGAAGTAAAAGGGTAACAAAAGAATTAAAACAAAATCTTCACAAAATTTGTGGTATTACATCACTAGTATTTATTAATGAGAGGAAACTTAAACAAAAACATTGGATTAAAAACACGCTCCACGACGATCAGGATTTCGATGTCAAAGTATTCTTATCAGGTAATTAATAAAGGTACAACAGTTCCTTGTATACTAAGAGTAAGTGGAAAGGGGAGAATAAGAGGACATAAGGAAGTGTTGTACCTTTTTTATTCGCCTAATGATGATGCTTAGACATCGAAACTCGGGTCGTAGTGGAGTGTGTTTTCAATTCTGTGTTTTTTCAAATTACCTTACGGTAAAATATATTTTTTTTATCAGCTAAACAAATATTGTATAGCCTTTTGTTGTATATACCACCACGGCATGGGACCCTTGTGAGATTGGGCTAATTAAAAAGGTCAAAGTACAAGGAAAGACCCCCATGCAAATTTTGAGTCAGAACTGAAGAAATAATAGCGTTACAGAAATGCTTGAGCTACAGAAGTATCAAGACGAGATAGAAACCAGAGAAGCTCTTCGCAGCTTTTAGAATAGTCTCAGGAAACAAAGGATGGAAGAAATCAAAAGAGGGAATAGATAAATCAAATTAAATTTTGATCACCCCTATAAAATAAAATTAAGAACTCAAATGATCAATGATGACAAGAAACTATTTCTTAATGGGGATATAAAAGGTTGAAACAGGCTACCTGATGAACGTTTTGAGCCCTTTCCAAAATCTCTAAGATATTTTGGGCGTGGACATTTAAAAAATCATTGGACCAAATCAATCAATTGGACCAATCTTAAAAGTTTAATTATACGTGTTCATTTACGCTCCATAGTTTGAGGCTCAACAATGTGGAAGTTGAATTTCACAAATGAAAAAGTAACTTGGTTTTCTTCCACAGATTTATTTTCTTGGTACAACATGTTTCGACACAGTGGTATCATCATCAGGTACAAGCTCAAAAAAAAATTTCAGATGTATATATATCAAGAGGGGTTTGGGAGAAGGTAGGAGGGGGTGGGGAGGGAAAACCAGAGGAGGTGGGAGGTAAGGTATGGTGGTTGAGCTAGGAATCTGGAAAACCCGTGAGGGACCACGTGAGTGGTGGGTGGGGTGGGTGGGTGGGTTGGGGACGGGGTTGACGTGGTGTGGAACTTCGAGGTCAGTTTTTTCGTGAGGGATAGGGACACTTCCAGGACTAGTTGAGTCTCAAAAAGTTTATCAGGTTGCCTGTCACAATCTTATAAATCCCTATTGAGGATTGGGCGCTCGGCAACATTGTTCTTTTAAGTATATAATTTGATTCCATTAGGATGGTTGAAATATAATTTGGATTAGCTAATCCCTCTTTTGATTCTTCCCATCCTTTGTCTCCTCAGACAATCTCCTGATTGCTCCTGAGATAAGCCTGTCACCATTGAGGGTTTTAACAGCTGCAGCATATTTTTTACTAATGTTGATATTCAGCCTTAATTTCCTGAGAACTTGGTAAATAGCCCTTGGTTAACTGTGACATCTTCATGTGATATGAAAATCAATTATTGCTTCCTTAGTTACTGAGTTACGCGATTCATAATACAAATAATGCTAAACGTTGAAATGAGGGAAATAATTTTTTCCTCCAATGAGGTATGAATATGTATATTTCAATGTTTTTTGGGTCGTTTAAAGTATAAAAAAGCTAAATATCTTGAAAAATTTATTGATTATCGACACAAAAATACCTTCCGAGTCATTTTGTGAGATATTGCGGCTTGAAAGAGAAACGTTTATGTCTCATGGAACGAAAACTGTCCTAGTTTCGATTTATCCCAGAAGAAAAAAATTAATCACATCCCGTATACTCTATAACATAGGAGTCGAGGCAATCAGCGATGGAACAACGACCACTAATGGCCACTGAATGCTTGATTGCGTGTTGTCGTTTCTTTAATTGATTTCTTGATACATTTTTCGCGTAAACCTTACTATATAAATACCTTTCTGTGCTAACATGAGGTCACAAAATTGATTAAATCGTCACGAGTCGATGAATTTCCGCTCAATGCTGGATGTGCACTCATTTGACATGATTCGTAGTTTGCACCTGATATCAACGAACCACAGATTTAGTAATTAATTTAAACTTATAGAAGACTTTACGAAGCCATACTGATAATAATGGATTCTATGGCGACGAAATAGGAACTATTCTTTAAGAAAAAGAAATTAATAATCCATTATGGTTACGAGTTGAAATTGCTGTAGTAAAATCTAACTCACCCATGCAGATGTAAGATATTATAAACCTTAATTAGAGGTAAGCGTCTATATGTAAATGAGTCTTCGACTCCAGAAAATTATAACATTTACAGAGCTTCAAAACTGAGTGTGATAAACGAAAAATTCTAAATTTACTGTAACTAAAATGCAGAGGTTATGATACTTAGAGGGGAAAATTTTTGAGAATAACACGTCTTAAGTTATGTCAACTCCTGCTATAAATTAGCTTCACTCATTACTCTCGAGAGCAGCAGCCATGAAGTGGTAAATAATCGATCTTTGGACGTGGATTTCCCATACACTACAAATATATTACTCTTGACATCCTAAACGATAGTTAGTTTAGAATAAAATGGATTAGGCTCATTTTTTTTACTATGAGCCGATCATATATATGACGTTACGAAATACAAAAGGTATGATATTAGAATACAAACAAATTGAAAATGACAGAATCATAAAATTTTGTATTTTAATTACTCAAGAGCGTTTACGTATGCACTCCAATCAATAGTAAGCAAAATCTTAGTTCCATTTTATTTATAAATGAATGACGAATGACTTCATTTTTAATTACTATGATGTAGTGAGAGAAAATATAGAGCGCATTGAGAAAGACGGCAGAGTGTTCTAACTCAAGTAAACTTTAACAGTTGTTCAATCGAAGCGTATTTAACAGACGCGTTTGAGAATAAAAGCTATGAAAATATGCGCAAAAACTGTAAAAATGAGAATTACTGACTTCCAATTTTCAAAAGGGCCAAGTAATTCAATTTCTCACTGTTTAATCGATTCGAAAGAGCACTGCAAACTTTTTAAATTGATATTTAAAAAAAAATTGTGATAAATGTTTTTCATCGTGAAATAGAATTCGTAAAATGCGTTTTCATATCTTTGACACATAGCTAATTGAGTAGCAAACTCACCGAAATATTTGCCCTCTGATCAAAGTACTCTACAGTAAACGTCAATTTCAGAATTTCACTCTTGAAACGGACTCCAATATCTCACCATGCACTCCAGTGACGTTGAAAAATTCTTGCAAGCATTTTATAAATTAGCTTAAAAATCAGATTAAAATTTAAAATGATAACATTTGCTACCTGATTATGTCCTATGGACATTTTTAACATCGAAATTTTTTCATAAGAAACATAAGAATTAATTCATATTACCTTACAAATTCAAATTCAGAATTTGTTTAAATGAATATTTAAGTACAGAGACTAATTACTTCATAAATGAATGAGATTTAATAAAAATCAAAATTAACTATACCAACTTCAATCCTGCTTACGATGTAATTAAACCAGCTCAAATATTTAGTTTAAATTTTTTAAATGATGTCTTAGGCTGCAAGAGAGATATTTCTCTATGCATTGTTTGAAAGGCTGATTTATTCCATTATGGTGACCAGCAATTGCCCATAAATATGTACTGAAATGTACATTACACTAAATAAAATAACAAGATAATTTCTAATTCGAAGAAAACATCTAACTCTTCCCATTAGTTTTGTACCACATCAAATTCTACTTTTGGAATGAAACTTAATAGATAAACGCTCTTTAAAAGTACGCCGAGAAAATTATTATCATAAATATGAATTTGCAAATCCAATTTCTATAAAAAATCAACTTAATTGATGTTGTGTAAAGTTGAACGCATACCAATTAGACATTTATTAAAAGAGTAGTATAAAAAAGAGTGAATATTTTAAGGACATTCTTTTGACAATGAAACCTTCTAATCATTCAAAAATTTTACCAATTCTAAAAGATACGATTTGTTATTTCAACACTTTTTGCGATCAAATTCGGATTGAGGTCCATCCTTCGGTCACACCCCATCACGAGCTCACAGCCGGAGCTTATTTTTTCACATCCGAGGGAATCATAGCAGCCGGACGGTCCATTAAAACATGCATATATATATTCCTTATTCGCAAGAGGCGAACTCGCCTCCATTCCGTTGATTCCTGGAGATAGAGAGAGCCAAAGAGAGGACATTTCTCCTCGGCATGAGCGCTCGGAAAGCCACACCTGCTTCGTTTGGAATCGATCCCGCTTCTTAATTAGGAATGAGAACGCCTCTAGCCTTCTAATTGACGCGCCCGCCACCGAACGGCCGTACACTACGTACGAAGAGACGGTCGCAGAGACTAAAACGTGAATGAAATACCGGGAAAATTATACTGTCCTTGCCGTCATTTCCACAGACGATGCGAGAGCAGAACCTGGAAGTCTCAATTCTTTGTCGGCTCGTCTCTCTTTCCCGGCTGCACGGGCTTCTAGCCACATCTCTCTCGCTGGGGGTGGGGGTACACACTTTGCTCTCATCTGTTCGCAAAGCCGCCTGACGTCCCGGGACACCATGGAGCCATCAAACGGGCCAACGTTTCGCCGCTGTCACCATTAGGCATTCACTACTCGCCTGGCGGCCACGTCTCCCTCCATTCCGCGATAACGCTTCACGGTCACGCGCCATCGCAATCGCGCACCACCACCAAGTGTCGGCAAAGGCTAAGAGAAACAGAGAGGAAGGAAAGAGTGACGATGAAGGAAAATAAAAAGAGAGCGCTCTGTCAGCAGCTCCACGTCTCTTTTGCAAGCTAGTTATTGCATCGGCAATAAACAGACTGCCTGCGACAGATTGTGTACCCCATTTATCTCTTCGCCTATTCAATATGCACCGGTCGTATATCATCTCTTCAATTCGCGGTAAAAATTACCGGCTTCATCATGCATGGTGATATTGTTTTCCTTAGTCCGACGGTTGAATACTGCAGGGGAACAAGTAATCAAAACCTATGTGTCACATGTTATATTTTCAATAATAATAATAGAGATAAAAATTACCCTTAACTTTGACTAAAATACAAAAGACTTTGTCTCATCACTAAATTAAACCTGACACGCTTCTAAAACGCGTTCAGAGTTTTATATGTTTATTTAATTATTTCCAATGAGTGCGTGATTTGTGTCCATATCTTTCTTAGCTTTCTTCGTTATAAATATAATTCGGTTTTCTGTGCGTTGATGCATCATGCATGCATTCATTCATACATTGTTGCAAGCAACATGCTCTAATCCACAAGAAAAAGATTTCTTCTCTAAGAAAGAGTGGGTTTAATTTAAAGAGAAGGAAATATTACATTGGATGTATACTATTACAAAATTAACAAAAGGCAGAGAAGCATTAAATAAATATGCTCACAAATATTTGAGCCCATAAATGATTTCCCACCATGCACTTTCCATTGATAAATTTTACAAATCAGATTTAATTGAGCTTTTGGAAAATATATATCAGTGGTCTAGCAAATCTATGTCACTGTGGGTGAAAAAATAATTACACCACCGCCGTAAAAAATCATTCCAATTCCATTCCGCCCAATTCAACTAAATAATAAAACAGATCTACAAGAAAAAGATTACTTTTCTGAGAATTTGTGGGTTTAATTTAAAGGGAAGGAAATATAACAATGGATGTATTCCATTACGAATTTCACACAAGGCACAGAAGCATAAAATAAATATACTCACAAATATTTTAGCCCAGAAATTATTTCCAACCATGCAAAATATATTGATTATTTCGAAAAACCAAACGTGATAAAGTTTTTTGAAAATATACAGCAGTGGTCTAGCAAAACTACGTCACTCTGGGTGAAGAAATACAAGTTATACCACCTCCATAGATAATTCCACCAGAGGAGAGATAAGGCTAACGCGTGTACATTTTTTAAAGAGTAAAAAAAAATTTATTGACCATGGCATAACTTTTGCCAACTTAACAAAATAATTTCCCCCAGCAAAATTCAACCGACTTACTTCAGTGTGCACCCTAAATCTCTTCAAGAAATTAGATTAACTCAACGCCTCGAGGTGGAGAGGTCAGAGGATGAGAAGGAATGGTCTGACGGAGATGGACTCGGCTAACGTTTAATGGACTGAACTCAAAGGGCTATGTAAGGCGTCGAACACCCATTAACCCTCGGTGTACGAATAATGTATTCACCGAAGACCTTCACTCCATGCTAAGTGTTCACCCCATGGTAAGTGTTATGACTCCTGTCTTTCCCGTTCACCCTAACTCTTTTTATTTTAAGTCCTCTCTCCTGCATGCGGATCAACTAATTCCAAGGTCCTCTCATTCAAATGAAATGAAACGCTTTTTTCAGGCATGCCGGGGCAAAATTACACTAAAGGTGTGCACTATGAGTTCCATGAGCGTAATGTTAACCACCCCCAGGAAATATATACAATATTATTAATTTAAGTAAATTATAGCACATACATAAGGACGACTTTTTAGATGGTTCAAGATAACATGTGTCTGCAAGAGTCTTTGATGTAATGCACTATTGCAAAGAAGTAGGCAACAGAATCAAGTCATTTATTATTATAAATAATTTTCTGTTGAATAAAAATTTCATAAACATCCAGAAAGACTGCTAATCGGCCTGAGACTGGGAATGAGAGTGATAAAAGTAAGTTGTAGCGAGTCAGACAGCATAAGTTACATGTGTATTGACATTTCACACTCATATTTTTCTAGCCAGTAAGAAGTCCGCAGATATCAAAGTTATCTTCCAATGTTTCATAGAGCACGACATTTTTGTTGTTTATCCGCAATTGTATTTATAATTGTCAACTTTGTGAAATGTTTTCAAGTACAGCTACAACGCGCACTTAAAATCATATATTTTTTACATTTGAATTCAATAAACAATTAGCTAACATGGCGAGCAAAAGGAGTGTGTAGTTCTTTGCACAGTAACGAATATGTGAAAATAGATTGCCAAAGCGGTGTAGACGTGGGAAGGAAAAACACCCTATGATTCTAAACGCTCCAAGTGCATCAGAGCAGAAATTTATTCTGCAATCCATTTTTTACAGCTGTGGAAATTGCTATTCGTAAAAATTACATTCATAGTATTTTCAAAAGACGTAAATGGATCTGCAGTGGTATAATGGTAGTTACAATTTCTGTGGGCTGCAAAAGTATTCACATCGCAGATTTTACACGTGAGAGAGTTTTGATTTTCTAAATGTCAATTTCAAAATTCTGCCCTCCACTGTATGCATCTACAAACGAGGATCGCTAGTGCAGAATTCCTAACAGAAGAGGTGTCCGAGCAACAAAAAAAATTTTAGGACTTTTCAAACTTGTTCCATTCAAATAATTGAGGGATGAATTTTTGTTTAAATAACTTTGAGTACTGAATTGGAGCCATAGTGCACTGCAGTTGTTCAAAGTGTACAATTCTTTCTTTTCTCATGGTGAATCAACTTTATTTGCAGTGTGTGTGGCAAAATATTTATTTAACGTTATCTATTCATTATTTAACTGAGAAGCTTTGATATTTATGTCACGAAAAAAATATTTTTTCATATTTAAAAAATATTTCTCGATACACGTGTCAACCTCCCTGTTTCAATATCGTAGATTACAGAGGTGAAATTAGAGGTAGTGAAGGATACTAGTTAATACTTACTGAGAAGCTTGGATTTTCATATATTGGAATGAATGTATTTATTTAAGAATAAAAAAATATATTCCTCGAAGCATGCGTCAAAATCTCTATTTCAATAGCATATAGTACAAGAATGAAATGTAGTTCTGTAAAGGATGGTGGTGAATTATCCGAACTTCATTCATTTAATCTCACCAAGCAATCTAAGTTTTAGGATAAGTTGGGGTAGAATTTATGCCAAATGAAGGAAATGATGCGCCATTTATGCTATAAAAACTATGCATGGATAAAAAATGACTCTGACGTTCAATTAGTAGATGAAAAAAGTAAATCAAATTGCAAGTTAAAGCAGAAGTAAGGGTAGATTACTCAGGAGCACTTATAAGAGTCATGGCGCTCTTTTGAGTATGAGCTATATAAAAACTGGTAATATATTTTCTGGGAGAGAAAAGATCCCGACCATTCCGAATAAGAGATCCTATACTGTAATTCCTTTCAACTCTAGCCACGCTCTCCGTTGGATCTCATTTTAAATTTTATTTCTCGCACCCCTTGCCTTTGGACACTCCTGAATCCCTCTCCTTCCACAGCCTCCTGAAATTTCTCCAAAGGCGTCCTCCTCAAACTCCTTTTTCCTCGTCACACTCCTCACCAACCCGCACCCCTAGGTACTCTCCCTTCTCTGATTCCAAATTTACTTCCGCATCTTAAAGTGAAATAAATTTTGTTAATTCTCATTTCGTGGCTTTGAAATGGCGATAATTTTGCAATATGATGGATAAAATTCTACATCAAGCTGATAAAAAAGCACAGGTCTAATTATCCTTCAAGTTTTTTTATGTATATCTTATCTTGAAGAGAGCTCCTTCACATCGAATGAAAATCCGTAATATTTATGTATATGATCACTGAAAATTGATACCTTGTTCTCCAAAGCCAGGCAATAATTAAACATCAGTAAGCCGAGTAATTAGTATTGTGTCATCAAGTACTCCTCATTCACGCGAGCCAACTACTTTTTCATTATATCTCTTCAAGAAATTCATGAGCAGTTAGAATCCGCTCTGAAAGTAATATAACTTCCTCATATGGTATATTCACATTCTTCCAGTTGATTCACAATGTTTATTTGTGCTTTTCGATGATCATTTCCCAACTACTTTCGCTATAATGGTTTGATAATATTGGATTAGTGGAAATAAATCTCATTATCATTATGATCAAATGTTTACATTTCATGCTATCATTAGATAAAAAGGTTTTTACCAACCATGATTTTTGCTGAAATGAGGAAAAATTCAGTTTACCAACGATCGATGAAAGCGTTACGAACGCCACCATATTTAAGAGGGACCGTCGATAATGAAACCTTACAAGACAGGATTTCAAAGAAGTAGAACACCTACGCAGAATTTCTTCCAGCCCACCAGCAGGGAGGAAAATACGAAAGACGCAACTCGAAGATAAACATAAGAGCTATTTATCGTGGACCAGTCGCCAGTGCGCACCATTGAACATGACGCATTGACGCATTCCAATCCGCATTCGACACTTCTCAAGACGTTCACTCTCTCCCATCGCAGAATTGATCGCCGTAGATGATGGAGTGCGAAAGAGCAAATGCTTTGAGAGAGCAGGAGGAAGAGGAGGACGTCCGCTCACTTACGATCGGTAAACTGCCTACTTTATCTTCGGAAACCTTCCGCATTCATTTCTCCAGAGTTCACGCATGTCTACGGCTTATGGCCCCACCAAAATCGCGCTATGTTTGTGCGTAAAAAGTTATTTACGGGGGAGGGCATTACTGTGGAAGAGTTTCCGACTGATGGGGGACGTAAGGGGAACAAATGGGACTCCCACCAACGGATGAGCGGATAACGCCCCAGGGGACCTCGCGAGCCCGGCTCCCCAAAAAGTCCGTTCCCTTTCCCCACCTCCCCAGAAAAGTACAACTGGTTGAACTGACATTTGTTCCATCCTCGGGCACGATAAAGGGATCGTAAATATTCCCTGCGTGGGAGTGGGGAGGGGGATCTATCCTATCTTTTGAGTTTCTCTCATCCCACCCCTCTCTCCTCATTTCTCCGAACCCTGAGGCGGCAGCGGGCGGGACTTTTACCCTTAGGCCTCACCCCCACCCGCCCTCCTCACTCATCTCCGAAAGGCCAGCCATCTCCCCTATCTCGCCCATCCCACCAAAACCTCAAACTCTCCTTTTGAGCCATTGCTAACCTCTTCTCTCCATGCTGCGTCTCCGACCTCAACGTCCCCATATCTCCCATCCCACCTCTCCTCATGCTCCCGAACTGTACCCCCGCCCCTCCCGGCGCTATACGAGGACGGCGACGACATCAAGCAAATGACGAACTATTTCCGCAAAGTTTTAGGACGTTTGATGGGCTTACAAACTACCGAGATCAGGGAGTATTCCAAGAGAGGAAGGGGAAAATAAATACACGGATTCGACGTATATGTGGGCGGGCGATCGTGTACACAGATGACGGCTAACATCGGAGGAAAGGATTTCGCGAGAGAAGGGAATGAAAAGCTTTAATATTTATTCACTTGGCAGACATTAAACGATAACGCTGCTCCGCCTTTCGTTTTCCCCTGCAAAAAAGCTGAATAAAAATCCGCAGCCCTGATTACATAAGCATCCAAATATTAATATGAAACTTTCTTAAGGAAAGAAGTGACTCAGTAACCGCATTTTAGGTTGTTATGAGCAAAAGGAAAAAAAGGCTACCAAAATACTGTGAGCTTAACGTACTTTCGAAAATTTTACGGTCAAATTAAAGATGAGATGACACGAGAAGAATTGCAGCCGGTGAAATTTTGCAAGTGTTACGATTCTAATGGGCAAAAACAGAAGCGCTCCTATCCTTTCAATTGTTAATGAACTTAAGAGTAACCGTAATCATGAAAAAGAAACTATAAATTTTTTAAATGATTTATTTTTAAGTCGCCTATTCATTGAAAGCAATCAAAACCAATTTTTACCTAGAAATACAAACGGGATTCAAGCACTCTAAATCATAGCGTAAAGCCTTCAGAATTCACTAATAATAAATCATGATTTGGATTACTATAATTCAGTTTCTAAGACAACCCTTTGCTGTTTGTATCAACTCAATGAGCCATAAATATATACTTTGATTTTCTTCTTGCTATTGATTAAAACCTTTAATCCTATTTTTACTATTTATTTTAACATGCGAATCGTTACTTTCAAGATAGAGCACAAGAACACTCATAAAGTTTTCAAAAGGGAAATAAAGACATGTAATAATCGAAGTTATTTGAGCCGTGATAATGTCACAGACTCTTTGCATTATACTTGGTAAGTAAACCTCATTGCTTGACGATATGTGTACGTGCTCCCATTTATTTTCCCAACAAAAACTTTCCCCGGAATTTTCCGCAAGTATGTCCTGATTAACGGTATGTGCTCAGCTAACACCGAAGGAAAATAATCACCACTAAATTCCAAAGTGCAAGGCAGAAATTTACATCAAAACTTTTCTCTTCAAAGCCTACAGCTTGAACTCCCCAGCCCTCTGGCCCAGAAACTGTCATCCTATCGCTGTGATGAAAAGTGAACTAATTTTAGAGCTTTTGCGTAAACTAAGAGCCTTAGGAAAATTTTCTCATCCAAAGATGACATCATTTTAAGGACAGACTATTCTAGCTCTAACTAAGTTTCACCGTGCTCACATCATACTCGCCTCTTTTTGCTATTTACGTACATTAGCACGTCTTTAGAGGATAAGCTGTATTTCTTTATCACTTGGACCGTTCTTGACTCATTTTTTATCTATTTTAAATTAAATTTTGCTTTATTTTACATGTGTCTTCATTAATTCTACGGTGCCGCTAGAATATACTGATGATAGCGATTTTGCTGGTGCTTAACATCCCGCTACGCCTAGCTGAAAAGTTTTTTTTTTTACTTGCATCATTAATTCATTGATCGTTCAATCCCATGATTGGTTGACTGCAACCCTCTACCCTTCCCTATCTAATTCTAGTTCCCTTACCTCCTGGTATCTCTTCTTATGTACTTTTTTCTTTATTTGGTCCATGAACTTATTCCTGGGTCTTCCTCTGGGGACTTTTCCCTCTATTTTGGCTTCAATTATGTTCTTCACAAACTCATTGTCTCAGGGAGTGTCCAATCTATCTTGCTCGTCTTTTCTCATCATACTTCTTGAATTATTTGCTGTATATACTTTCATCATATTCCTAAAATAATTAAATAGTCTTTGCTTCTATTTATAGGACTCTTTCCACGAAAATCTTTTGTGCGTTTCTTACACATAGGTGCATCGTGTATATATTTCAAACCTTCCACTACGAATATTTATTTAAAGTGTAGGTTTCCTAATTAAAGAGTATGGATTGAAAAAATATCCTTTATTATCTGTGGATTTGATGAAACTTTAAAATTACCGAAAAATACACGATACTACGTGCCTTTTGAAACGTGGTGGAATCCGCAGCACAATATTTCTGCTCATATTCCTATAAAGCGAATTTCAAAACTGTAGCCGAAGATAGATTAACAGTTCATTGAGGACTCCACTCCTAATTTCTGTCCCCTAAGGCTTAGCGCCAGAGATGATCTGACTCCCAGTCCTCAGAGAAGGAAGATATAATTATTCTCTGCTGCGACGGAATTCTCGCCTTCAAAGAACTTTTTCATATCCGTCCGTTCATGTCCCTATCTCTCCTCAAGGTCCATCGCAATTCTTTTCCTCTGGACCATTCGGACGGGATGTCTTCCGTATGACGAATGCCTGCGCACTACCTTGAGAATGAGATTTTCGGTGGTCGCGACGATGCGACGCAAGGTCTCACGCGCCATTCGAGAGTCCATTTAAAGGAGTTAAGTCCGGCCGAAGTTGGGGAGACTCCGATTGAATAATCCTTTTTATTATGGAGTTAGAAAGGGCATCGAGTCTCTCTGGCCCTCTTCATTTGTCTTCCCACTCTCCTTCGGCAAAATCCTCTCCACATCTGACATTTAGGTCATCACGCCATTTAATTAGCGATTTACCAAAACCTCTCCATATGCTTACAAATATATTGAATGATCGAAAGCTCGAATAAATTCATCTTGAGTTATTTTATTACCCTATAAATTTTATCAGAAATACCATTTCTAATGCATAATTTCTTTATTATGACGTAACATCAATACAAATCCTTTAACTTAGATTGTTTCATAAGAACAAATAACTATGAAGTAATACACTATTCTCGTTCAATATTGTCATAATACAGCATACTATACATACAGATATTGATCATTGATGATAATTTGATGCATGTCATTAAATAATCTCTAAACTTGGTGTACGTTGCAGCACTTAAATTTTTTTTAATCGCAAAGAGAGACAACAATGCTTCACCGTCTTCATCATCCGTACATGGCAAAAGAAGTATGCGTAGGAATTAAAAGTGATCTAAATTTTGATCGACTGCGAGGCTGATTGATAATGAACCGCAGTGAGTTCATTAAGAAGTAGTTTGTACTAAGCAAGCGTTTATTTCATCACGGGGAAAATAAAAAAAATCTATATTAAACATTTCTTCACAATTTTCACTTTTCCCTTAACGGAGGAATTGCAAAAGGAAAGCCTGAAACTGTCAGTTCTGTTTAAGTAAGTTCCATATGAGTCACCATACAAATAGTAAGCAGTCTCAATCAGCCCGACAAGAGCCCCTGAATCGTGGTCTTACGCTGAAGCACCCCACTTCAACACAGGATGAGAACTCACAGCCATTCGCCTTATCCACTTCTTGGAATTTTCACTCCAACGAAAGGGGGCAGTTACGAGGGACCTCGGAGCAAATTTTTTATACTTTAAAAGCGAATGCTGACGCCTGCCTGCATTAATATTTTCCTTCCCTCACCTCTTCCGTTTATAATCCTTCCACCCGCTTGTATGGAGACATGGCGACGTTAACTCTGTGATCACCCCTGGAGACGCATGGAACCAAAATCCCTTTATCTTCGTGTTTCGTCCTCTCCTATCTTTCCTTCTCCTTCAATTTCGGTTCCCTCCGGGCTGAAGGTGTACCTTGTTAACCTCAAATAAGAGTCTCCAAAAATCCAAGTAATGCAGCCTTCCACGAACTGCATGAAATGATATCTCCGAGATTACCAATTTGTCCGGTGTCCTTCACTATTCCCCGTCGCTTCCTAGCCACGACTATCCAGCTATTGAAATGGCGTTAAGGATTGCTTTTAAGGATTCGTCTTTCATCCCAAACTCGATTTGTGTCGAGGGGGATCCGTGTGGTAAACGTAGCGCAGAGCACGCTCGGTGACCTTGGTCTCGCAGATGGCTGCGTGCGCAGGAAACCACAACGGACAGGGATGAGAGTGTGCTGTATAATATCCCCCGGCGACCTTACATCGTGCCTTAATTGATCAAGGACCGGTGACCGGAAATTAAGACTTGAATGGGGCTTATCTTTTATGGTAAAAGAGACCCTGAAAGGCTAAATTCTATTGACATCCTTCCAGAATAAGGATTCAGTCGGTACTCTTCGGGCTCGTCTTTTGTCGTCAAGATTCAAATGGAGAGTTTCAACTAGTAAGGTATCATTAGAGAGTATGTTATTAAGCAACCTTAGAGGAAAATAACTGGCGAAAAATATCTCTTTTCCAAATATTTATTATGCCTTTTGACCCAATCATATCACTATGAGTGCCCAAAGAGGTTTGGTTTAAAAATGGTTTATTTCTGAACCGCGATCTTTTTCCACTCATTCTTCTCATCGGTTTACCTCAGTCGTTACCTTCGCTTCAATTATTGATTGTTCTTTCGTCGAAATTTTTCCAGGTCTAATTTTCATTAGACATATGAGATGTGGGTGTGGAGAAGAACGGAGAATGTGAGGTGGACGGAGAGGAGGACTAACGAGGAAGTGCTTGAGTTGGTGGGCGAGGAAAAGAAACTTCTTAATGAAATTCGAGACCGGCAGGTGGCTGGAGGATGTAATAAAGGGTGAGGGATTGCTGAGGAATGTGATCGAGGGAAGGATATTGGGCAAGAGAGGAAGAGGATGAAGGAGGATAGGTTTCATTGACAGGATGAAGAAGGGTAGATCGTATGCTGAGGCGAAAAAGGATATTCTAGAGCGGGATATGCCCTTGAAAAAGTAAAAAAAAATGGGAGGAGATTCTCTCACATTCAATAAAACTTATTTAAACCGGTAGAAAACTTTTAAAAAATTAATTATTACATGTATCCTTAATTTTTCACTCAAGATAAATTAGCGTAGTTTTAAATGTAGCGAATTATGATTATAATAAAAACGCGGGACGGATACAGCTGCTAGAATTTAATTTCCACGCAAAGGTAAAAGAGATAAAACAGGAGGACTCGATAGAATTTGACAAGCGAAATAAAAACTAAGGGATCACGATTACCCAAGACTGAGGTTTTACAGCATCTGGAGGGTTTCTAGGTGACATATAACTAAGGGGCAAAAAACCTCGATAAAAATGCGTAGACGAGAGCCAAATAGGAAATCCATATGGAGCAAGCAACTCAGCCAACGTATTGACCGTCACGCATTTGAAAAATCTTTTCAAGTTCAGTCGAAACGATAAGAATCCATCTTTAAATTCGTAGCTTAGGATATTATTTTGTTGTACGAATCGAAGTTTTCCGTTCCAATGTATTCATTAGTCAGCGTAAATTAGGTATTGTCTGCGTTACTAAAATATTCGCTGCTACCTTTACGTTAGTGGACAAGTGTTCAAAACTTTGGAAAAGCTTGACCCATTTTTTTTTTCACAGTAATGGTGATAATTCTTCACGCCAATTGGCGTAGGTCATTTTTATTATCATATCAGTATTTAATTTTTTATACCTAAATTTATCAATTAAAAATGTCTCTTTATCTTATGAGAAAACTCACTATGAAATAATTCATTTTCCTGAATATTACATGGAGAAAAATCTTTTTTAATAGAGTATCCGCTCTAATCAATATAACATCTTTTCCTCGGATTTGAGGTTTTCGTAACTGGTTAAGAATTGGCCAAGACATAGCATAGCAAATTGTGACTCACAAGTTACGATAACAGCACACGGAAAAGACACGCACAAATTTGTAATAACTAGGGCTCACTAATTCATTCCAATTTTTCGAAATAGGGACAGATCGCAGGCTTGAGTCTTGCAAGCACCCTTCATTTCTCTCTCTCTCTCAAGCGATTTTTCTCGGAAGCCTCCAATTGATGGAATGATTCCGTCACATAGATAAGTCGTCTTTTCGCAATAATTTTTTTCTCCCTTCTCTACCACTCGTTCGATGTTTTTTCAGCCCTTTTTCGTGCCCCCCCCCCCCCTCTTGTCCCAATACCTCACATTTTCCCTGCAATATCATCTCCCTTTAGCCCTCCAAACGTCCATCTCCTCTTCCCCTCCCTCCCCTTCCAAACCACGCCCACTCTTCCCACAATTCCCTCCGACCCCATTCATCACGACACCCGTTCGGGGGGCCGTCGAACTGCATCATTACCGCGGGGAATCAGGGGGAGAGGCGAAGGGCGTCCCACACGAAACGACGAGAACTACCATCACCGCTCCCGAGCACACGCTCTGCATTGTCTCACTAGCGTCGGGGAATAAGACGGGATGACGTGAGGGAGAGGGATGGCACATACATCAGAGGGTGGGCATGATAGAACGAGTGGGAGACGCATAAATGCGAAGTGGGCAGGAACGGGCGAGGATAAGAAGAGAGGAAGAGCACAACTCGGAAAATCGTCCACACTTCCCAGGGAACTGGGCGGCCTCTTTTAACGAGCGTGAGTCGTAACGAGACCGGAGGCATCGAAGTCGAGGAAACAGGTAGTGTCTTCTTTCGAACGCAGAGGAGCTTCTATTAACCCTCATAATGAAATCCTACCGCAACCACCTGTCTCCACTTACAATGTCCTCAGCGCCAACCCCCTCACACAGCGCCCTCCCTCAATCAGCGCAATAACTCACTCACTCCTGCATTGGGATGAGACAGTTCAAAGGAAGTATGACAGAAACATAGGACACTCCGATTCCGGTAGTTCCTCTGTATTTTTTCCTTAATGTCAGAACTATTTCGCCCGGTGTTAGTTTTCCTTTTTTCTTCAATTATCTTGCTTTAAAAAATGAAGGAATGATCCGATTTACGTTTTTCTGCCGTTTCCGATTCTTTCTCCTATCTTATAAATAATATAATTAGCTTTATTTTTTGGGTCATCTACCGTTTACGGTCGTTTTGAATTGAACAGAGTTATACTCCTTCACTGGGATTTGACAGTTCAAAGGGAGGATGACAGAAACATAAATGGGCACTTCGATTCCCGTAGTTCTTCTTTATTTTTTTCCCTAATGCTACAACTATTTCGTTTGGCTTTAGTTTTCCTTTTTTCTCCAATAATCCTGTGTTATATAAAGGGGGGAATGATCTTGCTTTCGTTTTTTTACCGTTTCCCATTCTTTCTTCTGTTTATAAATAGTATAATTAGCTTTATTTTTTGAGTTATCTACCATTTACGGAAGGTTTGAATTGAGTAGAGTAAAAATCCTTCACTGGGATTTGACAGTCCAGAAGAACGTTGATAGAAACTAGAGGGCCACACCGATTCCGGTAGTTATTTTGTGTTTTTTCCTTAATATCACAACTATTTCATCTTGCTTTAGTTTTTCGTTTCTCAACCGTTTCTCATTCTTTCTCCTGTCTTATAAATAATATCATTAGCTTAACTTTTTTGTAATATACCGTTTACGGAGGTTTAAATTGAGCAAAGTAAAAATCCTGTAGATTTTCAGGATATATAGGGTTTTTACTTTGACCGTACCATCTCCATTATCCTTCACACTCACAATTCAAATGTTTCTAGTTTACTAGAAACCTTTCTTCCATAGTCTATTTTTCGTACAGAAATTGCATTGTATGAATTCAAAATAAAGTTTTCATAATGACAGTTCGTATAAGTGAAGAAAGGCTGGAATTCACCAATAAGTAACCGATTAGGTTTGAAGAAAGCCCACACGATAATTAACTCAGCACCTTTAGCATTACAATGATGGTCAACCAGCAATGTTTTCTGTGACAAGATCAGTTCTGTCTTCCATTTTTCTAAATTATAACTGACGTATTACAATGGAATTTCAAGTGAGATGGGGCAAAAAAGGATACGCTAGAGACAGATAGGCCCCGGAAAGTGTAGAAAACCGGGAGGTAATTCTCTGACATTCAGCAAAACCTACTTTTACCGGTAGAATACTTTTTTCAAAATTCAGTGAATAAACATATTTTGCGGACTGTGTAGCCTTATTCGATATAAGCAGACCAATGGATTTCTCAAGCTCACAATGGTATTCAATAAACTATTTAAATGATGTAGCGTATGGGGCCTGCTAACGCTCACTTCAATGGCCGCTACAGTTTAATGAAATAATGAATTACTTAGTGCTCCGCAAAAGATTTATTACATTCTTATGATCCGGGCTTCATCGCTGCGCGACATTATTAGGTGCAGACAAAACTAAGTAATTCATTTTCAAAAAACTATGGAACAAGCCGCGCATTGACTTTAACGGAGTCACGCGCTAGTGATCACACAACTGAGTGAAATTCACGGTAGAATAATCATTTGCATGAACTAGGAATCAAGCCCAGATCCCTCGATTTGCCGCCGAGTGCTCTAACCAGTTAAACTACCCAGGCATCCTCTTCCGCGGTGAATCTCATGGGGCTTTAAGGAGTACGTTGTTCTCTCAGGTACCGTGCATATAATGCCAGAGGTACCAGAATGCGAGAACCAAGCGCTACAGTCCACGGGGTAAAGCCCAAATTTTAACACTTTGAGGACAATTTGCTCCTTAAATCCCCTTGAGATTCACCGTGGAAGGGGACGCCAGGATAGCTAAACTATTAGAGCACTCGGCTAATTCAGAGCTTTAGAGCACTTGGCGCTAATCTAGGGATCTGGGTTCGATTTCCAGTCCAGGCTAATGATTTTTCCACTGTGAATTTCACACAATTATGTAATTCATCATTTCATTAAGAAGAAATTCCACCAAATAACCGCCAATACCATTAATTTTCTAGAGCTTTATTCACCAGAGTAATGATAATTGCTTCTAGTAAGGTCATTCTTGCCCGATAGGTCGAAGGTTAGGAGAGAGAAATATGATTGAGAGTCCCTCCAGAGTCTTTTCCTGAAAATTTCCTCTCAAAAACGAGTCCCCTCCATCACGGACTCATGGAGAGCGGTGAGTGAATAGAAATAGAGTCCTTTAAGTCAAATACGCACGTCCCCAGATTCACAATAAATCCGTCCGAAATGAGATGTAAGCTGGAGCCGCTTGTGAGGAGGTGTCAACTCCGTTTTATTTTGAGAACCGTTTGAAAAATAAAAGTAAGGGATCTCAGATGTTTAGGTGGAAATAGAACGCTCAGTGTAAATTGGTGCGGCACCAATTCCCATGGCGCAGTTCATTGCCGAGGCGTTTCTAAAAGGAAAAGTGTTTACGAGTGCCGGAGTAATTTAAGTGTTGCACAGAGCCACGACGCAGTATTTCTGAGCGAACGCCAATCGCAGAATTTATCTCCGATGCCAGATCAGGAAATAATTTTGTTTTTTTCACTCTTTTTATAACCGCATTTTACGACGCACTTCAAAGATTAGCATCGTGTTTCTTGACGTTTACTCAATTACCCCAAGTATCACTTCATCACATGAATTTTAACTCTCAACTTCAAAGCAATTTCCTTACGCTGAATTTTATTTGTAGAGAGAGGCTTTGAGTGCAATTGGAAGAGCAAACAACTTGGTTCAAGTTCAGAAACACATTTTCCAACCCAAAAATTCAAAACACCTTCCTAATTCATCTCATAATCTATTGTTTATTGCGTAGAATGATGGTTTTGGTACAAATTTTGCTATATTCAACATCAATTTAAGCATAAAATTCTATAAGTCGCCTACGTAACACATGTTCTTCCAATTAAGTACAATAAGTAAAATTTAAAGTTTCTCAAACACGTATTCATTTATTGAGTAAACGTATTTCTTTGTTAGATGGTTAAGCATTCGTTATACATGACTTCTTTAATCATTAAACATCCTGTTAGAATGGAAATACACGACGTATCGGCCACCAGAATCAACCGGAAATCCACTTACGGTAGGTACTTGGAAGCCTTCTCACAGATGGTCAGTCACGGAGAAAGGCATTACGAGGAGGGGAACTCGAGAACAAATTCCATTTTGAGCAGAGAATAAAATTCACCTCTTCAATTATTCGGAAGCCCTCACACCGGGTTATTTACTTAAAACGTGGAAACACGAATGAATGGTGTTGGGCCGAGATACAGAGAACAGAGGTGGAGAGGGAAGGTTACCTTCTCTTCGTCTATTCGAGAAGTGACAAGGAAATCGAATTAGAAAACCAGAGTCCGTCCATTCAAAGAGGACAGTTGGTTCGACGCCATTGATGGTGACCTGGAAAAACGGAGGGGATGAAAAATGCTGTGGGGTCCTGACACAGAAATTGATCAGTTGAACAATGAAGGATCTGATTGAAACGGAGAGAGACCTCAGTCCACTGTCACACGGATCGGTTTCCCACAACTTGCGCTGGCTAGAGGATAGAATGATTCCTTTCAACTCTGGACATCTTGATCGGGGTATATGTACTCAGGAGGCTGTACACAAGACTTTTTAACGAACCGTCAGATCAAGGTATGGAGCGTGTCTTCCGATACCAATGATATATAATTTGAGTTTTAAGTTTAAGTTTATTAAGTTTTTTTAATTAACGGGCAATTCAGGATACGTATTCCACAATTATAGATCAAAAACGTATATGATAGTGAATAATTTATGTCCGGTTTGATAATCTTTGGTAAAATTATATCTTCGTATAAAAATTTCGAAAGTGATGCGCTCCACCTTCGATAACGCTCACGTCATCCAGGCGACAGTCCACTGTAATATAATAGCCCAAAATCTCTGTTTACTCACATAAAAGTACCTCATCTTAACGTCATCTCATGGAGTCAGCCAACGTTAACCAGACACTGAAATCGAGCCTCTGGAGCAGAGTTCCCCAATTTTTTTTCGAGGCAGCCCCTTGGCCTCAAAAAGCTTAAAAAGATCGAAAATTTAAGCTCTTAAACTATAAACTACATTACCAAATCGCGTATATTATAAAAATAAAATTTAAAACTGTTGCGATAAATCAAATTTTTGTTTTAAATCCAAAAGATGGATGGCAAAAATTAAAAGATTCTCCAATGCCCGTAAAAATGGCACCACTCGTCAAACATGCGACCACACAACACTTACTGTGCTGGTTTGCGAGAAAAGGGGATTGCACAGCAGGGACCAACCACAGCCTCTCTACCAGAAAACCCTCCTGTGATGGTTTACGGGAATGTTACTTCCTCGCCAGTGACCACCACAGACACTCACACACAACCCAGTTGGGATCCAGTAAGTGTTTTGTGGTTGCATGTTTGACGAGTGGTGCCATTTTTACGGCCATTGGAGAATATTTTAATTTTTGCTATCTTGAGAGGCCGTAGAGCTCAATTTCCTTTGATTTAAAAAATGGATAGTTTATTCATTCCAGAACATGTGCGTAAATGTACAGAACAAATCAAATCTTCTACGAAAACAAAAGTTAGTTCACATTAAGTATCAAAACATCAAAATAAATCTTAAAAAGATCTTATTTAAGGAAAATGTTAGTTTAAACTTTCTGTGTCCATTATTTATTGCATCCTAAATAAAGTTGTTTAGTTCAAATGGTTCCTCCCATCTACAAACCATAAAACGCCGAGTCTCACCATTTACCCATGGTAACAGAGGTAAAGAATGTTTACCAGAGACCATAACCTATAGTCACTGCTCGGTAAGGTCCCTGACTCTGGCGCCCCTTGCTTCTTTTCAGCCTCCTCTAGAGTACCGCACCCCAGGGTGTGGTGGCGCCGGCTTTGGGTACCTAAGCATTTAGATATCGGCATGAATTTTTTTTAACAACATATATTTCGCAATTGTACGATTCCATTTGATTATGATTGTTCATTAATTATATAGATTACAAGATTCCTAAATATATGAAACTGCTTCGCTGTAAATATTTCATGATTGCATTTAATTTTCCCATGGAGACAGTTTTGATTCTCAATGAATTAAACATTAAGCTGAACACTATCGACACTGGTCGCGAAAAATAACAATGGCCGTGAAAAGTGAAATTCTCATGGATACTTTTCGTTATTTATTGGTATTTCTTAATAAAGATATCCCACAATATAATGCCAGAAACGATCAATATGACTAAAATGTAATTGCATATTATAAACTCTAATTGGTAAACATGCCCTCTAAATGATATGAACCAATACATTTACCTGTAACTGCTACTCTTTCCGGATAATTAACTAAAAATAAAATGATTTTGAATGCAATAGTGGGTAAAACTAACGTTTTTCTGTCAAATCAAAATTTCCGTTTCTCGAAAACTCTTCAAAAGAAGCGACTTTTGTGAGGGAATGGAAAGGTAATAAAAATAAGGCGCCAAATCAACTTTTTTTTTATTTAATATAAAAACAACAGCAATCGAACATATGATGTCTAAGTTCAATTTAAATGGCGCTGAATTAAGCTCATACAGTATGAAAAAGTGTTCATTGAAAAAAATCGCCAAACTAACTGCTTATTTTCAAGATTAATCATATATCCTTGTGCATCCTATACCTACCTAATTACCGTCTTTCTCTCTCCCAGTGAACCCTTTCTTACAGCCTCGCTGAATTGGTCCATACTATTTCATCTGGCCACCCTTCCCTTGATCTCTCCACACCCTTTCAAATGTACAGCAACCGCCTCAAAATTGTTTTCACTTTATTCCCCCATTTCCGAATTGTTGTCTTTAGTTGTTTATTAATGCTGGTAATTAATGCTTTTATCAATGCTGTTATTTTTTATTCATGTTCTCTCATTTTATTTTTTTCTAATTTCACAGATTTTGTTTCACAGTTAACTCTAAAGACCACTGCTGGCTGCTTGCGGTATTTTTTTAACATTAACCAAATAACTACAACTTTTCATCAGTTAAGGCAGAATTTTTAAACAAAGTGTTTTTGGACACTTGCAGTCACTGTGTAGCCTTCTTAATCAAAAATAGTTTTTCATTGATTTAAAACCCGAATGCCAGGGGTACATAACAGCCAGTTGTATGACAACAACAGGAAAATCACTTCGAATATTGAAAAACACGTCGACGAATTTTCTTTCTTTTCTGAACCCAATCCTTAAGGAAAAAATTCCAAAATACTTTAAAACACTTTTTTTACTTGAGGATGTATCCTCGCGGAGAAGACCATTGCCCTAAAATGATAAAAGAGAGACATCTTACTGAACGCAACTTTCACAATCATTCAATCAGATTTTCTCTAAGTCCACCACCTAAAAAGACAACAGTAAAGTAAATCGAGGCAAACTAGGTGAACACTTTTTTTTCCGATTGTTCCCAGATCGGACTTAATTGAAGCTCCCCCGGCAACTCGCCTAATTAGTCGAAGTTGAATGCCAATGCCAATTGGCGAAAGAGTTGTGCGTCGGAGAATTTGGGTCAAAAAATGTACTCCACATCTTTGCTGAATGAATGGGGAGGAAAAAAAGATCGGACTCGAAACAACAGTTCGGTACGATTTTCTGCGCTCGCAAATTAGACGGTGGGCATAGCCACTTGGATTCAGCATTTAGGAGGCCGTAAAAGACCAATGACTGGTATACAGTCTACATATCCTAGGGCTTAATGAAGAACCGAGAGAGAAACTGTGTTTCATGCCAATACTTCATATCGGATGGATACTCTACGCTCGAAATTTCCAACCAGAGGCGGATGGGATTATTTGACTCCGAATAAAAGGGGCACGTCTATTCTCGAGCGAGGAACACGTGGACTTTATTTTCCTGGACATCGTACTGCTGAAACTAGTCATATAAAAATAAATATAACTTCCCAATTAGCACCTGCAATCACGAATAAATGATTCGCGATGAATTGAAACTTAGCGTTGCACATCACTAGCTAGGAAATCTGAGGCCAAGTATCCACAACGCGGGATGATTCAAAGAGAAAAAAATATAGCGATGATTGAAATACATTGTGATTTTTCTTTTTTAAACTATATCATCGATGTAATTGAGCGTAAAAACGGTGAAAAATATAACTTCAAAGGCTAATCTGTTACAAAAATTAAGCAATGCTTAAATAATACAAGTTCCTTTGTCACTTTGTGGTATTCAAAATATTTAGTGAATACATTTACAACACCACAGATTTAAAAAAAAACACTATCCGGGTCAGGAAGTGAATATGACGCTTAAGCATTGAAATCCGGGTTGTGTGTTTTTTTGAATCAGTGGTGTTGAAATTTTGTCATTAAATATTTTAAACAATGCTTCGCTAATTACGGCTTATAATCCCACTTAAGTTTCCAAGATGCATCATCACGAGTCTCTGTCGACTGAGTACAAGAAATAAAGCTGCACAATTCAGTAAAGACATAATATTAGCGTATAAGTACATTCTTTTCCAAGAAAAGCTTCATTTATCAGGCATTACGTGAAGCATGAGTCTTCAGAGTAGCGCCAGGTGTCATAAAAATACAATTATAATACCTCTGAGGTAAATAAAGAGTTATTTTTCAACAGCTAAAAGTATCTATATTTATCCAATTTCTTTATTTAAAAACTACTGGATTCTCTCGAATTAATGTTGATGCAAAAATAATTTTCATCGGGCACAGTTCCATCGCGCCCGTCCGATACGCCCACCACAAGGATTGAAATAACTCCGGATTCTCTTTCACGATAAAATTCACCGGCTCAAATTCTATGGATTCCCGAAATCAATTCGGAAACAATCTCTGACAATAAAAGGAAATACAAACCTTAAAATAGCAAGAATACTGTGAGGTGAGTTTATGGTTTATTTCCTTTATTTGACTTCAACGTTTTATTGATGCCTGTTTACGATATTAGGTTTTTTTATTGATGAAAGGAAACTGTCGGTGAGGGGGCTGTCAATATATCAATCGGTGGACGCAATGTTTGAGTAAATCTGGGTAAATGGCCAGATTTGCGGGGAGTACTAGCCTCCCGCGCAGAGGGATCGGATTCAATTCCTCACAAACTGTTTCATGGTCAATCCGATTCCTACTTGGAGTATTTACGAAGAGCACTTCGAGTAATGTTGTGCGTCCGCTGGATGGGACGTTAAATTCTTGATCCTCACGCCGGATTCCGCAAACATTGGCCTTATGACGACATTGGGCTTCTCTTCTCTTTTCTTGCATTGTTTCCGTCCCTATCACTACGTTTATCAATCGAACTCAGATCGATACGAACTCGGACCGATCTGAACATTCTATGCCAGCCGACTCGGATCGCCTGGCTTACCAATGCGAAATCGATTGAAATGTCGATTTGAATCGGTTGATACCATATATTGAAATATCGATTTGAAATCTCAGACTGGCAGAGAAAGCGGGCCGAGTTAGCCCGATTCTCACATCGATCCCACTAGCCCGTTGCATTTTTCCATACTGAGCTGAACCGGTAAAGGATCTGAGATCTAAACCGGATCTGAGTTCGATTGGTAATCGTAGTGTACGAACTATTCTAATCATCGAGGTAGATGAAGAGGGCGCTTGCAATGGTGGCCAATGCAAGAAGCTGTAACCGTGGGCGTGGCTGTCCGCCATCTTTGATTACCCATATTTTCCTTTCTTTTTTTCCGAATATCGTTTACGGACTGAAAATGTTTTTCTTCAATGACATACTAGAAACCAGCATGTATTGGATTCTTTGATGTGCATTCTCCACACACATATTTCTTTATAAAAAAAATGCTGTTTCTTCACCATGATCAGTTGCTTATGGTAAAAATATGACCTATAAATCTCTTATCGATGTATTACATATGATGTGTTATCTTAGGCTATGTGTGGTCAGATATTTTGGAGATAATGATACGTCATTTGTTCCATAAATTAACTGCTGTCTGATTCTGTCCGTTATGCTAATTTTTAACGGTTTTATATGGATGAATTTAAACTGCATTTTTGGTTTTACAGTTCGTCTCAAGTGTTTGTTGAAAAAAAGCATGACATGATGCGCAAATACGACAGATTTCAGACAACACTGTATAAATTAACAATAATTCCCGTTCCCGGTGAAAACTATGGTAAAAACGAATAAATTCATTGCACTAAGTTACTAATACATATGTTTCACGATTTATCTGCCATACATTTTAACATTTGGTAGATATTTTTTATTTACATCCATTAACTCGTCCATTCCCTCGTGCTATTCAAATGAAAGTGAGGAAAGAGCAGGGATAAATACCATGGTTGTTATTCCGGTTGTCAGCCTAGAGTTTGATAACGTAATGCCCTCTCCATATACCTCAATGATCCTACCTTGGTGTATTATGGCTACCTGCCATAATACACTGAAAAGTGCGAAACAGATATGACACACAATGATGAGTCATCTGAAGTTCTTGCTTCAAGACTATGCAACAGAACACGTGTATGCTATCCTTATAATGTATTGTTATAGGAGTCAGAAAAAGATGGTGCTTGTGACATCTGAAATCGTGCCTGATTTAAGTGTATATGTGCTTGAGTCGGGATACCGCGAGAAAAACTGGAAAAAGTCGCCTGCACCATAGAAAATGTGCTGTTTTTAAGCCTGTTTTTGTGATTCAGTTTTGTCTCTCCTATTGCACAGAAAAAACAAAGAAAGGCGTTTTTCGTAATGGATTTCATATTATGCATTCTCTGTCAGTCATTTCTATTACATACACGTTACAAAACAGGCTTAAAATTTCAAATTAACATTGATAACGCCCGGCAACGCCGGAAGTCTTACATGCCCTTACATCACAAGCCTGGGAGTTGCTCTGGAGACAAATGTACTCCCAAAAAGCGTCTATATCGTAAACATGCTCGGAGAATATTTTGTGCAGCCGGCGTGAGCTATTTTGAATAAATAGGGTATTTAATGACTTGCGACCATGGTCGCAAGTCATTAAATTCATTGTGGAAAAACAAAGTTTAACCTATTCATACTGTTTAGCAAATTCCACAAATTATCTCCGACAACCACCAACTTTATGCCTTTTCTGAGAATCAGTAGCGCGACTTATTATATCTTGTGTATGCATTATTAAAAAAATTTATTTTTAAGTTTTCAAACTGATTCTTGATTTTTATTTTTTTATTTTGAGTATATTAGCTTTATTTATTGGTCATGAGGTACGCTTAAAAGAAGAGATGGGGCAAGATTGAGAGAAGAGATTTGAGATGAAAAGTAAAAGTTGACAAGATTGCACTTCCAAAAACTGCATTTTAAGGCCGATGAATTGCTGTGATAGGAAAATGTTTATATATTAGATGTTTTCCGACGTTAAATAAGTAAGATGTGAAGTGGTTCTTCCTTTCTGAATGCAAAAGAATCTGATTTGATAGAGGTGGTGACAAAATTTCGTCCAATGATATAAATAATTACTGATCAGGCGAAAGAGTCACAAATGATGACCAAAGCCAGGTTGATCTTTACACAATTAAACGGCCGGAATTTTCTACCCCTTCAATGGGCCAACAGCCATTTTGAATAAATTGCTATTTTCTCAAAAAATAATGCTGGTTCTTCACCATCATGAGTTCGTTATGGTAAATAACTATGATATAAAAACCTCTAATCAATAAATTATGTATTACTTCTTATCTTAGGTAATATATAACAAACATTAGTGAGATTATAATACGTCATTTTGTGCTTTAAATTTGTTTCTGTCTGATTCTGACCTTTATCCCAGTTTTTTGCGGTTTTATGTAGATGAAAATATAGAATATGACTGCTGTTTTGGTTTTGCAATTCGTATCAACTTTCTGTTGAAAAAAGCATGAAGTGAAGCGCAAAGACAAAAAAATTCAGACGAAACTATAGAAAAGTTAAATAGAACCAAATATAATGGGAAACAAGAGTGGAGGTTGGGGAAATGGGGAGGAAGGGAAAGTTGGGGGGAGAGTGGATTCTCCGCAAATTCAACATATGCTCTAAGGAGGTTAGAGCGCGATTCGTGAGTCATTGAGTGCAGATTTTAATAACTATACAAGTAAGTAAAAAAAACATTCTTGGATTACACTTCGCTGAAATTCGTCAATTTATACGTGTGAAATAACATGCATGCTGCAATATAAACGATACAAGAATTATAATTTGACATTTTTGGCCCAACTAAAGCATTGCAATGACTTGGGTTTATGACACGGCATTCGAAATTAATGCGAAAATGTTCTGTGAATGCGAGTTTTTTTTTACTCGGCAAGAAGGCTTCATATATCTTAGGAACAATTATAATGATATTTTACATAATTTTTTCACATTTAGGAGAAAATCTGTATTTATATAATCAAATCATTTTGAAATATGTATCAAGTGTAAGGCTATGTGTTAAAAAAGCATTTAATTGTAAAGAAAGCAGGGTTGAAATTCGCTATGAAAAAATCATTTGACTTGACCGGGATTCGAACCTCCAATTATGTATGTGTACATTTAGCTTTACGCTAATTTGAGCATAGTCAATAATTTCTTCAACCATCTCAATGCACCATGAGCCTGAATGCAATTGTGTATGCTAGAAAATGAGGAAAAAACTAGCATTTAGCCAAAATGGCCAAGTTGGTCGTTCTAGGAAATAATTCAAAATTAAGATGAAATATTCCATTCATAAAAAAATTTGTTACGCCTTCTAAAAGAGATAAAAAATGATAAGTGATCACTTTATAAAATATTTATGTAGTGATTGGTTCAATAAAGGCATTCTCCAAAAAGGCCAAATTTATACAAAATGGCTCAGCTGCCCGTTCTAGTTCCATCAAGTCTAGCGAAACTGTTGAAAAAAACAAGAGATTCTTTAAGTTTACCATACAAACTTAAAGAAATGATTTCACGTAATAAACTATGGATATAATATGTGTCGTGCGCTGTATTCAAGAAGTTAACCATTGAAATTCGACAAGAGAAGGTTTTAAACGAAAGAGCAGAGGGGATGTATTATGTTCCATTTTGCTGTGTCTCTCATATAAAATGCTTTGAGCACTCGTCATGTAAAATGTCTGTATGCATGCATCTAAAAGAACTGAAGATTGAGGGGATGAAAAAATCTCTTGACAAGCCAGATGGTTCCGGAAAGATTACAACGGTGGTATTCAAAGATGTACTAAAGCACACTAACTTTTGGATGAGAGCCCAGGGAGACACGGAATACTCAATGTCAAATTAAATTCAATTCATGCGTATCAAACAAAAGATTTTAATTGCGACACCGGGAAAATCTTGTCAGTCACGTTCCGCAATCACTCTAAACGCAGGCCTTTGGGTGAGGGGTAACTCAAAGGTTGAGTTGTTTACTATCATTATGGTATTGAACATGTCAAACACTACGAAAGAACAAAGTGAATAGGAAAATAGACGTAGTAATAGAATCACAGTGCTTTAGGCATTCTACATCTACATACTACCCAGCAAGCCGCCACATGGGGGTGTGGTAGGGGGTGTTAGGACACCAACCGGGTAAAGACGTAAGGGATACGGCTTTGAGAGGGAAATGGTGACATATATTATGGGAGTGTGTTTAGTGGAGCTGATTGTTTATTGTGGTCGCTTATTGTGTGCGGATGGAACGAGTTTTTGTATCCATCTGTTCGGCAATGTATCTCTCTTATTTTATCGCTTCTGTCAGATCTAGAGATGCAGTGAGGTGTCATCAAAATATTCTCTGTGTCGCTCTGAAACACACCTGTTCTGAATTTCTAAAGAAACCTAAGCCTACCGCGAGGCCTCTGTATTTCTAGGGGCTCCCACATAAATCCCTGTAAAATCTGAGAAACATCAAATGTTCGCTCATAGTAGTTGTTAATAAAGCGCGCAGCTTTCCTTTGTATTTTATTCTTTTTTTTGTTAAATCTTTATGACCAAGGCCCCAAATGCTCACAGTGTATTCGTGGTGTGGCCTAACCAGAGTGAAGTGCACCTCTCTTTTACCTTATCATCCGAGGGCCGTCTTATTATACGCTTAATGAATCTTAGTTTCTTTAATACTGTGCCGCATGTGTTTTGTATGTGCGTTCCCCACTATATATCTGAAGTAAATGTAATTCCAAATTATTTAACATTAGGTATCTGAATATTGTTTGTTTACTACACCCACAGTTTTATGTGCCATTTGTGTGACGACTTTTGCTAGAAGTGTTCTGTGGTGCATTTACTAAGATATAGTTATAGCCCACAATCCTGAAATCACGAATAAATGTCGTTAAGCATTGTTTTTATCACGCGTATCTTTTGATAACAACGCTTTTTAGTAGCTTCACCTGACAACTACTGCAGGAAATTTTACCAGTGGGATCGTATGATTCATTTTTCAACTTTTACTCAATGAAAGAGGTAGCTTTATCTGATTCTATACTTTCTTTCTCGAAAATGACCCGGGTCTGGGCACATTATGACACTTTCAAGGTGCATGCTTTTGAGTGGTCCGCTGATATATATTTCCATAGAATGGAGGGAGTGAGAATGGCTGTGGAAGAAAGGGGTGGGATGATGAAGATGGCTATGGAATGTTTGTGCGAATAAACCGGCAGGAGAGTGAGGAAAGTTGACTTATGGAAACGATTGAGACTAGTGGGTGGTGTGTAAGGTTAAGTGTACGAGATGTGATGGGTTTTGGAACATAATTCCATTACAAAGTTTAAAATCCTCGGGTAAATTCACAATTTATAAATGCTCTATATACACCAGTTTCCGCCGTAAGTTCACGTACAGTTCATGGCATGTAAAATTTGAGGTTCAAAAGTACATCAATGGTTTTCATCATAAATACTTGTCTTGACATTCCAGAAGAATTATCACGGCTCAAAGAAAACGTCTAGATTACCACTTGCATCACGAAGAATAAGTATCACCGATTTCCACCGAGTAACGCTAGAGTAGGTCTCACGTAGGTAACTTGCCAATTTAATGGTTCGTTTCCATTAATTCCTTTTCGTGACCAACTATAATATATTATACCTAATAAACTAACTAATAGAAAGAATAAATTAAAATATATAGACAATATTATTATTATTTAGACCCAGGCAAACCTAAATTAAGGCGTAAATTTCTGCAGCATAGCGTCTGATTCCTTCGTGCCTGCTTGATTTGAGCATTACTGGATAAATGATAAGTAACATCAGATGCTAAACACCAGGGAGAATATTTTTCTGAATCTATTTTATAGTGAGTATTTGAAATTTTACTTTAATTGGTTACATATTTCAGGAAGAAGCAATAAAGTCCACAAAATCTAGTACAATAAAAGTTTCAACAACATCGGCGTTTTATTTTCTTAAATAATTTCTCTTCTTTTCTTTTCTTTTTGTAAACTTCTCGCGTTGTTAATTTGAGACCGAATATGATTCATGAAGATCATTGCAGAAGCAGAACCATTCTTAATATATTTTCATAATCCATAAAGGGATTTGAATTCATTCACAGTGAAGCATAAACTGGTATGCCCTCAAGAAAACAGCATTTTTTCCATAAGGCTTGAGTGACGCCTCGACTCTGTATGACGATTAAAAGAGCAAAATATAGTTCTAAAACCATTATCTTCATCAAATTCTATTTTATATTAACGCTAATAAATGGCTCATAAAATCTCTTCATTGATCCAAAAAAATCTCTCCAGTACCAAATTATCTCAATTCATTTTTAAGCTATATCCCAATATATATATATATATATATATATATATATATATATATATATATATATATATATATATATATATATATATATATATATATATATATATATATATATATATATATATATATATATGTATATATTTATTTATTTATTTACTTATCATAAATGCATAATTTATCAATGCAACGCATGGACAACTTTACGAAATTGTTGAAATGCGAATGATTTCTTCTTTGAGTAATTTTAATTCCCACGTGTATGTCAAACATGCATCGCAAGATTTAAAGACTCGTCTAGATAACAAAGCACCTGAAAACTGATTAAAACTGGTACAAACTAAGGGCTTTCATGCACCATTCCTGCTACATGAAAGTGTAACCGAAATCGTGAAGAATCATTCATTCTCAAACTGAAATTAACTTTTTCCTCCAAAGGACGAAAGCACTTCAGTGGAAAATCCAAGTACAGTAGATGAAGTTTTCCTCATCACGTGAGATACGCTCTTTAGATCAAATCCAGGTCAAAATTTTGCTTTCATACTTAATCCACTTTACCGCTGCTTCATCTTTACTTTCAAATTCAATTGCACCACCTTTAATTCTTCATTGAGATTTGCATGAAAAAATGCGAAACCCGGTTCTGAGTAAATCCGGTAAATTTAATGATTAATTTTGCCTCTAGACTTTGCCTCTTTGTTTTTTCGCATCGAAATAGCTGGAAATCTGACCTGATTATCCATCCAAATCCTTGGATGAAAGTTTCGCTTCAAAAGTCGGTAAAAATCTGCACATTAGAGATACCTCAATTAAGAATGAAAGCATTTTAAACGATAATCTACATTAGGTTGTTTTATTAATATTGTTATTGCTTTCATTTTGACCCCCAAATATTTGTCTAATAATATACACAGGACCAAATTATCGAATTTGCAAATGAAGCATCTGGAAAATTTGGAATAATGTTTCGTTACTCCATAACTCAATAGCAAGGAATGTGAATCATTTAATTTTCATGCTATGAGGTAAAGGACTTAATTATTGTAAATGTACTTTTCCGGGGGTATATATGAAGCAATAAACAAATTAGCGGATATGTTTCCGTAATGTTAAAAATCGAGTCTTTTTACAATAGCATTGTAATGTTTTTTATTTTAGCTATCATAATTCTACATCAAAAAATTAATACTGATAAAAGTAAGTGATAGTATTTGTATCGCCCAGTTAGCTATAAAATGCTTCAGGAGGACAAATACTGACGCTGCTGTAAAAAAAGGCCTTATCACCGTATTAACTTTAATTTTGATGATATGTGGTAAGGAACGCCGTTTTACTTAAAGTATTATGCTTATGTATATTAGTTATATTCGCGGGCTATAATAAGTAGGTACAAATATTGATATTTACTATAGAATGTTGTACACTCTTTCCTCTAATCTTCCTGTTTACTTTTTCGCCTAGAAATAGGAACTCCTGTACCGAACACAATGCATTCAATTTTGAATTATATTCAATCTTTGCCCTCTCCAAACAATGATGCACTTCTCATTAATCAATGTTAAAACCATTGCCATTATCTAAAATTCTTGAGACTATTATTTGTTTCATGCGCGTGTGAGCAGGTGATAATATTCTAATCATGTAAACAACAGAGTTGCAATCCTACCTATAATGGCGTGACCAAGTATGGCAACGTATTTTTTTATGCGTGAAATATTTCAGAAAGTTCCGGTTTAGTTTTTTTCTGACGTGCGATATGGCAGACGCGATTGAAACTACGTCTAAGTAATTTTTCGCCACATACCTATTTAGAGTCATGGTTTCCAAAAAAATATAAACGTTTCACAAATATAGATTGACAAGCAGAAAGAGCCCAGTGGGTGCTTTCAAATTACCGACGTAAGTGGACATTAGTGGACTTCAAGCGACTGTTCTACTTTTCAATCACTTTGTGTAGCTGCTCTTGGAGCTGCAGAATAGATTTGGCTCGTTTGGAGAGGAAATTTTGCGATTAGTATGTTGGTCTAGGAGTATACATTTAGGAATAAGATTTTGAGTAGGCAGAGTAGGTGTTTGGAAGAGGTAATGAGGGGCAAATCGTTGCTAGAGGCCGCTATGGAGGCTATTGGATGAGAGGAGAAGGGGAAGACAAAGTATAGGATTTGTGTATAGGATGATGAGAAATTGGACGTGTACTAAGATGAAAACGTAATTGCATAGAAACCAAGAAGATATTTACTCTCCCACATTTGAACCTTACCGGTAGATTACCTCTATAATGCCCGCCAATCCACCTATTTTGAATAACCCACACCACGCTCCCGAAACAGTAATGAAGTATCTCATCCACAAACGCAGAACCTTGACAGGATACTTAGAAGAGAACTGCTTGCTTCTAGTCCATTTCTCCGACCCTCCATGTGTTCTATTCTTCTCACCAAGGTTTTTTGCGCGATATTTTAAGAGAAGAACCGTCGCGCCGAACCGAAACCAAAGTCGGACGATGGTATTTCTACCGCCAACCTACGCGTGATCCTGCGTCGCCCACGTCCCCATCTTTCAGATGCCACTATCCATTGAAAATAATCCTTTTCCCCACGGAGGAAAGTACTTTTTCGAAAGGTCACCGTCCATCATTTAACACCAAGAGCCTCATAAAACCATAGGGGCGAGGATGGTTGAACCATCCTCGCACGTTATCGGAATGACTCAACTCCCGTGGGGAGAAAAAAATGGCCTCGACATTTTATAATCAATCAGTATTTGTGGAGGATCTCCCGTGGAATACGTTAAATGAAGATAATGGTGGCTACTGACTTCTGCGGACAAGGATTTCTGCCCTCTAAGGAAGATGAATTCCTCGCATTTTTCTGCTCATTCATCTCTAAATCCAGGGTGAATTTAGAGAACATTTGATAAATGCCATTTATTCCTTATTCATGTAACTTCAAAGCAAAAAAAGTCTTTTTCCTTAACATATTGTTCAATAGCATGTTCTTTCTTAAATCAAGCGTGAATTAATGTAGATCTAAATAAGGGAATGGTTGAAACCTCGGAAAAACTGTAATTTCCGACAAGAGATAATGTGGCTTTCGTTAAAAACAGATGGAAGACGTCAATTTCATCAGGAAATTAAACAGAATTACAATGACGGAACCAATCCATTTAAGATTGTGTTATTATTAAAATCACAAAAATATGATTATATGATTATAAAATCTCTTGGGTCTGTCTGCCAGCCTCGTCTCTTTAAAATACTTCCGGACAGGCTTGAAGGTTTAAATTAGGCGGAAAGAGAGATCATCACCACATAGTTGACTGGAAAAAGGTAAAAACTGCAATCAGAAAATAAAAAATTTAATTTGTAACATGTTTTTAATAGCTTTTATGCCAATAAGAAAATCATCGAATACTTAGCAGACGTTTTTTCTTCACCTCTTTTTAAATATTTTCTAAAGAAACAAATGAAATTTGAAATTTTTACAATCTATTAGATGATAGATTTAGCTTTTAATTTTTATACACGCAGGCTTTCTAAAATGCTCCATTTTGTTGTGAAAACAGGCTCCTTGGCACTAAAACTAACCATCGTTCTTTTTTTTCAGCAACATCAACCTAATTTCCTGAGCAATCTCATCATAGATTTTTATGGGAATATATCTCCAGGACTCCTTGGCTCAGTTATATGACCCAAATGTGACCTATATAAAACTTAAGTAGTATTTTTCACTCCAACCTCTTCATCTCCAGTTCACTCCTCGGGGGATACGTACCCTACGTGCACTAGAGTGAAAACAGTGTGAGATACTTTTGTTTTTTTTCGCCAATACTTAATGAGCGGTGTGAAGTGATGTGTAAATTTACTGATGTAGAGTGAATATACAAATCCATATGCTTTGAGGGGTGTTAAGGGTAATGACATTTCTCATATAAGTTTTTAACTTTGAATCATTTTCCTATGGATGTCTTATTTCGAAAACTACGAGGGAGGTCAGTAGTAAATAACTAAAACAAAATCGTATACAATGTGAAAAATTGTATTATATACATTTTTTATGCCCAAAAAATCTTTATGGCCATATTATAATAGAATTAGGAGTGATTTGATATGTTTTCATTCGTGTTAACATTTCAGGACTAATTGAGAGTTTTGTAGGTTAAAAAGGGCTGTGCTTCATATTTCCTTAGAAATAAATATTTTCTCTCCGCACTCCCAAACAATGCCAGAAATAAGATGAAATTTTAGGTAAGTACGTTAAAAAACCGGCATGGATTTAATATAGTGGCCATATCACAATCTATCTTCACGAATGCCTGGTAAACTACTTTGAATACTCATTATTTATGTCACATTGGAGGGATTTTAATCACATGAAGTGTTCATATCTTTCTTCTTTCCGTCGAACTTCATCGAGTATCCTTCTGTAGTTTATAATCAATTTATACTTAATCTCAACTTTAAAACATTTTGGATGAAAAATCTTTCACTAATATAATTGATTAACTCACCCATAATTTATCCATCTTAAAGTATACCTCAAAAGTTCTATAATAAACCTAAGTTGGCTTCATCCCACTCCAACTCATTCAAATGTTTAAGTTTAAATTCATTTCGTGCGAAATTCCACAGAGGAAAAATCATCCACCTTGTTTGGGGATCGAACCAGGATCCCTAGATTTCCAGTCGAGTGCGCAAGCCAGTTGAGCTATCAATTCGTCCTCTTTCCCTGTGGATGTTTGTGCCGGAAATTGAGGGATCTGCTTTAGAGTCCCGGTCAAGGAGGATGGTTTTATTTCTCTGCGGCATTCCGCATACTTGTGCAATGTGGGTGTTCCCGTAAATTTATCCGTGGCTAGTCCCGCTGTTTCTAAATAGGGTTAAAATTCGTTAGTTCCTCGATAAATGATGATGCGTATGCACTCCAGCCTGGGAAAATAATTCATAAAAAATAAATTCACCGAAATGTTCGAATATTGCTAACGCCAGTGACTGAGTGGCGTGATCAATGAAAACTATTTTTTTTAACGTCAAAGACAAGAGTATACGATTTCAAATATATTTCTCACGCACTTGCAAAGGAATCTACTTAAAAAAATGAAAAAATATTTTTCCCTTCAGGTGTTTCCCGAGGCTCGGCGGCGCGCGCCCTGCGAATGACTGGCCAACTGACTAGGACGAAGAGGATGGAAAGTTCGCCTTCCGCCCTTGTGCGTCAAAAGGCTCTGTTCTGCCCTCCGGCGCGCCGTCCCGAGTCCACCACCGCCATTTTGATCATTTCAACTCTCAGCCGCCTACTTTTCCTCTTCGCCTCGCACAAAAACACAGCGAGAAAGAGACTGCGCACCACGCCACCATCAGGCAAGGAAGGAATCAGTTCAGTGCAGCGTTCAACGGAACAGCCACGCCACCCCGTCGCCACACAGACTCTACCCCATGCATCTGTATGATTGGTTCACACTCATTCTTAAGCTTTACCCATATTGTGTCCACTCAGTTATCCGAAACTGTGAACAAATCACTGTTCTTGAATTTTAAATTAAGTTCCAAGCAACAATGTAAAAGAAACTCCTCCATGAGAGATTCCAATAATTTACCATTCACATTCAATTATTTTGAGAGTACTCTAAGAAAAAATTTAACTACTTCGACACACGACGACTTCGTCAGTGTACAAATAATGAGGATATTTGGATATTTTACGAGAAAAATAAACAAGCGTATTCCAACGAGAAACGATAGAACTTCTTACGATGCCCATACTAATTCATTAGCATAATATTATGGCCAAACGTATTTATTATTTAATTAATAGTTAAACATTTCCTGAGTCATAATGAGAATACACATTTTTATTTAAGATAGAAGCCCTCTTAGTTAAGGCGTGAAAGCCGATAGCGACCGTGAGTAACTAAAGAGGATAGATGGATTATTACTTATGACGGATAATGGTGAGCTTACTCAGTAATCAAGCATAAATAAATAATCGCAACCACGGCTTGCACGTTGCATATTATCTGTGCCTCAAAATAGATTTTGACAATGATACCTACTTGAGCTTGGTCAATCATACATTTACATATCGTAGCGTTTGAGCCAACGCACCGCTAGTAACTATTAAAAGTACATCGCATCGAGTGACAAAATTAATTCCCGTGCAGATAACATTGCAATAGATGAATGAAAGATGGATTCCATAACTCGCCATACGAGCTTTCAGTGGCAGGAGACTTGCAATTTTTTTTTCTTACCTACATATTCGCTGATTTTTCATCAAAATTGCGAATATCATCCGTTTGCGGATTAAAATTCACTTTACGCTTCAATCAAGTTTGGAAAATGACAGCCACGAACCCTTTTCTTTGTCTGTCGAATGGGTTCGAAAGTTTCAAACAAAGTATTACGCCCATGAGGTAGGATAAAACTGGAGAATCATTCGTTCTCGGATGAAAAACCACTCTTGAGCAAAGCCTAATTAATCTCTACTGGCCTCGGTAAATTTATCGCCCGAAAACTTGAAATTGCTTGAAGGGAGAAGAGTGTTTTTTCAGGAATCACATAAGGTAAGGAGATTTGCATGGCTTAATGGGAAAAGTCAAATTTCTCTGCGCTAAGTAGTATCCACAAAGTGACAACCTATTTCCTCAATTATTGAACTTCACAATCAGGGTTTCAATAACTATCAACTATTTTATATCTTTAACACAGCTTTCACGCGAATTAGTTTCCTTGACTTCAATTTCCATATCAAAGCTTAAACGACCCTCAGACTGAATTTAATCAAATTTTTAAAACCCATGTTATAGGTCAGGGATAGAAGAATTAACTCTTCAATGCCACATGGTAAAATATTTATTAAATTGAATAAATATTTTATCGTGTGGGATTGCAGAGTGAATTCTTCTATCCCTGATATCAAGGAATTTCACCAAGTAAGGCTTGAAACTATCCTCTACCCATGTTAAATTTGTGCGTTTTGGAATGCATCAGTATAAAATTGAAAATCATAAAAAACTACCACAAAATTTGCTTGATATAAGATTTGACAGCGCAAGGAAATTGATTTCATAGAATGTGAACATGCATGAAAAAAATGTGATTATATAAATGGAAGTAATTCAATTTTAATGAACAATTTTGGTAGGGATACAAAATATTTATCAATTCACTTGAAAGCAATTTAAAATAATTTTTTAATCTTTAAAAGGGATTTTTTAAAATCCTAATCCTTAACTGCAATCGTCGGGTCTTTTTTGATCCGACGTAATTAGTTCTTTTTTTGTGGTAAAACGGCCGCTCTCAGTAACCTCTTGGCTACAGTATAATCCTAGGTAAGGAGGGGAGAAGCAAGCCAGTTGAACTTGAGACAGTGCGGGTGACGGTTGTTGTTGACAAGAAATTTAAAAAATCGGGTCAAAAAATGGCCCGAAGATAGTGTGTACGTGGAAAACCCCACGATAGTGGATAAGGGTTAAGGTCAATCATTCGCCGCATTTTTTGGCTCCTCTTCTTAAATAGGGCCATTAAATTTCCTTTATGTGTCACAATCAATGTTAATATATATTATTTTATCTTATAACAATAAATCAACACATGTAGTCGCATTAAACACAAACACATTAAGTAGTCTAAATGTATGCATTATAGACTTATTTGCTGTACATGTTCGCTTGATAATTCCCATCAGGCTATCTGCCTATTTTTCAAGCCTACCGAGCAATCCACCCCTACTAGCGTTCACAATACCTACGATTAGATGGCCATAAGTGTAAATGGCTACATTTCAGCACCCTTGTCACGCAATGGCTTGTAGATGTTATAATTACAAAAATATGCTCGGTTAACATCAAATAGCTAATTACTCGCAGCAGAAAACGTCTTGGGAAGAAGAAAACTAAAACCCAGGAAACCATGGATGACGGAAAAAATACTCCGACTGATCGAGGAGCGTAATAGAGAGAAGGTAAAGGACTATACGAAGTATAAAAACATCAAAAAATTAATAACAAATAAATTTAGTGACGTGAAGGAGAACTGGATGAGAGAGAAAAGTGAGGAGATCGAGGAAAATATTGCCAAAAATAACTCGATTAAAGTGTATTCCACCATCAAGACCCTGCATAACATACCAAAAACCAAAAGTAACATAGTAAAAGATAAATCCGGGAAACTTCTTTTTGAAAATATGGACGTATGTACCAGGTGAAAAGAATATATTGAAGACCTATACCAAGGATCTGAAATAGAACACCTGCCAGTATATATAGAGAATAATGAAACAGTCAACAAAGATTCACTAGGACCCCAATTACTAGATCGTAGTTTGAATTAGCTCTGAAGAACCTTAATGACAAAAAGACCTCAGGGATTGATGGAATAACAGCTGAACTCCTTAAAAAGCTTGGAAATAAAACACGTAACGAACTTTACAAAATAACCTTTGATTGCTACATGACTGGAGTATTGCCATCAGATTTAACAAAAAGTAAGACTATTATGATCCCAAAGAAAGGGAATGCAAATGAATGTGCCAACTATAGAACTATCTATCTCCTACGCGATGAGTCAAAAATTTTTATTAATATCATAAAAAACAGGATTAAAATCAAGATTGATCAATATGGAGAGGACCAGTTTGGATTTAGACAGGGAAAAGGAACAAGAGAAGCAACTATAGCACTAAAAATGATCTTAAAAAGAAGATTAGAGCTGAATCGGAGAACGTATGTTACCTTTATCGATCTTGAAAAAGCATTTGATCGGATAGATTGGAAGCTGCTATTCCAAACTATGAAAAAAATATAAATCGACTGGAGGGATAGAAGACTAATTCTTAGCTATTATAAGTCACAAACCACGGAAATAATTATTAATGGTTACTAAAAAGAAGCCAAGATAAAAAGAGGGGTGAGACAATGTTGTCCCCTTTCACCTTACCTTTTCAACCTCTTCATAGAAGAAGCAATAGAAAGAACAAAATTGAAGAGTAAGGGAATAAAGGTAAATGGCAAAGTCATCCATAATATTCGGTTTGCCGACGACATAGTTGCCCTTGCAGACTCAGAAGGAGATATGAATCACGCACTGGGGACTCTTTGAATAGAACTGAATTAATTAAAATTAAATATTAACACTAAAAGGACGAAAATTATGGTGGTGGATAAGTCAAACAACAATATAAAAGCTAAAATCAAGTTAGGAAACTCAACCATTGACCATGTAAAAGAGTTCTGCTACTTAGGAAGTCAATTAACAAATGAAAAAACAAGCTTAACAGATGTTAAGAGAAGGATCACCCTGGCCAAACAACGTTTCCAATTACCTCTTAGTAAACAATCACCTGTCAATTAAAACGAGAAAGAGATTTTTAAAGACGTTCATGTAGAGTATACTCACCTATGTTTGTGAAACATGGTCATTAAAGAGGCAAGAAAAAGACAGACTCCAGGCAGCAGAAATGTGGTTCTGGAGGAGAATGACTAAAACAAGTTGGGTCATGAGAAAAACAAATGAGCAAGTCTTGAAAGAATTAGGTGAAAAAAGAACGCTTCTCCAAGCAATTCACTCCAGGAAAATTAAACTTGTTGCCCACCTACTAAGACATAACGAATTCATCAAGAAAAAATTGAAGGAAAAGTGTTGGGGAAGAAAAGGAGGGGACGACCTAGAATATCCTTACTTCACAGTGGGATGCAATCATGAACTGCAACTCCTATGGGGAAATGAAAAAAGCAGCCTTAGAAAGAGACAATTGGCTACAAAGACAGTGACAAGGCCTGGCCTTTGAAGTGACGACGACATTTCTTCCATCGACCGAGATGCCTTGTTTACGTGCACTCGACGCGGGTCCAATGTTCTTGCGCCCAAGGTGCCGCTGAACACTAGTCCTAATCTATTCCCATCACAGACGCAATGTACGGCGTAGCGGGAATGAGTGTATCGCTCCTGCTTGGCAAGAGGCATTAATTCCACCCTTCCTTCCCCCGCCAGCCCACCCTCATCTCTAATTCCCTCCCTTCTCCCTCCCTCGCACCACAAACTCCCGGCCCCGCCCTCTTCCACGCCGACCCAACCTCAACTGGAGGACACGTCCCGTGTGGGTTTGCTTTTCTTTGGCGTGAACATCCCTCTGGCGTCGCCCTCAACCGGAACAGGTCAAAGAATTTATCTGGAGAAAATTTTACCTCTATTTTTTCCATATGTCGAAGCTTACTTGATTTTCTCACATGATAGAAGCATGAACGTACTCTAGCATTCATTTTTGAAAATCCTCCTAATTTTTTTCACGTGCATCTAATCTCTTTACGGGATTTTATGAATTTTACTTATGAACGAACGAACGAACACTGTGAATAAAAAATATACAGAATCACAGAAGTGATTTACAGAAAGTAATTAGCAGCCATCAGGATTCATACCGAAATAAAGACATAAATTGAAGAATGTAGATGACGACTACAATTAAAGAACTCTTAAGTTAGTTAGGTTGTGGCATCAAAGATTTTACGTCATTAAACGAGCAGATTCTTTAGTTTTTCAGAGAATAGAAATATTAACCAGAGATTTCTGAAAGCATTACTTACATTTAACAACTCATGTCTTGATAGGTTTATCAATGCTACAATATTAAGAGAGACACACTACTTTCACTTGCGGTATTTCCTTTTTTTCTTTACTACCTAAGTTCATGAGTGATGCATGCCATACCATAATCCTGTGAATGAATATACAGAATCACAGAAGTGATTTATAAAAATAAATGTGCAATTCACGCCTAAATTAAAAAATAAATTGAGGAATGTATATGACCACTACGATCAATGGATTTTCCAGTTGGTTATGTCTAGGCTTCAAAGATTTTGCGTCATTAAACGAGCAGATACTTTCCGGTTCCCAGGGAATAGAAATAATTATCAGAAAATGCTGAAAGCATTGCATGTATTTAACAACTCATTACTGGAGAGGTTCATCAATGATACGTTATTGAGAAAGAAACAAACTACTTTCACCCGCCGCTATTTCTTTTTTCCCTTACCACCTAAGTAAAGAATATCTTGCGATTACTCTTTATTCACAATCTTTTACTTTTCATTATTTAACTTTTGAGTAGCTGTCCGCTACTTCTTCGTTTGTAGTCATTTCCATGGTAAGTCGCACTTTCAACGCATCTCTCTAGCACTCCGGAAACCTCAAAAAGTCTTTGAGTAGGATAAAAGCAGTCGACGCTAAGCATTCGACCTAATTCATTTCATCCGACACAAAAGAAATCCCTCAACTTCTCCCACCTTCCAGTCGCCACTGTCCCCTCGTTTTCTCCATTTCCTCGAGATCTCTCTCACGAGAACAAACGCTTCATTTGAGAGTTCTTCCTCACCTCCATTCATCCCACCATTCCCACGCAGTTGAATTGACTTAAAACGTTCCGGGCCCTTCAAAAGGGTTTGCGAGCCTACCGGGCCTTCTCCGCCGTCCTCCTCTACACACTTTTGAGAGCCACATACAGGTTCCCTCGTCTCACAGTGCTAATTAAATGCGTAGCAAGCGTAACGAGCGGCCATTGGAAGGTTTTAATGGGACAAGTGATCCGAATTAACTCTTCGGTAACGTATGGCTGAGCAATAGGAAGCCAGGGTAGACACCACTCCACTCCATTTTTACGCAGCCTAAGGTAAAATCTTTTGGCGGATCTCAAAATTTGTCATTCATACTGTCAGTTATATAATACGCATTCTCGTAGAATCCACTCATCAAGAGACTATTTGTACGTGCTTCCTTATTTCGTGTCGTTGCTACCGTTATCCAAAACGCTAGACGCTCTCCACGGCTGCAGGTAAGTATATTTTTACTGCCCTAAAAACGCACGTCATCGATCAATATTTCTAAATAAATTTCTTTAAGCTCCGGATAAAATTAATGATGTACTGTCCCTTTTTTTCCCTCATAAGGTTGATTGATAATCGATGATAACGCCAGCTAGTGTGATTTATAAAACCACAATTGTGTTCCTGACCGGTTTAAATATTTTATATCTCTATCAAAGGCAGTTCTTCTTTGATGTGGATTAATATAGAACTTAGAAGCCAGTCACGTTCCTAATAATAAATATGTTCTTTATTTACACTGTTGGTATTAATTTTGCGAATTTTCTTCATAAAATACTCGTAAATTTTTATCCAATTAATAAGTAAATATCAGCGTTACTACGTCATCTTTAAGACTGTATTTAAAAGAAATGAGAACATAGATCTTGAATTAGTCATAAGGCTGTGAAAGGGTAGGATAAGTATTGCTAGTAAATAGAAAGCCATGTATGGATAGAGTCGTGGCAGTGATGAATATAGATTAGCTAGAAAATAAATTATAAAAAATAGAAGTATTGGACATTTTAAATCCGCTAAATCTTTTCTATACATTAAAATTGGTGCCTTTTTAAATTCCTAATACACCTAGACAGTCTAATATAAGATTTTTTTGACATACCCATATAAAACACACTTTATTTGGTTTGAAAACTAACAGTGTGTTTTTCTTCCCCGTGCACAGTGTCGTCAGTTCGCTGGCTATTCCGAGGTTCATGAAATGCTCCAACGCCTCAAATTACCGTCTGGTCATTTGAGGCGTTGGATCCCTGGGCTGAGGGAAAATGTCTTGCTCTCCTCTTGGAAAACGTCTGCCTCGCCCTCCAAAGCTGGTCATTGAAGAAAACTTGAATCCTAAATCCCTCCCGCAGTAGGTATTATGATGTTTACATCAGGCCGCTTCCATGTAAAAGCACTGATGATACTTCATTTGTGGTCCCATTCAGGGACACGGACGCCAGGAATTTCAGGCAAAAAAATCGTCTCAGCACGAGAGGAATTTTTGGATGTTTTAAAATGGCACACGTGCAGCACTTTGCTTAAAATAAAACGTCACTGATCCACCCAGTACTGCAAGTCGAAAACAATTTGTGAAGTGAATGAGTATCACATAGACCGTGCAAGAGGTTTGAAATGAAAAATACGCTTTCAGAGTGGATTCAGTGCGAAGGTACATAAAATAAATGTCATTCTATGTTAATTAATCCAGTTAAAGTGTTTTATTCTCCCGTTTTTTAACATAACAAGGTCATCATCGTTCACGAAATTCCTGTATCTGACGATAATTTTGTCGGCATGCGTAGTAATAACACATATTAGGAGAAAATTTCCATGTTAATCCTTATTTCATTATTATTATATTAAAAATTTAAACTAAAATTTTAACCGAGTTAAACTAATAAAAATAATCAGGTCACTCTTTAGGATAGCATCCATAAGCTTTTATTTTCGTTATATTTTTGGAAAATTACATCACTCTTTCAGTGCCTTAAGTTGTATTTCCTCCTTTAACGCCAAGACTTGCACAACTGGGTCAGACGGAGCTCCAAACAATTAAAGAGTTGGAAGGGCTGGAAATTTGCAGGTAACATTTCGGTAAGTTTGAAATACTTACATAATCAAGCAAGGGGTGCATAAATGAATAAAATTTAGGAAAATTGCCCAAACAAATTTCCTTTAATATGAGTATAATAATAAAATAATGGTAATTTGGAATGTGATGAGAAATTAAACGTCGTATTATTTAATTTTTCCTATGGTATTTTTAAAACACGGGAACACAGTGACAGATAGTTATAATTTTCTTTGTTGGCCCTTCCATCGGAAAGGAAAGATAAATAAAATTAGAAGTCCATGCTTCAAAATTTGACCCAAGTTTTTTTTTAGAACTCCACGGGGGAGATAATGCGAATATCCAAAATGAGTTGCAATGCGCCCAACACAACAAAGGGGCTGCACCAAATTAACGCCCGTTAACCTTTCTCTAATATTATCAATAAAACAATTACTTAATGATAATAATAACGTGCATAACGATCAGCCAGAACGTAGATTTAGAACGTGAATTTCAGCAACCAATGCCCCCGATCGATATATCTTGTAGCGGAATCGTATCCTTACTAAATAACATTGGCCCGAACAAGTCCGCAGGTCCTGATGAAATTCCAGCTCCTGTGTATAAAGAATTAGCTCTCAAAATGGCTCCGTATCTTAAAGTAATATTTAACAAATCCCTCAACGAACACGCGGTTCCCAAGGACTGGAAGGTAGCAAACGTGACCCCGATTTTTAAAATCGGTGATAGGGAACAGCCATGTAATTATAGACCGATATCATTAACGTCACTATCATGTAAAATTATAGAGCACATAATAGTTACATCAATAGTGGGACACGTTGACAGCCAGGATTTATAGATAACAAACCAGCATGGGTTCAGAAAGGGACGGTCTTGCGAAACTCAATTAGGTTTTTTTGTTCATGATATTTTAGTTTCCGGAGAAGGTAACGTACAGGTAGACGCATCGTTTCTTGACTTAAGTAAAGCGTTTGACAAGGTTCCCCACTGTAAGTTACTCGCGAAGTTAGCATCATATGGAATAGACAGTAATATAGTAGGCTGGATAGGAGACTTCTTACATGAACGCGTTCAAAGGGTGGTATTAGATGGTGTCGGCTCAGGCGAAGTAAAAGTTACATCGGGTGTTCCCCAGGGAAGCGTGATAGGTCCAATTTAATTTCTTCTCTACGTAAATGACTTGAATACAGTAGTAAAAAATAGCAAGCTCCGGTATTTTGCCGATGATGCAGTAGTGTATAAGGAAATTAGAAATGAAGAGGACATCCAGTCTTTAGATAAGGATTTAGATGCGATTGATGACTGGTGTGATAGTTTGCAGCTAGAATTAAATTTGAAGAAATGTGCGATAATGAACTTTTGGAAAAAGAATGGCTTTCCCCGGAATAATTATTGCATCAAATAAAATAAAATATCTAACGTAGATTCTGTATATATAATTAAATACTTAGGCGTCACCATCACTGAAGACATGTCATGGGGGATACACATCAGGGAAAGAACTAGTGTAGTAAACCGTAGATTAGGATTCGTAAAAAGGGTTCTAGGCAAATGCGATGAGAGAGCACGAGACAGAAGCTATTTTACACTTGTCAGGCCTCATTTAGAATATGCCGCTAGTATATGAAATCCGTACGAGGAAGGTATGATAAAAGAATTAGAGCATGTGCAAAGGAGATTCGCTTGATTTGTTAAAGGCCGTTATGATAATTTTAATAGTGTTACGAATTTAATAGAAGAACTAGGATGGGAATTACTATCAGAACACAGGTTAAAATTTAGGTTAAACCTTTTAAGTAAATTCGAAACCGATTTGTTCACAGATGACGTTAGATATATATTAAGAACCCCTGCGTATTATGCTAGGTTTGACCATATTAACAAAATTAGAGAGATAGATTGTCGTACCGATAGATTTAAAATGTCATTTGTTCCCGCGTACCATAAGAGAGAACAATAGGTAGAGTAGCAAAGGGATAGGTTGGTGAAATATAGTTAGAGTAGTCTGTAGTGTATGATGCATGTAATAACAACCAATAATTACTCTCTTATTATGTAGATACTAACCATCCTGCTGCATGTGACCCTATTATTTAGTATATCTCCCTTAATCTTCAATCTACGCTTGAATTAACAGGTTAATATTCCGAAGTCATTTCAGGTCTTCTAGGAGTCTCTGATACCCAGAAAATTGCCTCACGAGTATTTTATGGAGGAAATGTACAAAGAAACCCAGACTGGAATTTAAATAGACACCCTATATAGCTGGGTATAACTTAAGGAAAAAACGACCAAAGCATGCACGTCGACTCGTCCAGATAAGGAAAGAAGGGTCAAAATAGCGATTGCCGTCCATTAACAGTCGTAAAAACCTCCCATTTTCAACCGAAACCAACCCGCAACCCACAAACATTATTTCAAGCACCCAGAACGCCTGAAATTGAAACATTCAATTAAGGGGAGAAGCATTATGCTGTTCCGACGAATGATGGATGTAAACTCTTCTCGGATGCTTACAAAAAAACTTGGAAAATATCACCCAATGAGAAAAACCAAGAAAAATTTACCTTTGAGTAAGAAAAACTTGTCACCAAACGGATACCAGAGAGAAAAATATAAAACTGGTTTTCCACTCAAGAAAACTATGCGAAGAAGGAAAGTCTCAGGTTCGAGCATTTTTGTACTTAAAGTTATAAAGTAGAAAAATATTCTTAATTATTGCTATATGTGTGGAACGCACCCTATATTTCCTGGGAGCTATAATATTATCTTCGGTCTCAAAATCAAAATCATATATAGACATCATTGTCTCCATCGGGGGAGCTATTTAAAATATTTAGCTAATAAAATAAAAAGATATTAAAAATTACAACCAAGGGTGTAATGTTAAAGCTTATGATTCAGCTCGTAAGAGAAATATGATATTTGTAAACTAACGTGACGCTCAGAATCAACCAATTTTCAACTTGATTTTCTCCGTTGGGTAGGTTAATGAACATGTAAAACTTACAGACTAGAAAGGTATGCAAAAGTTAAGCATATCACCAAAACATAAAGTTTGAGACTATACTCGTACGAGGTGTATAGCTGTTGTAAAATAGTGGATAATTGAAGTAAAATTTTACGGGTTATCCTTATACAACGATAGTCATATCAATAGCATATCTTATGCTGTTGTTTGTGCATTCGCCGCCTCACATAATGAAGTATTATTATATAATTTGAGTTTTACATACTTCAAAAGCTAATTTTAAATTAATCCAAGCTCTTGTTTACATTTTGCTTTACGGTAAGGAATAGATTCCACATAATTTTGCAAGTTGTAAAGCCTTGATGTAAATATGTTTGGAACTCTTAAGAAAATAGGTTTAATTTAATTTCTAGTTAGAGAATAATTATGAGATGCAACGGATGGCTTGGGATACCTACGCTATTAAGGACAAGGAGTAGTTTGATGTGGAAAGAATTATTCGGTGCGATGGAAGAAGGTCAGAGGGAAACTCAGAGTCGGCTTTTGACTTCTGAAAACGGAGATACTAACTCGTCCCCTGTTCGTGTCATATCCAACAGGCGGAGTACTGGCATTTGAAGTGCTGTCGAATTAGCTTCTAGTTAGGGATTATGATTCCCACGAAAAAAGCTCTTCAATCTTTATAAATTGAATCTGAGCTCTTTCAACTGGCAGCTATTGCTCCGGGCACTAAACCAGGCAAATTCCGATTAAAAAAATATATTTAATTGTTAAAAATTTGAATGGTTGGTTGAAATGGGATATTCATGGCGATAAAATGAAATTATGGCCAAAAACATATTGTTTTTGTCATTTAAACTGGGTGTTAACGTTGTGCATAAATTTTCTCAAAAATTCTTTTATGTACTCCTTTCTGCAATACCGCCATCGGCATTTCAATAAACCTCGTTTTCTGTTTTTATTTTTAATCCTGCAAGTTTCTACTTTTTTCTCTGGTAGCCATTTATGTTGGTTTAAAAATGCGTAACTACTGATTATTCTTGAATGTGAGTTAGATTGGGTTGTTTCAGGTACAAATTATTGTAATTTACACTCTTGGCAGACCTAAGGCCAAATTGTGAGACCTGCTTAACTTAACTTACCAATGGAAACAGTATCCTGAAATGGTAAAATGCAATAGGATTCTCGAATGCTGGTATAAATTGAAAAATTCCAACCAGATCTTTTCATGTTCCAATGTTCTTTCTTCTTCAAACATTTGGACAATTTGATGCGATGAACTCATTGTATTCCCCACGGAGATTAAAAAGATTCCAACAAGATTAAAAAGTAAAAGTTATCCGTGTTACTATAAAATATTCAATGCAAAGCAGGATTTTATGTTCATTGAATCATGAAAATATTCCACTGCATAAGATCACTTGATTCTTAGGATTATGACTGAATACCAATCAACTATTCATGCTGGTCACTACCTGCATTCATCATAAGTCTTACTTAAAATATGACCCCTAAGTGGTCTTAGATAAATGATTTGAATTTTTGTGTCTCACTACGTCCATATGCAGTATCCTATTTTTTACTGTCCAAGGCTAAATGAAGCAATCAGGCTACACACAAAAAGACTAATTAAATTTTATAACTCAGTACACTTTTATGATTGACATCTTTTAGAAGAAGATTCTATTCCACGTATGTGTAATACTATCCTGACAAAAAATTGCAATCTCTCCAGCAATTAAATCTCTTCGCGAGCGGTCAGTGAAGTTGGTATTTCTCGACAAATGGAAGAGCAAAAACTCTGAGGTGGGAAAATGTGCGGGAAACTTATCATCCAGCGAGGGAGAGAAATATAGAAGGCAAAGGAGGCATGGTGGAAAGAACGGACCGACTCCTCCGTTAAAATTTAAAAAAAGGATGAGCGCATGAATGCAGAAAAATATGGGAACACACAGGTGGTAGTGTAGCAAGATTAGCCGGATAGGTAAGAGACAAGTCATAAAAGTTGAGGCAAAGAACCAAAAGAAATCCTGGAGAAGTGGAAGGAACAAGTTAGGGAGCTTTATGGTAAGGAAATCTGGCCGGGTACGTTATGTTTATAGAGATGTCGACATCGACAGTGTCGGACCAGGTATCCTTGATAGTAAAAACGAAAGAGCTCTACAAGAGGTGAAAATGGAAGAATAGATCACATACCTACAGAGTTTCAGATGAACAAAGGAAAGCACGTGCGAGGAAAATGTTTTCCACTTATTCGGATGATTTTTGAGGATGGTGTGTGGTCGAAAGGCTTCGTGAAGGCAATAATAATTACTCTACCAAAGATAACCAACGCAAAAACTTGCGGAGACTTAAGGGAGATGAGAATAATAACCCTCGTGGACAAATAAGTTCTTAGAAATATAATTATAAGGCTCGAAAGGAAGGTTAACGAATTGCTTTGATATTTTCTCACTCATACTAACATTAGAGAATCCTCTTCTCTTTTCTAATGTACCGTTGCAGTATATAGTTTCTTTAATAAAATTATTGACACTTCAACCTTGGGTCCGCGAAGAGTTTAAATTACTATTTATATGTATCTAAACAACCGCTCCATCTCATGTTCAACAATAATCAATGGTAACGTCGTTTTTAAACCCAAGTAAATGTTATGATTGTCAAGCAGAAATCTTCCCAACCTACAGCTCTTTTATACTATTTCAGACAACATACTTCAATGCCATCACTCAGTTTGATCCAAGACTTTCACTGTGATTGCTGAGTAATGATACAATTTCCAAGGTTGGCTGAAAATGGAGCATTTTGTTTCACTGTCTCGAAGTATTCAGCCATTTCTGCATCAAAGTAGCTTGGAAGTGATCTATAGACAATTCCCAGTAAAGTACGGTTAACGTCACATTTTCTGGAGCAAAGAGAATTATTTGGCTCAAACGTTTCACTATGAATGAGAGAATCTCTAAGAGATCCAAAATACACCACAAGCAGTAAACCTATGGAAGAAGTCGCCTAACCATAACCTATTATTAGCCGACTGTAGATCTAAAATTTCGCGCCACTCGCAAAACACGAGTAACATTGCATAAAGTATTATGTCGTGCTTTCCTCGCATTATTCATTGTTATGCTTTGGAACCATCCAAGAACGAAAACAGGATTATCCCATAGTGACTGACTTTGAAGTGAGAATGGCATCTTCGCGTGCGCTGATACTGCTCCATGTATCTCTGAATGAAGCCCAAACGCTCTCACAGAGTAAGACTTTTCAAACATTTATCCATGTGTTTGATCAATCCAAAAGCCCTTAAAGTGACCATTCTCATGGCTATAGCTGCACTAATAATTCTACAAAAGATAATAAATATCTGCAACTGATTCCCTTAAGGATACATATCAACATTCCGCACGGTTCGTTCTAAATATAGTGATATTCGTTCAAAATATATTGCCAATGATATTTTTGCTACAAAAACATAAGCATAAATTTGACATCAAACTTTGAAGATAGAATTAACATGGTTGAATTTATGATTTCTCCAAAGCTTGAAATAAAAACGCAAAATGTATAGCTTCTTTAATTAAACAACTTCCACCGAGGCGCAAAAATTCAAATCGCATCATACTGGAAAATAAAACGCAGCGCAATATTAACAAGAATAAACGCTTAGAGAGATCATGAAAAAGGAAAGTAGCTCCTTTAAATAGAGCTAACTAAAAGGGATCTAGGATGCAGTTATGTCAGAGAAGTAAAAAAAGGAGATTAAAGATGGGTATAAGAATATCTCAGGCAACGATTTAGGGAATACTTTCACTTCAAACGTGTTAAATAAAAGACTTGTTTCTATCCCACACTTTAAAATTCCAAAAATGGACCATTTTTTCGTCACACTTGTGCCTTGATTAAGGTGTATATGTATATACCTAAATTATGGTCAGTTTTTGGAGAGTTAAAAGTATGGAATAGAGCCATTTGCTTCAAACAGCAATTTTAACCGAAATTGAGAAATATGAGTCAAATTAGTTTCAAAACTAAGAGAATATGGGCGGTAGATAATAATAGGAAAAGGAGTAGGAAAATGAATCGAAGGATTACAGAAAGAATTGCTCTGTGGGCAGGACGTAAAACTTTTCGTCATGAAGGATAGGTACGTATGTTGGTGATGACAGGAATATTTGGAGTGTCGCGTAAGGGAGAAGAGAAACACGGCGTAGTACTTGGCCTACTTTCAACGGAAGGTGTCAAGAGGTTCACGATTCACGTTCCTTCCAATGGACGGAGCACTACACTTGATTTATTCTCCGCAGAATGTCCTAGCAAAGATCAGAATCCCAGTCTAAAATGTCCAGCGCCACTGGAACTCTAATCTGATTACTTGGAATGGGAAGCAAGGATTTAATCCAAAACATCACCAAAGTGCCCTGCATGGAAGGGTAATATTAGAGGAAATGAATAAACGAGGGAAAACAACTGAATGAGAAATGCTGATAAATTGATTAATTGCTGAAAGAAGGGGTGCGTTGTCTACAAATGTGTTATTGGTGTCATAAAATAAGAAAAAAGCTAGACATTATTGAGTAAAGGGATGTTAAAATATTTAATTCGAAGAAAATTTAAATACAATGATAGGGTAATGCTTGAAAAAACTTGAAGAAATGGTAACAGAAACTTAGGCAATTAGACCGGGAACTTGGTAACTGAAAAATTACCTGATGCTAGATATGCTAGGCAAAAGGATGATGAGATAAATATTTTCACCAGGCAATGGCGAGGATGGCTGTGGATGTGGAAGAAATCCCCTCACATAAATAAAAAGTTTGAAAAAACGGAAGTGAGAGATTAATTTGAACTAATTCTAAGATGAAAAGGATGGAGTCTGGCCGAAGAATCTCTTAAACTCAGTTTCAATGCTCGTCCCGACAAAAGAAGAGAAGAAGCACACACATAACATTGCGATTAGTTTAATTGAGTACAACACCAAAGTCTTCACAATCATTATTAAAAACTTTAGGATAAAGGTCGTACAACTGCTAAAGATCATCAGAAGGGTAAGGATGGGAGGGAATCCCGGGGCATCCTCTTCGCCTAATTGCTTTAAGGATAGAATCAATGGAATTTAAATTAGAGTTCCTAACAATTGTGCCAAATAAATTCATCGCCTAAGTCCAAAGCTTATTTTTGCATAAGTTAGAATCCTCTTGTGAACTCTTTTCGGGCTTCTCACCATTTTGGCTGACGTTTCTTTTGTCATCTGGGCTTTGCATTTAGAGTAGGAGCTGCAGCCCTAATGACGAGAGGAAAGTGTCCTTTCAAAGCGTCGGCCCAAATGAAGAGCCTTACCCAGTAGGAGGAACCCGAGAAGAGTTCAACATCATACATCGCAGGGAAATCATTTAACCTGTCATCGTAAATCCCCAGCTTCGGTAAGGCAAACGCATCCCACTACATCTATTGATTTTCATTGACACATTCACCTGGATTTGCGGCCTTTACTTGGGGCGCATAGACCTAAGGAGAAACTTTAAGATAAACACTCCCATTTCGGCACTGATTCAAGCCTTAAAATGGCTCAATGCCTTTGGAGTGAAGAAGAATTTTATTACTTACCCGTCGTCTGATGCGAGTAAAGTCTTTGCTAGTTCTCCACCCGAATTTACCAAATCCCAATGAATTCGACGACGAACTTTCCACTCTTAACAGATGAGGGAGTTAAATGGCATGGGGAGCATCCCAAAACCCCCTCATAGGAGCCCTCATGTCAGGGTTTTGGGGGACTGCCATGATGAAGGGAGGGAAAAAGGAAAAGAAATTGAAAAAGGGAAGGGCCGTAAGGTGAACGCTGTGTAGACAGTGTTCAATAGTCTCGTTTTTATTTTGTAGCTGGCATAAGTGGTGCGTGGGAAGAAGGAATTTTTATTCGTATTTATGTGCTCAGTAAATAATTCCTCTTCTTTGGCCTTTTGTGATGTGGAGAAATATTTAAATAATATTCTCTAAGTCACCCAGCGCGCGAGTCCGTCTTTTCCCTCCTTTGTGCTAAACCTGGTATTACGCTTCACTTAAATTTAATTAAAACAAAAATAGATTTTATTGATACTGGTAATATTTAACTACATCCACAAACGTGCTGATTCGGCAGACATTTTAGGGCACAAAATGTCTTACTTACGTTTCAAGTGAGTCACTTGGTTAGAACTCATTAAGGATTTCATACTCTTTATCACTTTTAACAAAGTTTTTGCAATTTTTGTGTAATTTTTGTAAATAAATCGTTTTCTTTAAACTGTAAGGATTAAATCTGGCTTTTTTCCTTCATAATTGCAAGTTATAAGGGTCGAAATTAACGTAAAATCAAGTACAAATACGCAGGCGATTAGATTTTGGCGCACCAAAATCCTCCTATATTTTAAAAATTCATCTAGGGGAACGTTCAAAATAAACGTCCACACATTGAAATTCATCCATAATCGAAGAAAAATTCAGACTTTCAGGGATTTTAATGCTAAAAGTTTTGTTTCCTCATTTTAAATAAAGAGTATTTCAAACCCGATGTCTCGATTTTTCTTTATAGATGGGAAATTTCAATCTGAATTTTTAATTAATTTTCGCGTGGCGAGTGGCGTCCGGGCCTTAAGCGGCTTCCAATCTAGCCCTTTCATCTCTAGCTAAGAGCAACTCCCCACCACAAACCCGTCAAATTTAGCTGGTGCTCCCGAGCGTGAAGCAACCTCACTGCTGTTGTCAAAGCCGCCCGACACACATTCGGAAATCCACTATCGAAACGCAGAAACAGGTGCCCTCCCTCAAACGTTAAGAGTTTTCACTCGTTATACCTACCGGTACATTGATTGATTAATCGGCTGCTATCCCGGTGGCACGTTAACGGATGACACACATTGCTGAACGGTGTTCGGTCTATGCAATCCAAGTCACTGATTTGTGCGGTCTGGATAAAATTCTTCTGGAGATGATACACTACTGTGACTTTAATATCAATGTACAAGGGCAAACCACGAATTAATAGAGAGCAAAAGTGAAACAGAAGCATATGAAGAACTGGCAACTGTAAAAGTCAGTTTAAATATAGGATAGATATATTTATCTCATGCTTTCTCGGGGCAGAAGAAATGTATTAAATTAGACTAAATTATAAAAAACTTAATAAGGGTAATTTTTAAAGAAAAGGACGAGAAGTATGCAAAAAAACGCAAAGTAGGAGAGAGAGAATTGTGCATAGAGAATTATGACGACTCATTTGATCTATAATACTTGGCAAGAGCTTAGTAAATCTATATTACACCGTCGTGATATGAATGCGGCAATATAATTACTTAGATATTTTAAAAATAATGCCTATATTTAAAATGAAAGCGGCTTCTGTAGTTTGAAAGTGTATTGAGGCCTAAATTGTAATGCAATTTGAGTAGCAATGCTCCAGAACGTGCCTTTCAAAGCACTTCATGCTCCTCAACAAAAGTCAGCTTTTCTCAAGTTCAATAAAATTCCTATTTTTCTCAATCATCAACATGAGCAGAAAATTTTTTATTATTTATTACAACTTATCCCTCTTGTTTAAAAATTTAGTCACAGTCCACTGATCTGCTGTTGTCCCACAATTTTATTACGTGTAGTTTTATACATCTGCATCTACCCTGGTAGCTTCCGCAAGGGCCTGTGGCAAGGGGTGTTACGACACCAGCTGCGTAAAGAATAATGTTTTTGGGGGTGAAAAGGTGACATTTATTATGGGAATGTACTAAGTGATGTTCAGTTTTTATTGTGGTCGCTTATTGTGCGCGGATAGAATGAGTTTTTGTACCAATCTGTTCGGCAATGTACCTCAGTAATTTTATCGCTTCTGTCAGGCCTATGAATGTAGTGTGGCGTCATGATAAAATTCTCTGTGCCGCTCTGAAACACTCCTGTTTTGAATTTCTAAAGCAAACTAAGCATTGCGCGCAGCCTTCAAGTCTCGACTGGCTCCCGTCTTAATCCCTCTAAAAGCTGTGACACAATAATGTTCACTCGTAACAGTTGTTAACAAAGCGGCTATCTTTCCTTGGTATTTTATTTATGTTTTTAGCTAAATCCCTCTGTCCAGGGTTCACATGCTCGCGGTGTATTCATGGTGTGGCCTAATCAGAGCGAAGTAGCCCCTCTCTTTCATATTTTCATCCGAGGACCTTCCTCTTATACGCTTGATACATGTAGAATTAATATTTGCATACATTTTGGATTTAAAATAGTACATAAACTGGGTGAAACAACCTGTAAAGTATTATAGAAAAACATATATAATGTACATTGTTACAGCAACTTGCCAACCTTTATGAAATTCAGGGTAATATTTAAAAACCCTTAATGGTATATTTTTGTTCTGCCCTAATGTTAGGTAATGATATGGTCAACTATATACTCCGACTTTGTTCTGAGTAGGCTAGCCAAAGATTAATTAACGACCAGCTATGGGAAGAATAGTTTTTGTAACACCCAGTTACGACTCTTTCTTTGTGATATTCTAGGTTCAGGTGGGGCGGAAAGTAAGATGACGTGGTCTTCCTGGATTTTGGAAAAAGAATTCAACATAGTCCTCTGCAAAAAATTGATATTTAAATTGCAATCATAAGGGGTAAACAAAAAACGTCGCAAATTGGATGCATGGCTTTCCTAACTGATAGTAAACAAAAGCAATAGCCGACGACGTCATTGATGAACATGGTTAGTGACTTCTGGCCACCCTCGACGACGTCATCATATATACTATAGACGATAATCGCCTCTCTCTTGCTCCTTATTTATATCTTACTTATATCAAACGAAATTCACTCCATAGCGAGCATCAAAATTTAGACTCTTTACAGGTGATGTCATCATCTATCGAGACATTGCCTCAAACGCTGGCTTATGAACTCTCTCAGTTGCTAAGTTTCGTCTGACAAGCGACATTCCGTTCCGAATTCGTACCTTGACATTGCAAAAAAACAGACACGATGAACATGAAATTAAATATCATCCCACGCTGGTATTAACACCTGAAAAAATATATGGAGCTTTCAAATGAATTAATTGTAGCGTTGTGGAGTGACGAGAAGGAATAACACATAATGAAAACGATGTACAGTTCCACTCTTTAAATGCTGTCAACTGGTTTCGTTATTTTCAAGACAGTCTGTTGTCTTTGTGATTGAAAAAAATTGAGAGTGATTGTCTTGAAAATGATGCTATAGACATCGAAAGCGATAGACATCATTAAAACATAGTGAAACTGTGCATCGTTTTTATGGTTTTTATAATGAGTGATATAAAGGAGTTTAAAAATAACTACCCACTCCCACCACTAACGGATTTGAAGGCTTCGATCCTCGTTATTTTGGTCACTAATCGTCGGGGAAAGAAATTCAAACCAGTCGGTCTTTCAATCTGACGCTGCTCTACGTAAGTTACCCTAAGTAGTAAATTAGTTGTCATTCTGCATGGAAAAAACACGTAAATTGACCGACTTAATTATGCAAATAAAGCAAGTGATGTCCAGTTTCGCCACCTGATATTGATTTCCATCTCTTCCGCGGAATTCGGGTCATCCTGCTACCGTCAGGGTGCATGGAGTCACGGGGGGTGGACATCTTGAATCGATTACCGGCTATGAAGTCAAACAACGAGACAGGGGACACTGCACAACAGAATAGGGTGATTAGTGTACCCCATTGTCACAGGTTTAGCGCCGAAATTAAAGGGCATCCGCGACGCTAATTCATATTATTCCACCATTCCTTCCACCCTGAGATATCCAAATCGTGGGTAGTGCGCCATAATCGATGCTGCACGACGTGTTTGCAAAGTGATCGCGCCAAATAATTCACGAGAATAATTCACAGCGACAAGTGCGGGAGCGCCTGTGATGTGCCCCTGTGCCATTTCTTTGATCATATGCGGCTGACTCTCCTCTCGACCGACCGGGTAAATATTTCACACCATTTCGTGATATAAAAGATGAATGATAGGTACATGAGTGAATTGAGTCACAGAGGTCGACTTCTCGAATCGATTATCTATGCTCTACCTAAAGTGGGAGCCCCTAGAGACTTGAAAGCTGCACGCTAGGCTTATCTTGCTTGAGAAATTCAGAACTGTTGAGTTTCAGTGCGACACAGAGAACATTATCATGACGCCTGACTATGGTTGACAGAAGTGATAAAATATGAGAGATACATTGCCGAACAGATAGTTACAAAAACTCGCTCCTTCCACGCACAAAAATCGACCAGGATAAAAACTGAGCTCCACTGAATTAGGGCTGTTAGAAAACCCGGGTTTTTTTTTAACCCAGCCCACCTGGATTTTATTGGTTTTTTTAGATTTATTGGGTTTTTTTGGTTTTATTGGGTTTTATGGGGTTATAATGGGTAATAGAGTATTCAGTGAAATTATCATTTATATATTTTAAATAGGTTTTAATGCATCTAAGCCATTCAATCGTTTTTTCTGGAATTTATTGATTCTTGAAAGTTATATTCCATTTTATTTTGCTGCATGCATATACTTATTCATAATTTGTTGCTTTTGCAAATATGAAGGCATATAAGTCGCTCTAAAAATTGATGAATTTGCTGAACGTTATCGGATTTCATTGTTTCTGCTGTAATTACATTTTTTATAAATAATATGAGGTAAAATAATAAACTAGGCATATTTTTTCTTTTGATATGCACTTTCTGAAATGTATTTCAATCATATAGTAAAACTGTTACGATTTGGCAGAATTTCCCTTGCATACTGCGGTACGAAAAACCCCATTCAGATGAGGGAATTGAATCAACTGTTATAGGGTTTTGAACTCTCGTCATATTTATCCTACTTTTCTCTCCTTCACAGTTATTTTGACCGAAGAGACCATCTGGTAGGCTGTGTAGCTGTGGCTGGTAGAAATGAGTAAAAACAAAATGTGAAGAGCCACTGCAACAATTGCGGGGCAAGCTTTGAGGCGACAGTGAAAGTATGACTGCTGCAGATAATATCATCTGAAATCAGTAGGAATTCATATATGCTCTTCCTTAAACCATTTCAAAATAAACTAATCCAAAATAATTCAATTAAATGATGGTTTAATTGTCCAAAATACACAATGTTTAAAAAACCCAATAAAACCCAGCTTTTTCTGGGTTTTTTGAGTGTGGTTATAGAAAAAACCCACCTGGGTTGTTTTGGGTCGGGTTTTTTTGACAACAACCCTGAACTAAATACACACCCATAATACGCGTTACCATATCTCCTCCCGAAAACTTATCCCCTACATCATTACGCAGCTGGTGTCGTAACACCCCCTGCCACACACCCATACGGCAGCTCGCAGGGTAGTATGTAGATGTAGATCCACTACCTACCTAGCATCTATAGCTCAAATTTCTAGAGATGCCAGTCCAAACGAAAAACTAGAACATTGCTTTGGATAGCTTATGGCTTTGATTCTACACTTTCTCCATTAGTCCTTTTTCATTCCTGATGCGCCATAACATCAAAGCGCGTGACTCTTAGCATCAAAATAAAAAATGGTTAACCTTTGTTCTATTCCCATAGCGTTAGAAAAGTAACGTTATTCCTATTCGTGTTCAGCAACAATCGCTTCATTGCACCGACAACAAAAAAGCAAGCGTAGAGAAATATTCGCTTCTCTCTCCACAAAGCTATCTTATTCCAACCTCGCGAGGGCGTGGAGATTGAGGCTGCTTAAGAGCAATAAAAATCATCGCTCTCTCATCCATATGTCGATGAGTTTTCAATGAAATCCACACCCAAATAAACTGAGAGCTGTCTTTCAACCGAAATAGATTGAATAAAATTGAAAATAGATCGAATCGTCTTTTAAGGTTGAAAGACTCGGGTGAATTTTCGGCTGCGGCTGATGAATCGAGGGCGTGTAGGAAATGTTTGCCGAAACAACACACGTACTGCAGCTTTGACGATAATTCAATCGAAAAGCACTTTTCACTTGATTCGTTCTTATTTTTGTTTACCACTCTTTCCTCGCGCGATACTCGCGCGTCAAATTTCCATGCTCCGAAGGATCTCCTTTTGCTCTCTCTATAGCGCTTTCAAAGCAAGATTCTTCAAAGCTCACGGCGCACCATACTGAATTCTGCATTTCCACACTTCCTCCCACTCCCCAACTCTCTCCTTCCCCCCCCCCCCCCCCCCCAACGCACTTCCCTTCCGAATCTCCTCCATTTCCCGCATCCAGAACTCCTTTTTTTTCCAATTGCCCTCCACAAGCAGCACCCATCCCCCACCCCCCCCCACAAGTGTTTGATTTTCGCCCCCTTTTTTCCCCACGCGCCGCTGGAATAAGCACGTTTTCGTGATCCCTTGCATCTCTCAGAGGTTTACATAACATGGGGAGGATACTTCCATTTTTTTTTATTCCGCACGCGAGGAGTGCAGATCCAAGCAAAACCTTTTCCCATTCCTCCGTTCCACGAACTCCTAGTCTCCTCCCGCCTCTCACCCATCCACTCAGCCGATAACAACTTGTTCACGGAAGCCTTTCAGTACGGTCATCCCAAACATTCCCTCGAGACACGAGCTAATAGCCCTTCACCTGGATTTTCTCCGGCTCTTATCTTGCACGTAGCCGTGGGTATTCGTTCCGAAGCATCGACGAGATAAGTAAAAGGGACGAAATTCAATCATCTGCCACACGCCAGATCAAAGCAGGTAGAGATACTTCGCGGCAATAGAAGTTTATCTCATCTCATTAGCGCTGATTGCAGTCGCGCAAATCCCGGAAAATTATCGGAAATAATCTTGAAAATCCAACTGAACATCAAGCTGAAATCCTTCACATTGATCACGTTATCCCGGAGAATGAGGAAATAGTATAAATTCAAAAATGTATGTACAAACCTTGGAATACCAACACCACATCCTTCTGAAGGAAAGCAAAGATGAGTATAAAAGATATATCACCCTTTTTTCCCTTATCTTCGAGTTATTGCCTCTAAAAACTTTCAGACGTAGGAAAAAGATTAGCGTTTTAAAGAAAGTCATTTAAATACTTTTTAAAGTCATTGAGCCACATTCAGATTAACGCGTTTAAAAATCATGAAATCCATTGGCTCATAAGAAAATATGCTAAAAATTCCTGGAGCCTTGAAGCTATTTTCATTACTAAGAAGAAAAAAGTAGTACGATTATAATATTTTAACAACTATAGTGAGACACCAGCTTACATGAAACTTTCTATATATTTTTAATTCTCAAACTTTGTGTTTATGAAATCATTGATATACTCGCTGCTTTATAAAAGGCAGCTTTTTCTTTCGTGAGACTAAAAGACTATCTTCTGCATAACTTTCGGCCTCATAAAAATAGTAAAATCAATCAAATAATGGGAAGATTCACCGATAAAGACAAGTTAGAATATATTTAGCAAATAAATAATACGATATGTCAAACTAAAGCATCAAGGGGATATAAAGCGGTTTCCTGGAAAATGAGTGGGAAACTGCTACCAACAAATCTTCGGATTAATGACTGTTTGTCACAATGAGGTCTTAAAAAATCGATTTCTTAACTTCCTTCATGGAATGAGGTATGGCTTGACAAAAAAAGAGAACACAAACAAATGAGCACTAACTATATTTCAGAATTTTCAATGGATCGCCAGAACCTTCATCAGTTATGGAAATAGGAAGAGTCATTCTTCTCTGTTTGTCTGCCTCCCTTTGGCATATTTACTTTTCGTCATTCGAGTATAAACACACTCATACTCGAATAAATAAAAATGCCAAAGGAAGGAAAAAGTGAACTAGATAGGAATAGGAAGAATGATTCTTGGAGATTTCGTCACTCCAGTGCCGAAAAATAAATATGCAAAGGAAGGTAGTAATACAGTGGCACAGGAGGAAAAAACACATACACGTAGGCTCCTTATATTGTGAAAGCGAGCCGTACTGCCTTATTCCATAGAGGCAAACGAGGAATGAAATTGCTCTTTCCTTCTTTTGCCTCTGAAAAAGACAGTACGAGGCAATTTTCGAAGAGACAGAGTTTTCGTAAAATTTGTATCATACCTATAGTGTAGTGTTTATTGGTAAAAGTATAAGAATGATGATTTATTCTTTCTGATTCTGAAGTATTCCACTAACTGTTCCTTCTAATTAATCGAGAAATATTCGAAGTAGTTTCCCTTTCCGAACTTGCATCCATTAAGGGATTCGAGCAAACTAATGAGCCATCTAAATTCCCCGTTTCAGCTCCTTTCAGCAAACACTGACCTTAAACCGAACGTTGACGGGGGCATGCGATGAGTCTCGCCATAGTAACCAACCACTGGACCAGTACATTCACTCCACTCCTCTCGTTACAATCCCTTAAACTGGGGCGCAGAGGCGACCGAGCAAATATGTTTCCATGGGCTCGGATGCCCCATCATGTCCGGTTACTGACGCGGTTAGAATTAGAGGCTTTCTCCATCAGCGTCATTGTCAACACCCGTTCCGAGAACGCCAAACGAAGTCGAGCGAGGTTAGGTCCTAAGGCACTGGCCATAAATGGCGTGACTGCGGGGGATTTGGATGCCGTCATGAAAGACATGTAAGGTATCAAAAACATATTCTATGAAGGAAGAGGAAAGGCATTTCGCAAACTACACCAAAAATTGGTATTCTACACATCCACAGAACTCTGAAAGCCTCATCAACAGTGTGGGAGGGGGTGAATTTTTACCAGCATGTACCATATTATATATCTTATAGTGCCACTGAAACTACGGCTACTGGTACATAAGAAGAAACACTATGCCATCAGTGTTACAGAAACTATGAGAATAAATGTGCCTGCAACGATATGAACTCACAGAGATAAAAGAGATATAAATAAACCAAGCAATAAATACTACTTAGTGGTGCATTAATATGGTACTTATCAGTAAATTAAGAATAAAGCATTCGAGAAGAATTCAAATAATTATTTACAACTCCCATTAAAAAACCTAATTATAAGAATCGTGGTCTCCTATCGCTGGTGGGAAAATGATAGTCCAAACTGTCCGTTCTGCAATATATTTCGTTTATTTCATTCGATGACGGAAACACTGAATACAAAGGTGACATGAGTCATTTAACAAAATCTACGAGCGGACAGACTACTGGAGGGACAGGCCAGGAGGGAGAGCTGGTCGAGGCTGAACACAGCGTTTACGCTGCAAGATAAATTCTTATCGTAAGGTTCAGGTGGACACGGTGTCAGGCCATTTATAGTCCCACATCACACCTGTGGTTCCCTCTCAACGTCAGGCGATATAAAATGAGAGACATACGCAGTGTACCAGGTAAAGCATTACTTTCATCCCACATATGACCCACGACTACAAAAGGGACATCCACAGCTACAAAACGAAAACACTTGAAAGATATCAATCTCCCGTGTAACGCCTCTCTTTCATTTCCCTAAAATCCCCGTTTCCTGTTCCCTGTTCCCGCCTCCTTTAGCATCACAGGGCATAAAACCACCCACCACACGCTCATGCGGCGACACGTGGAATACGAAATCCATTCGGAAAGTAATGCGTCCTATTTTTTTCTATTTCAACTCACACGAAAACTGCATGAAAGATGAACACCATAATAGCCTAAACATTCATGGTAAATTTTCGCTTTTCTGTATCATCTCAATCAATGTAATCAATATTGCAATTGCAGCCGACATTGAACAGAAAATAAACAAGTACGACACATTTTTTTACACCAAGAAGCTAGAAGATATGATAGAATACAAAAAAAGTCAAGCATCAGGAAGACAAAAGATATGTGAAAGAAAAAATCTAACGTGGGAATAAACTATTCGACTAATAACACGTATTAAGGAGGCACCAGGAGCTCTGAGAGCTAGATTTTAATTAAAAAATCTTAAAAGCCACAGAGATAAAGATATAATATCTACAATAATGCCATTGGAATGGGAATAGTTCTTTATGGATCTACTAACAGAAAACGAAGAAGAAATTCAAAACCATGAAGAATAAGACGAATTTAGTGACAGGATCACCAATTATGTTAAAGTTGGAGGAGATAAAGAAAATATGTAAAGCCCGAAAAAATGATAAAGTCACAGGGTCTGGAGATGTTGCGGTAGTTAAAGTACGGCACGACAAAACATTACAAACACCTCAGGGAACTATTTCAAAAATTCATAATTTTCAAAGGACCTTTGAAAATGATTGCAAGGCAGTCGAAACCTGGGTCGGGAATTAAAGTTTTAAGTGTGGAAAATACTAAGATATCGCTCTTTTTAGTCATGTTGGGTGTATGTAACAGACTAACATTACGAGTGGTGCGGGTTGGGATACGGAATGAAAAATTGGAAAGAAGATCAGAGCGGAAGGACCCGTTCATGATGGAGTGCAGGAATTAAGGTCTGAAGTCAGCCGGCGATGAGATAGGTGTGATAGGTCAAGAGATGATAAGATTTCTTCAAGTGAGCAATGTCTAAGGGAGGGTTTGCGGTGAAAGACTATGGCTAAAAAGAAATTAAGTAGGCGGTTGAGTAGTTTAAGAGTGGTTGGGGATGCAGTCGACCAGATGTGAGAACAATACTCTAGAATGGGTAGTGCACATCCAAAAAACACAGATATTAGGGCAAATGGGTCCGTTATTTCTTTAATTCGATAGAGAATTCCGGCTGTAGACGTGGCCTTTTTTGATATCGCAGAAATATGTTCATGGAACACCAACTTTTGATCAAATGTGACCTCTAGATCATTGTGAGAGCTTTCAAAGGTGCTTGGCAACTTGGTACGCACAGGAGAGCTGTTTTTTGTAGTTTTTCCTCATATTTTGAACTGATGTTAGCATGACCTCAATGATTTCAGGCTCAATTTGGTGGAGGTTTATTATGAATAATGAAAAAAACAACTTTGTTTGATTCCACCAATTTATTTTTAAAACCACCGATGTGTACGGCTATTTCGAGTAGTAAGACTATTTTTAAGGTACCTTAAGATGACGCCGCTGCGTCGAAACTAATCGTACCATAAAAATAAATTCGTGGAATAAAACAAAGTTTTCTTTTTCATTATTCATAATGTTATTATTTTTATAAAATACCTAATATCTAATATTAAATGATAAATATAATCAATGTTTGATGTATTATCGCTGTCCTCCTACTGGACTTGCTTGGGTTACACTGCATCTCTACATGGTTTCTCCTTTCAGTGCAGAATAATTCCTTTCTCTCTTCATAGCATCTAGAATATCCCTTCCTCTTCCCTTTCTCCGAGCATTCTATCTTCTAATACGGTCGTCAAAATCCCACCCCTCTTCATTACTTGCCCCGTTTACCTACACCGACTACTTACGATTTCCTCCACAAACTTTCTCCCATGCCCCGCACTAGCAAAGACTTTTTCGTTTGTCTTCCTAACCGTTCATTGCGCTATCTTCAATCGTTTTCCGATCCACATATCTAAACCTTCAGCTACTTCTCGTCCTATTTTTTCTAAGGTCCATTTCTAGAGTGGGGTAATATAAAGCCTCCTAAAATCAAAATCTGGAACTATTATTCGGCTCGAAAATCCACAGGCAGTCAAAGAATCCCTTCCAGTAAAACGCTCTCTCATTCTGCCATTAACCTTGTGACATATGGATTCAATATAATTTCCCATTGGTGATTAAAATGAGAACGAATCCGAGATGAGCTGATTCACTCCGAATGTAGCCCGTTACTGCGTTGGAGGTCCTGAGCGGGTTTATGTTACCTTGTATCGTCACCCAAAACGCAAACCGCTCTAAAAGGGTAATTCTGACAGTTACTGTCCTAATACAGCACTCTATACATTAAGCTAGTGATTTTAATCATGAATCTCAAAATTTGGCGAATGAAGATTCCGCTTTCACTCTCACGAGCCCATTAAAGAAACAATAACGCTAGCGAACACATTGTGGAGAACCATAATCGTGCTCATGGCTATGTAGCCTAATGTGTAGCGCAATTACTGTCATAAAAACATTTTATTCCTGCCGTTATTTACAATTGGTAACTATTAATAGTGTTGACACATCATTTTCCCTTCATATTCTCGTTCGCCCTATTCGGTCGTCTGTCAATTATTTATTTATAGTCCAAAGAGACTAGATCACATGGGTCCGACAAGCTCTAGATGCTGAAGCTACGAAGCTATTTGCTGCTGAATGCTAAGTTAAATTCAATTCCACATCGATGAAAATCAATTCGTCGACACGTTCGTTCCAGTTTATTATAGTTACGCGTGCACAGATTATGCATGATTGAAATGGCCCGTGGAAGATGTTGACGTTAAGCCTCGCAGAGCGTTAGTTTCCAGGTGCATTTGCCGAAAGGTCATCATCCAGGATGAGCATTTAGGCGTCCGTCAAACTTAACTCCCAGCACCCAATATAGGTGGTTCATCACGCGAAAATTCAATCACACGATGGACGGCACAACACTACAGCGTCCTTATTAAAATAAAAATTTCAAGAGGAATAGACAATTATCCGTAAGATTACTGCATCATTACACTTCCATTAAGAGCTAAGTTTAAAAATGACAGTTTAATTTTCCCTGACGCTGCTTGGTCAATTAATTGAACGTATATTCAATGAAACCCAAATTATAACTTTATAAAAACTTAGAGATAAATGTGAGCTTGTAACTCGCAGTCATCGAGTAAAAAACTAGCACTCCTAGAGCAACAAGCTCACATTTATCCAAAATCTTTGCGCATTCGTCCTTCTGAAAAGCATTTTTGCGAGCAACTAAGTTGGAAAATTACTATTCTTTCATTATGGCCTATCCACCACATAAAACGGTACCTAAGATGGAAAAGTGTCAAATGTGTGCAAATGGTTAACATAATACGGCTGCAAAAGCTCTGTTCAAAGCACGTAGGTTAAAAAAATTGAGAAAACGGAACAAAAGCGCGTGTTAATGCGCGTTTACTCCATTTTTTAGTGATTCTAATTCTCGAGCGCATTAGCATTTAAAGTAACCACAGTGGATATATATGGCAAAGAAGTGAGAGGTAAATTTCGCAGAGGGAAGTCTAATGCCCATATTCATAGTCGTATTCCTAGGGGTTACCTGGGTATCCCCTAGCCAGGTATCACCTAGGGGTCCCCTACCTTAATTTCTCGAATACCTTAATATTGCTAGTGCCTCTGTTTTTCAAAGCTACAAGTAGCAAATCTAAGTAATTTTTACTAAACTTTGAATATTGTTGCAAATATTGCTCATATAAATGGTTAATGTTGATTGAAAATTCAAAGTAGGCATCTAAATAGCGATGTCGATAATTATGTTCCAAAATTAATAATAATATTGATATATTTATCGACTAATCTTATGGACTTTTTCTAGTTTAGAAAGGAAAAATTCTCTTAAAATAAGTTATTATTGACCCCGTCAAGAGTCCCAAATAATCCCATAAATGGTCATCAACAGATTGCACTTTCAAATATTCGCGCCGGCGCAAAATGGAGACTAATCACTTGAGATACCAGCTGTTGTTGGGCTGCATCGGTTCTTGAATGACTTCATCATTTTCCACTTAAGTTACTTAACGTCATAAGAACATATTTATATATTCTATTAACTCTAATCATTCTGCAGTGGACAACGACAGCCCATTGACAAAAAGTACGTAATAGTAGGAATCGTACCAAGGGCTTCAGTGGTAGTGAACGATGCCTCCTTCAAGAGCTCTTCATCCAGAGTATTTCCCTAAACTATGTAAAAGAAAGGTTCGATAGGGAAATTTAAGCAATAGCATACTAACACACTCCCTTGCGCACTATGTCGTCAACGTGTCTCCTGTTGTCTCTAAAGTGTCTGCTGTGTAGTGCTGGAAACGAAAAAAACGGGTACTAACCAAAGACTTCGGAAAAAAAAACTCTCTGGTAAATGAACTATATTCAAATTTGATCTGAGAAATCATATTAAACATTTATGGAATTCATGGCACTGAATATGAAGACGATGTTGCCTCATGTTTACAAATTTGTAGATGCAAATTGAAATGCGCGTTCGTAAAACTCCCCTCTGGTGGATAGTTTTTGAAGTATCAGCGCATCTTTGTTTCAAACGGTGTACCTTTACGAAAAGTGGGACTATATTATTACTTTACTCAATTAAGGTTTGTTAATTGACACAATTTTGTCTAGGTAACCATATGTTTATTATTCACTTAACCCATGACTATTAATTAGTTAATTAATGTGTTTTCTTTTTGAAATAAATGTATAATAGTACTTAGTTGGCCGATATACCTTGGCTTCATGATAATGTTTTGTCCTAAGTGCTTGGTTCCTCGTAGCGTTAATGTATGGATCATAGTTATGTTTCGTGAGCCCATTTGCGATCCTTCAATCCGTCCCTGACGTCTTCTGTTTGTTTAAAATTGTACTCATAGCTACTGTTGAGTTGGCGGTTTGATGTCAAGTGTTTATGTGCGTCATCCCCCCACAGAAAATTGCGCTGCCTAGCGTATTGGCTATTACTCTCCCATTTGTTCGCCTCAGATACTGAATCATTAAAACCCATCGGGGTAGTTTCAGTCTTGCTTTCTGAGTTCCACATGTATTCATTTTAGGTCATAATGGGTAAGAAAAGGAAGCTGACTCCGGTGGGTCGCAGTAGAATGGATATCAAGGAAGATAAGTCGCCCTTGGGTAAGATTTTGTTTATCATTATTCTTGTGAAAGAGACTAATGTTTTCTGCGCAGTGATGGATATTATTTAGTACTATGTTGCTTAACACTTAAATGTAGGCGATGATGTTATGGCTGCTCGGGACCACCTCACGGGAATTCTGCAGGGGCTGATGGACCAAAATGAGGATTCTTCGGAATGCAGTCACGATGAAGCATCGGCTACGTTAGATGGGTACTCAAAGTCACAAAGCCATCTACTATTGTCGCCTAAAAAGTGAGTTACGTGTAACAGTAGAGATAGATACGTATAAAGTGAAATTATTTCCCACGTTTATAATTTTAATTGAGTATTGATTGTTATTCTGAGCTCTCGGTATGAATTTTACATCACGATTAGCTATATTGCTGATTGGTAAAATTAACCGCCCATTGTTAGTAAACATTCTTTGATATTCATTTTAACCTTGTCTGATGATAAATATATTCTTAAGTTGTTAATGCTGGTTTTTCAATTTGTTTTAGAGAAGGAAACCAGATGTCTCTTGGCTCTCTAGGCTCTGGCATTCACCATAGGGGCCAGCGTAAGAGAAGGCGAAGGGGAGAGGTGACAGTGGGTGATGCTGCCTATCACCATACATATGTCATGAAGCTGTTTGATCGCAGTGTTGACCTTGCTCAGTTCAGGGAGGACACTCCATTGTACCCAGTTTGTCGAGCCTGGATGGCCAACCAGCCACGGAACACTTCACTTGCTATCACGTAAGAGTTTGCTAAGCTGCTGCGGAATGGATTTCAGTATTTTCTTAAATCTTTCCATAGCAATGCTGTCCCTAGCAATGTCGATTTGTATCATGTCATCTTGTTAAATAACAGCTATTATTTCCAAATTTAGATAATCTTGAGTTCGAATACCAGAACAAGTGAATGATGTTATTCCAAGTGAAATTTACATAGTCATGAATTTTGTACATTCATAATTGCCAGTCACAGCTGGTTACTGTTAGTTATGTTTTTACTTTTGGTTTCATAATGAATGAAATTTTTTGTGTCATTGTTGCATATATGGCATTAGGGTAGTTTCCCTCATAATGAAACAATGTCTGGGGCCAACTAAGGGGGGTCAATGGCTGGGCCACTGTTGTACCCATTAAGCACTATTACACCAAACAATAGCATGAAGCTCTCTCTGGGAAGCCCATTTGCCATTGCTGGGTACTTTCAAATGTGCAGTCGGTCTTACTCTTGTTTTTCTTCTCCTCTGCTGCTTACATTGCTTTTGATAGTACTTGGCACAGGTCTAGTAGGTCCTTAAGTATATTTATGCCTTCTTGTAAAATGCCTATTAATCTCATTAAAAAAACCATGACTTTATTTACTTATACATTGCATGGTGTCAGTCTTTGAGACTGAGTTGATTTCTCTGAGCCCTCACTTACACACATGGATAAATTTGAGTCCTTAGATGAAATGATTACTATTTTCTTAAGTCTCCCTTAGCCTGCACGTTCTACTGAAAAAAATCTCTGATAGCATGCCTAGCCAGTCAAAAAGTCAATTATTCTGTAATTATATTGATAGTAATGAAAAGATGTGAAGTTTACTTTTCCTGAAGCCAATTCTATTCATTCCACATTTATCTTTTTTATCTACTGAAATGGCTGTTAGAAAATCATTGAATTCATGTCACTATCATTGATTGTTCTTGATCCTAAGATTGATTGCAGCCCTCCACCCTTCCCTATCTAATGCTAGTTCCCTTACCTCCTGGTATCTCCTCCTATGTAAATTTCTCTTTATTTGGTCCTTGAACTTATTTCTGGGTCTTCCTCTGGGGAAGTTTTATACCCTCTGTTTTTCCTTCAGTTATATTCTTCAAAAACCCATTGTGTCTCTGGGTATCTCCAATCCTTCTGGTTCTTCTTTTCTGTATGGTGGTCCATATGATCCTTTCCTCATCTCCTTTTCTGTACACTTCATCATTTCTTATTTTGTCCATCAATTTTAGCTTCAGCACCCTCCTCTAATGCCAGGTTTCAAAGGTTTCTGGTCTTTACTGCTCAGCTTTTCCAATGGTGCACGCTTCCGATCCATAGAGTGCTATGCTCCATGCTAATGTTTTCACATACTGTTTCGTGGTTTGTAGTCCTATCTTCTTAGAGCACTGCAGTTGTCTTTTTTCCGTGAATGCCTTCTTAGCTTTGGCTAATCTCCTCTTGAAGTCTCTTGTACTTCTGTCCCACATGATGATACTTCCGTGATAGGTGAAGGATCCATTTATTCTAATTTATTTTTTGTCAGGGTGACTTCTACATTCAGCTTCTCTCTTCCACATATTGGGATTTTAGTCTTTGTCCTATTTATTTTCATGTTATATTCTTGGAGAACATGGTCCATTACGTTTGGTGGTCTTTGAAGATCATCCGGATATTCAGCCTTGATTGCGATATCATTTGCGAAGTGGAGCATTAATTCCTTCTCTGTTTATGATTATTCCACTCAGTTCAATTTCTTGTGCTTCTCCTATGTCCTCCTCCAACTACATGCTGAACAGTGAATTCATGGAGGGTGCAATATTCCTCCTTGGCAAGAATAGGGAATGTCTGCAGCAGACAACATCTTAGAGAAATTGGTCTTATTTTCTGCCTCATTTTTGTACACAATATGTCAATATTCTTACTGTATGCTGGAGCAAATATCTGTGCTTGAAGTATACACTTATCTATATTCAAAATAATCATGAATTCCTGATAGGTTTTGATGGAATCAATGCATTATGACCCACAATTTTTGTGTGACTATATGTTGATGAAATATTGTACTATGAAAATCAATGCAGTCATTTTCTCATAGAGTATACATTTTATTTAAATATAATGAAAAGTTTATGAAGTGTTACGAGGGAACATGCCTGTGTACAAGCTGTATTATAATGTGTAGAAGTAAATTATGTCTGTTACCAAGAGTGCAAGATGCTATACTGCATAATGACATCACTAAATTTTCAATGTGGCTGCTCATTTTGGTGGAACTGATATTATCTTCATTTTTCTGGGGTGTTTACTAAATCTGGAAAATGATTTTCGCATTTTGCATTTGGTTTTATTATATATAAATGATCCAAATTCTATTTTACAACCAATGCCTCGAACATATTAAAAAGTAGTACCTAACCCTATTTGCAGATTTTTGATATGATCGTATGTATTTATAAGCAAATTACGAGAGCAATTACTAATTTCCATCTGGGTCATACATCCTGTAACCTCACCCGGTCACGTTTTCTTTCCTATTGAAACCAATTCGATCAACCTTCGCAATTACCCAAACACTTAAAATCTTACCTCCTTGCTGAAGGGATTAATGGTTAAAATTATACAACATATTAATAAAAACACTTTGCTCAATTAATTAAATAGTATAATACTTTCTTTTAAGGAAAATAATTGATTTGGTTATAACAACATCAATATTTAGAGCTGTTGAAAATGTATTGGATCCAATTTACAATGTTACTCTTTTATGCTCCAATTTTATACATTTATGTTATTTTAGACAGCAATATTTTTATAAATGGAGGTTATTGTTTTTCTTGGCTTCATTATCCTTAAAGTTAGACTTATCAGACGCTGGGGCTTCTCATCTCTCCTATGTGGCTGCGGGTATGGTTTCGCGGTCTTCCTTATTTCTAGAATTCTGGGCCGTACGGTTTCTATCATGGGTTTCCTCCCTGGCCTCTTTATAAATCCCTGGTTTCTCTTTCGTCGCCTCTATGCCGCTTTGTATCCGCTCCCTGCCGTTTTTATTCTCCGACTTTCGAACTTTTTCCCCACTTCGCGTCCTTTAAATCTTTACTCCTCCACTATACCTCCACTTATCTCTGCCGACTCTTCACTATTAACTCTCTAGGCGTCCCCCGTTACTTATTGTTACCTGTTTATTATATCCAATTGGCGTCCCTAGCGACGGCCCCCCATGTCGATATTGTTTACGACCTTGGCTATAATTACAACGTTACAATCCACTTCCACCAGGCCATGGCTCCCGCCATCTTAAGATTTTGATGGTGCTTGGTAAGTTTTATCCCTCTAACAAATAGACTTTATTTGTACCAGTGATATGGAAATATATCTCTTAACATATTGCTTAGTCAAACCTGTGGTGGCTTTAGGTACCATTTTATGTATTGTAGTGGTTTTAACCGCTACACCTTTGTTTTCCGTCCCACCACTCCCTCACCCCCCTCCTTTTCCTTTCCTTGTTCGGCTGGCTAAAGTGGGAGGAGGTGTGAATGTAGAAATTTGTATGAATGTGTGCATGTGTGTTTGAGTGATAAGAGGCAAGGTTGAGTGAAATGCAGTGGTGTGAAGACTATGAAGGAGTCATTGGGTATAGTTGATTGCCGAGCTGGGAGTGCTGTGGGAAAATCCATCTGTGTGCCACTTCCCCTCAGTTTTCCCCTCTCCGCAACGTCCCCTTCCCCATCAAGAAGTGGTATAAAGGCGATCGCGAAAGTGAAAAAAAAGACTGCATTAAGCGAGATCACGGTGCGGAAGCATTGCCCAAGTTCAGCCAAGACGGAGAGGAGATCATTGGAGGCCTGCAGTACTTGCAGTACTTCGTCCCATTATTGGACCCTTTCCCCCGAGGATATTATCGGCTTTGGCAGAGACAACATATGACGTGTTGAGCCAGGCGTCCACTGGAATCATTGCAGAAGCAAGTTTGGACGACCCAGTGCCAGGCCCTGTTGCTGCTCTGTGCCGAGGATCCTTTTGTATGTGGTCACGTAAGGTCACGCGACCCCAACAAAACCCCCTTTTTGTTATTGCCTCCAAACAGATCTATCCATGTTTAGCCCAAACGACAGTGGCAGTGCATTTCCTGCGGCGAGTGCTTTGCACCAGAATCGAAATTTTTTGAAAAAGGGAAGGAATAGTAGTTACTCCCCACACCCACAGTTTCATTGGAAGTTGGCTAATTAAGTAAACCGCCTGTGAGCGAGAGTTAAGCCTTTTTGTGGCAAATAAGGGTATTACCATTTCATTGTGTAAATCATATTCATCTCATTTCACTCATTCATCTCATGAAGGGTTGTTTTCACGATTTAAATGTCTCTTCTCTCATCAATCATAACATCAACTTATTAGTATTTAGAAGGGTATTCTCATTTGTAATATTTGTGAGTCAATTCGTGAATATATGGTTGCTTTGTCGAATGGAAAAAGGAATACTATGTTCAATCTTCACAATTGGCGAGCCGAACTACCCAGAACCTTTTCCTCGACCCATATTCACCCAGCCCCGGCAGTAAAGCTAGGGAAAACTAGATTTAAAACGTGGCCAGGAACCTACCCGTAAAGACCTAATTGTGGAGAGGTCTCAAATTTTATCTAACAGGTGACAGAGTTTTGCCTCACATGCTTCTGATGTGGTAGGGTACGCGTGGGTTAAGTGTTGTCATGTCCCACTGGCACGTCCGGGAGGGTGGGACCAGTACAGTATAAAAAGTGTTAACTTTGGTTAAGATCTCTGACCAGTTTTTTCTCTTAAATATATTGAAATACTTTTTCTATGAATGGATCACCCAAAAATTATGTATCTTACTCCTCCAGGATTTTATATCTAGCATGTAAAACCTCCGGCCAGTTCTCAACTTCTCCTCATGTACTAAGCTTGGTCTCAGAGGTGCATTTTCCTAGTTAGGAAATTGTATCTTTCTCTAATGAGTCACTTCTGAAGCCCTTGGCTCCCACAGCATTTTTCTTCTTCAACCTCAGGTAGTCCATGGCTACTTTCTATTTAATAAATTAATCATGATTATCATTACTATTTTTAGGAGAGAAAGGACTCCAACTCCTGAGCCACCAGAAGAATCAGCCATAGCTAACAATGTAACAACCCCTGGTGATGAAGGCTCAGAAAGAAAAGATTCATTGCCTGTTGCAATGCAGAATGGCAGTGGAGAAGGGAAAGATATGTATAAGCTCCCTCCTCCGAGTCCAATCCCTACAGGCAAGACCCAGAGAGATATAAGGATGCCATCTCCAACACCACACGAGAGAGATCCAGAAATTGACAACCTGGAAAAATATCTGAACGTAAGTTTTACGATGGTTTTTTTTAGAATTGTGGTTTATTGTTTTGAAAATATGTTCATGGTTGATTTTCTTGCAATGCTGCCATAAATCCGAAAGTAGGTTAAGTACATGTATACCCTGTGGTGATATGGTTTATATGTATTCATACGGGGATTCGCTTGGTGTGGTGGCTAGAGTACTCGCCTACCACATGGGCGGCCAGGGTTCAAATCCCTGCAGAGATGGATGTTTTTCAAAGGAAACCTGATCCCTACTTGAGTGTCTTGTGGAGGGCACTTCCAGTACTCTGTCTGTCGGATGAGACGTTGAACTGTGGTCCCCTTGGCACCTTTCGTTAAGAGTAGGCTAATGCCGGCACCGGGTTTCTATCCACCCATCCTCCCTTACCTATTCCCTATTGCGCAAATGACCTTAGCCATCGGTCGCCTCCCCAAATATCCAATCCAACGTATTCCTACATAAGTTTGTGTCTGCTGGTCTGTCACTCTAGATACATTTCTATATTTTATTCAGTGGAAAGGAATGGGGCTCCTGATTGTTTTGCCCTATTTAGAATATGTGCATGGTTTTCTTTCATTTTAAAGTGCTCCTAGTAATCGCATATGTTATTTTTTTTGGATGAGTTCAATACACGGAGTGTGGCAGCGGAGTTATTACACAGATTTTTTTAAAATTTCTAGCTATCCATTTCATTTTTTTTAATAGAATTGTTTTTAAATAACTTTCCCATTGATATACATATTTATTTGCATTCCAGCTGGTTTTAAAGATCCCTATTAATCAGCTGTTGTCAAAAGTGAGGTGTAGGACTCTTGTTTATTGATTGCTTGAACATATCTCTTGTCTGTGTCATTTTTCTTATAAATGTATTTGATAAATTGTCCTTTTTAGTCCATCACTCATTGTATTATTTGTTTGCTTGTATTGTTGTATTTTTAATGTCACTCATTATTTTCGGTGTACATTCATATCAGGTAAGTGGAAATTTTTGTGATAAGGAGTAGTGAGATGGGAGGTGTGTTAAGCCTGAGGGGCAAGTTTTGTAAGAAAAGACATTACTGTGGAAAAGCTAAATAAAATCTTGCAAGCTAGACTTGCTTCAGCATTTAAGTTACTCCTAGCAAAAAGGAAGAAATTTGTTGCCAGTTTTAGCCATCATATAGTATAGTAATTCAATGAACCCTGTCTTGATATTTTCTTACTCAGAACTATGCATTAAAACTAAACCATCTACAGGTACTTGTTTGTCCTACTTTATGCGTGCATTGATGCATGCCATGATTACTCAGTAGTTATAATTTTTTATTCTGGCAGGTAATATTTCTTAAAGATACATATAGATTTTGACCTTGTATCAATACCCTCAGGATGAGTCTTTTTAAATTGTATGATCTCTTTACTTCACTTTTTCAGATTCAAAAGGATGGAGCTGTCAAAACAGAGGGTTTAACATGTCCTCCCACGGAGAAGCTTTTAAGCAAGCATTTGAATCACTGGGTTAAAGTGCGCAGGAAATGGCAGAAAGCGGCTCAAGAGAATGAAAATAGATATTCCGAAAGCAAAGTCATTCTACAAGGCATGTTTAAAAGATGGGGACAGCAGGGTTAATTTCCCATGCTCTTCTAATTCCTAAAACTTTGTATAGCCCTTTATTTCCTAATGTGTGTGTAGTTAAATTTCTCACACATGGTACACTATTGGAAAGCGTTTGATAGAATATGACACTTGCAACACATTTTTATTATCTTCATTTTTTTTTAAAGCATTATCTATTTCAATATAAGGGAGAATGTGGAGACTCCAGGAATCACATTAATTAGGGTAAATCTTCATTTAATCAAATCTAATTAATATATTTAAATGTTTTCTCCATGTTGTAATGTTTCCATGATGTATCAATAAAAATTATGGATTTATCTAATTTCAAAGTGACTTTACTTTTTTAAATAATCAACCATTAATTTATTATTTTCTCTTGCTTTTGTCAATGAACTTTGGTAAATGTGAGAGACTTGTATTCTGGACTAGGACATTCTGAAATGCAATTATCACCTGTTAGCTGCCATAGATATTACTTGATATGTAGGACATACAACTCATACTTTTCTCATGTCATGAAACAGGAATGGCCTTGATGTTTTTATTACTAGTGATAGTAAGTGTAGTTTTTGGAGCTGTCTAAACTTTTTGTAGTTTCTGACCTTATTAGATGTGCCCTAATATATTGAATGATTCACAGTCTGAAAACAAGTCGAAGTGCAAGAGCAACGTGTTAGTAGCCTCTATGGCACGTGGGACACATCACTACAGTACATTGGAGTAATAAGTTGTTCTTATACTTAGGTTAAAGAGAGAATTGTGCATTAATTAAGCAAGCTTTCATCATTAGCGCCATGGTAATCTAGAAGTTGCCATTTTCTTTGGTGGTGCAGGTTGCATTTACCTCCTAAAAAGTTCCTAATACCTTTTAGTGGCTTGTAAATTCAAACTACCTTATAAAACTTTTTGTTTGAGGTTGACAAATTATTCATAGATCATTCATATCATTACCAGATCACTAAAATGTTTAATATTAATATCATCGTCATCAATATTCCAAGTTGTGGCATTTGTATGAGGGACATGGGAAATGCCCTCTGTGGAACAATGAAATGTTATTGTGAACAATGCATGCCAATTAAGATCTCGATATGATAATAAGTGATATAACATCCACAATGTGTAATTATGAATCAAGGTCTTTCCTGCAACCTTAATGCACAAATTAACTATTCAAGCTTTTTGTGCCACTGTAAAAGTATTTTTTGAAGTCCCTTGTCATGGTGTGATCGGTATTTTCAAATGTAATTTCTGCTGTGTCAATTTTTCCATAAGTGGTGTGCAAATTACTCAAATAATATTAATATTGTGTACTTTTGATGGTTTGCAGTGTCTATTCATTTCTGTGACCAGGCCATTTGCCTGGATATGACATTTCAGCTCACCTCTTTCCGTAATCATTTCACAGTTAATATGTATTTTTTAAACTTAAATTTTGTATTTAGTGTTCTCTACAGAGAACCCAGGTGGTTTATGGTGACATTGTTTTACCTACTGTCTGATGAATTCAAATAGATCGATCCTGGCTGAATACCTTAACCTTAATTAATTGCAATGAAAATTTACATTGTGTTCATGAAAGATCTAGGTTTATTGTGACCAATAATGGAAGAGATTTTTGTTTTCTCCTCTAAAGTGTTGCTGTGGTACATGCGCACACACTTGAGCTCTCACAGGCATTTTACCAATACAGTACTCTAAGGCCTTCCACTCTTGCTCTTGAGGATAAATTCTCCCCTTTCATGCCCTGGTAGTAACTACATTTCAGAGACTGACATCTTAATTACTAACATTTACTCTTAAAATTGGTGTTATCCTACTTCTCTCTGGAAATTCTTTCTTGTGGACTTGTTGATTACTTGAGTTGTTGACTGTCGAGGGGGCATGGCCAGGTCCTAAGCAAGAATTTGTAAAAACTGACTCATCCAAAAAATGTGTTCACACTTAATGATAAAAATTAATCTGTTTTAATACTTAATTTTTCCTTGTATCACATGTTGCCGTAGGCCTCTACAAATGCTAGAGAAGCTCAAAGTGGTGGCCTATCGCTTCCAGACATGTATTAGTATGTCCAACTACAGCTCGGGAAACTTGGGGAGTGTCCTGAGGGGTCACAGAACATCCCTGCTGGAGAGGCAACATCAGTCCCCCTCTGGTACAAGAGAGGGCCCAACTTCGTCTTCTGCATCCCATTCTCCGAGTGGCCATCTACTGGCCAAAGATTCTTGGAGGATTCCAATGTTCTTCCAACTTGGCAGGCAACCCACCATCCTGCCACCGAGAACAATGTCCAGGTGGACTGGAAACTCAATGGAGATGACTGGAATTCAATGCACGGTGGTTGCTGACTCCATAGCCTTAGCTTTTTCCATCTGTGGTCCCCACAGACTACTATGAAAAAAGCCTTTGGGTCTATGAAGGCTCCTCTGTATTTGTCCTCCAGGTGAAGGATACCCTTCACATTTGCCGGAGAGAGGACAAATGGCATTGGAACACTGTCCAACATCATGTGAGTGATCTAATCAGTCTGAACTTAGTGTTTTATGCTTTTACTTCAGGTGCGCCCTTTTGGCATATTTTTTATCTTCAAACTCTAAAATAAATATTTGGTAATTTTACTTGTGAGCTAATTATGGATTCTTTGTATGATGTGAAGATAGGTTACTGGAACTTATCTTACTTAAGTAGCTTGTGATGGACTTTGATTTTATACATGAAATATTCTTGCAATTGTAAATATTTTGTATTAAATAATTTCTTAACCCATATATGCCCCATTTCATTTAGAAAAATGTGGAAAATTTGCACACCTTCTTTCCTGATGTTTCTGTAAAGTCCTTATGGAGTCGTCATGCAAATATGTTGAATAAAAAATGATATATGATGTTGTTGTGATCTCTACATCTAGCTGCAATCATATTTTCAGTCTCCTTATCTTTAAAGTCATCTTCTCTTCGCACAATGCCATTTGTTAGAACTCCCATATTCTCTGAGCAAACTTTAAAGACTCAACTCTATTGCCTGAAGCTCTTATATATATACTTATAGTCTAATTAAGCTTGGTACAACATTTTGTCTAAGAAATGATTTAATTTTTATAAGTTTTCCCCCATGCCACAAACCCTTGATGTGGCTTTCAAGGCATTATTTAGATGTTTTCTTTAAAATTCTTCTACATAACCATTCACAGTCATGATTGGTAGATAGAATTCTAGCTTAGGGCCCAGGTTAGATCTCCAGCAGTGCATGGAAACTTCCCACGCAAATCCTTATACCTATATGCTAAGGGACCTTGTGGGGAGCACTTCAAGAGAAACATTCAGTCTCTTACTTTGGTCCTGTAAGAGGCGTCAATGTCCATCTGATGAGACCAAAAGCATTGAACCTCATAGCACCTCTCCTGAGTATATGTTCATGCTGATGCCAGGTTTCTCCATTCCCTTATTTCTTTGTCAATGAAAATCCTTCTGAAATGAAAATCTGTCACCTACCTATCCCTAATGAAGCAATCATCCTCGGATGATGGTCTCTTTCATGCGCTACTAGAGTCCAGCCGCGTTGAAATGGTCATTCTCGGTGAACGGTGGGCGGAGCTACGGCTACCTACCCCACCTCCTGGCCTTACCTCCCCTTCTTTACTCCCTCACTCACACACTTCAGGGGAGGCAGAGCGTGTTGCCAGTTTTCCTCACCCTGGCAGACAGAAATTAACCGAGCGGCGGGCGCGTCATTTTATGTTACACGACCAGGCACGCCGTTTACAAAGTAAACATATCAGTCTTGATTTTAAATAACACATATTTGTATATATAATTTCTGACAATGGATGACAAAATACATTGTGATCCATTTCTTACATTGTGATTTTTATTGATTTCATTCACTCTCTTCTGAGGATGTGAGTGACATATCGGAGTCTCCACTGGTTTCACTGCCACTTAGTTCAACAATTATTTTATCTATTTCTTTATCCATCAGGTGGTCTCTTCTCCAGTATTCCTTCTCAATTTTCTTTACGTGTCCGCAAACTTTCGTCCATTCTCGGTGGAGTATTCGGAACAAATGTTTTTAAATAGTTTCGCTTTTTTGTCCATGGATGTCGCCTCCAAATTGTGACTCACCTTAAAGAATGCAGGAAATACGTAGTGATTAACAAATGTAATTCAACGCAGATAACGTTTGAGATTTAAGAATAAGTTGAGGGAATCCAATGGTAGTTTATTCTACGTGATTACCTGTTCTTTGAGGTAACCCCAAACCATCTCAATAGGATTGAGGTCAGGATGGTAAGGGGGTAAACGAAGCACTTCGTGCCCAGATTCCTGTAATAATTTATCGATGACAAATTTCTTTTCCGCATTACTCGATTTTACCAACAGTAAGAGCTGTGGCTTCCTCATTTCTAGGGAGAATGAAGTATTATTAATTGTAAGCCACTTCTGTATATCAACTTTCAATGATGTTGATGTTGGATGTTTGTTTCTTTGCACACAATGGTAAGAGGCATTGTCCAATATGATGACACTGCATAATGGAAGATTTGGTATGACTGTCTCTGTCAACCATTTCATAAAATTTTTTGAGTTCATTTCGTCATGGTAATCTCCACTTTTCTGCTGCGACTTAAACATTAGCAATGTATTTTTAATAAATCCTGCTTCACCTGGAAGTAACAAAGCAAACGTGAAAACAGTTTCTATTATGCTGACGAGAATTTACCTTGTTGATCATCTCTCAAAATACAAAACTCGAGTTGGCGGCTAAGAAAATGAAAGAACTATGGAACCGTTCGAATATTTCGTTAAAAATGAATATTCGAAACTGACACAATGTTGCACCTGAAAGACTTAGTTTTGCAAAAAATACTATAAAAAAGAAATAAAATAATATAATTACCTCCAGCATGTGCAATAATCAACCTTCGTCCCTTCCCTATGGATTCAGTGACACCGATCTCTTCACGGGACTGCCAGCATTTGGAACTTACATGATTTTCATGCAAATAAGTTTCGTCCAGATAAACAATGTGCTTCCCCTCTTCTCTGAAGCTCCTGATCTTTCGTAAATAATGCTCCCTCCATGCAGCAATCTCGGGCCTCTCAATCAGGATTTTCCTCTTGGATTGGCAGCTTTTCCATCGGAACCCTAACTCCAGAAGTATTTCCCGTAAGTATGTCCTTTGACAGTGAAGGATTCCATCTTCTTCCAATGCTTCCAAAAGGTTCTTCACAGTTGGCAATGTTTTACAAACTGCGTAAAACTCATGAATCTTCCTACGGATGCAGCATTTGGCGAAGTCGTCCAGCTCGATTCGCTTCTTTCATTCACCCTTTTTCCCCTTAGGTGTTGAAAACGACAATTTTCCTTTCTCCTGAGACAATTTCCCTTCCTTTAAAATCCTCTTCACCGTGGAGGTACCAACTCCTGTAGCCTGGCTTGTAGCTGACACCGCGTTTAAACTTAGTTTTTCCTCCAATTTTAAATTGTTCAAAAATCGACTAACTTTATAGACGATTTCTCGAGCCTGACTTTTGAGTGGCCTGCCTCGGGCAGACGAAGATTTCGACGAGCTGGCCATTGCAAATAAGCCACACAAAAATTTAAGGACTCAAAATCTGTTAACAAAAACCAAAGTTGAAAACCAAATAGAATAACCATAACGATAGCGTAAGTCGAAATATCACCAGAAAGAATTCCAAATATAAGTTTCCAAATAAAAAACCAAGTCAAAATCCAAAAAGAATGTACAAAACAGTATCAAAAGTCAAGCACGAAAACCGAGAGTGAATCGAAATGACAAGAGCTGGCAACAACGATGAAGTGACGCTGGTAGGGGAGGCAACTTAGGGGAAGGAAGGAGCCCGGAGTGGGGGTTGTTGAGGACAGAGAGGGGGGTGCGCATGAATTCTTGCGCAGGACCATTTCAACGCGGCCGGACTCTACCACCATTCACATACACCAATTAATTTTATATACTAGTTAATCACATACACCATATGGTGACTAAACAATTCAGATTTGTCTATCATAAGGATCTGTACTATGATACAGTGAACAAAAATCATATTAGTTTCCTACAAACCATAATCTGTCACCTCATATGTATAACATGTCATGCATCTACATATGTATACCAATTCATTCAAGCTTCTAAAAGGTTTTGTGGTTGAGTGGTATAGGACAGAGGCCATACATTAGAAAGGAGAAGAGATAAAAGAATGAGATATTTTTGGAGGGATAATTTATGAGAAAAAAGAGTTCCGATAAATGTTTGACAGTATCCCATTTTACCATGTTGTACTTAAATACAACAAAAGTCATGCCTTTTCTTTGTAAGTGATTTATCCCATTAAGGATTTTAATCATCCTGCTCATGATCTTTATAGTTGATGAAGCGAGACCTAATTAGAATGAAGTAACATTTTTTTTTCTCTCCATGAACTTCCCTGTGATCTGATTCATTCAAATATCTTAAACCCTTTCAACGCTAAGGCATAAATTGTGATTCTTTCCACGTAACGAAGTTCAGTTTTTTGCATATTTACATTCAGCACAATAAAATAAGACATGTTTTTAAAAAAAGCAATTTTTGAAGCCTATTACTTGTACGTATAACTCTTTCAACTTTGGACATTCTAGAACGTCCTGCGCCACCTCTGCTCTGGTGCTGGTTGCATGTATTCTCGGTAATTCCCCATTGTTGATTTTATGTGGTCAGAATGAATATCAATTCTTCCTTGCTGTTAAGCTCATAATTTCACAAGTTTATCCAGTTTATAAACTATTCTTACTCATGGCACTTATTAAATATTCTAGGTTATAAAATATTGTGCTGATGTCAATAAAATTGTATAGAATGTGATTGTACTATGTACTGCCTTTTCGCTCAGTATTTTGATCATGAAAATTGCTGAATATATAATTTTAGTTCAGGAAATGGGTTGCTAGAACATTTAATTCAGAATTACCATTGTAAGCCATTGGCTGTGTTTGTAAAAGTACAAAATTCCTGCAGTCATTTATAGAACTTAAAATCACTTATGTAAATTATAATCATAAAATATATCTGCAGAGAAATTTGTTTTAAAAACTAAAATCAATATTACATAATTTCAGCATTTGATGTTCCTGTGGTAATTTATGAAGCAAAGGAAAATGCATAATGGTGGATTTCCCTCTCTAGCTGTACAATTTGTGGGATTGTCCGTCCTAATCCCTTACTTGGCAGTTTCAATGCTTCCTTTTCGATCTTGGGTTGTCTATTTAATATACATCTGGGTAATGTCATCAAATTTGTAGTGTTCTACAGTTTACAAAGATATTCCAATGTACCTACACCACAGAAAAATTGTCTTCAAGGAAATAAATTGTCAGTTCTATGGATATATTGGTTTAGGGGTGGTTGGCAAAGTATTTTTGGGTAGAAATGAAAAGGGAATGGAAGGGGGGGAGAGAGGTTGGGTTCAAAGGGCTTAAGGATGCTGGTGGTTGTGTGAGACTCCCCATAGGGCAAGGGATGGGGGAATGGGCTCAGAGCATTGACCGCGCACTGGTCACAGAGAGAGTTGGCCGACAGTGGGGGTGTATTGTGGGTCTCCGTAAAGAGGGGAGTGAAGGAGGGATTAGCTTAGGAGAGGCCTTCTGGCAGGTTTTGCAATGACTGAATTACTAGAGCTGGCCTGAAGAAAGGCTGGGTATGGATGAATGGCAGGCATCAGGAAACAGCTAGCATGGAGATGGAGAGTGGGGATTCCTTGGTGAGGGGTGAGCTAGGGTAACACGGAGGAAAGTGCATGGCAGAAAAATGTCACAGTTTGGGGTGAAAGGCATCTAGCATGGAAGACAGCCAAGACAAAATAGTGGTAAATGGTTTTGAACAAAATGATCATGGCATAGATTCATTCATTCATAGATTTGCATTCGCTCTTATTTATGAATTGTCCTTATCAGCTGTTGTAGGGTATCAACTGTACTATTGAGGAGAGAAATTACGAACTCAGAAATACGGCCATGAGTACGATATAAACGGGAAGTTGAAGTTTCCCATCGCCCCGATTTTTTGATAAAAAATAACAATGAGCACTATGAAACTATCTGAAGAATGACACGTTTTTCCAATTACGTACAATGGCAGTTCTACAATAAAATGAAAATTTTAAAAATACAACAAACAGAGGAAATAGAGTTGACTATATTCACTTTCCCAGGGAAAGGTTTACCTTTTTTTTAATATTTGGGTAACTTAAAATGAAAGGATTATAGTACCTTGAACGCAAGTCTTTTTTGTTTCACAAAGACTTTCTCTCTCCACCATTACAGTTAATTCTTTTGCATTTGAATTCTAATATACAACATCTAATTTAGCATGTACAGCATTTATAGGGGTTGTGAAATTGGAGATGCACCACTAAGAAGTTCTTTAAATCAAACAATCAGTATTTTAGAAGACTTAATGAAATCCCCAATAAATGTACTAGCGAATAGACCAAACTCGACCCTCTTTATCAAAAAAGTTTTCACCCTGCAGTTCCAGAAAATATTGCCTGCTCCTACATGTCATACAAACAAATTTGATTCAACTGGTGGACAAAAGCATTAAATTTTACATTTTATATGCATGCAGTATCCACCCTGGATTCTAAGAAGCATAGCATGAAGATAAAACCAAAATTTATTTCTTGATAGATTCCAAAATAAAATTCGTTCACTGGAAACAAATAGAGAACAAATAAATGAGTTGGTAGCTACCAACCACTTATTCACACCTTTGAAAAGACGCTCCAGTCTTCTAGGCGACGTGGCTATAATTGCTTCTTCCCCCCTGTTGAATAAAGGGGTTATAATAGTTGACTAGAAAACTCCCGATAATCTTCAATTCCCCGAAGTTGACAATGCACACACAACAGAAACACTGGAACAGCTCACACTCAGGGGACAGGAAAATACAATGTAAACTGCGAAGACAACTTGCTGATGAATCTTTCTCCTTCTGGGTTTCCCAAACGATCACACATCCATTTCTGAGGACATGTACTGCTCTAAAAGTAAGGGTTTGAGAAAAAAGAGCCTCTCCAGAGGAAAATGTACCATTAATTTTAATTCCACACCTAAATACGAAGATATTGAAGAGACCAGGCACTCTTGTTTGTATACATTAACAAATGAATCACCAATCTGCTACTAGACCACGGTGAAAAAGGGCTTTACGATGGCAAAGACGAAGAAAATACAATGTGTGGAAGATATAATAGTAAAAATTTAAAGAATTTAAGTGATATATAATTATGTAATTAAGCAACGCATTCCAGAACACAGCACACCCTAGAAAAGGTATAATCCTAAGCTATGACGCCAGCAAAATCGCAATCGCCCTGCAAGTGTCTAGAGTCCGCTGGCCAGCCATAAAGATTGGCTTGAATGTGGATGTTCTAGAATGTCCTGCGTCACCCAACAGCACCCACAGGACGTTCCAGAATTTCCTTGCGCGTTGACCGTGTTAATTCAGTATGTCAGTATTTGGAATGCCCAAAGCAGGCTGAAGTTAATAACACACCCTGGCATTAAAGCTGATTACTTCAGAGAAAATGACTTCTTGGGACTATAAGTCATCAGATAGTTTGAAAGTAGTAACCCAGCAGTTGCAACTTGTCACCAAGCAGTCACAATTAGTCAGTGACCACTATTGAAGGTATCCTCATCAGTTAGTTGTGACTACAAATGAAGTCCTCATTATTTGGCAACTTGTAATTAAGTCATCTCCAGGATCCCACTTACATACTTGTCAGGGGTAGTCCACTTTTAGGAGTACCATATCCTGCATCACAACTGTTCCATCAAGATTGAATAGATAGTAAATAGCTACAAAATGCATTCATATAACCTAGTCTGAGGTCATCATAGGATGCTATTTCATTTGTTCATAAATTGGTGCATCCCTATTCTTGAGCTATGAGGGCTTACGACTGTTTCCATGACCACTCAATTCACAACTCTTGGATTGCCTTGATTTTAAAACTTTTGAACTGCATGAGTGAAGGAACTTACCTCAGTGGTTATAGCTGATGAACTGTCGATTGTTGCAGCACTAGTTGCGGGCTCTAGGGGTTAATGTAACCCTAAGCAGTTGCTGCACAGTAACATTTTTACAAGGTGTAATTTCTGTTATCGTAACATTCTCAATGAGTTCTTTGTAAGTACAATTTATTAACTCTTGAAATAGTATAGCCGTGTAGAATAGACCAGAACTCTTGGGATACCCATTTCTTACTTGTCTTGGTTGCCCATGGAATGGACCTTGTGATCTATGAAAAGAGCTTCAAAAGGGTGAACTAAATGTTCTGTGGAATAATTCTGTGGTAACCATCATGGTGGTGGTTATTCTGAACTAACCACAGTAGTCTGACTTTTGAACCACTGCAAGCAGTTCGTAGTAATAGTGGAGTAGTCCATCTGATATAACTAGCAGACTAATGGCCATTACCTTTAGGAAAAAATGCTGTTTAGAACTGGGATGGAGTGGGTGTTTTGAGCCTTTACTGTTTTTTTTAGACATGAAGTAGTTACTACGTATAAGACTTTTTATACAAGGTATGTTCAGCAAGTTAGTTCTGTTTGTATTTTTTGCCACTATAGCACTGCAATCACAGTTTTGTGCATGTGCGTACTTATCCTGACCTATTGAGAAGGAATTGGTGCCAAAACGAGTTGTTGTATATGCCTCGTTGTGATTGTATGAAATGGCGAATAAAATTAGAAATTCTGCTACCACGGGATGCTCAACAGCAGTATTGTTTTGATTCATGGCAATACCCCCCTAATTGTGCACCAGTGACATTGCAACATTTATGGAACCTTAATACGGCCTGAACCTCGCTCTTATCAAGGTAAGGTTGACATCAGAGGCGGCACATTTTTATGAAGAGGGAATACAAAAGCTGGTGCCATGCTATGAATAGCGCCTACAAAATGTTGGTGTAGAAAGACAGTTTAAGTTCCAAAGAATTGTTCACAACAAATCTTTTTCTGACTACATATATACTTGTTTTCTTTGACCTGTCAAACAACTTACTTTCTGGATGTACCTCATAGTAAGTTCTTTCAGTTTTGTAGTTTTGATAAATTCTCAATAGTTTACTACTACTTTCTGAATAGTTCACCTTTAAAAACTACTGAATTTTTTTTAGTTAACTATTAAAAAATACCAACTTTTATGTATTTTTATCAAAGGTTAGTCAACCAATAGTCCCAGATGTATGACAAGTTTTTTTGGGGGCTAACTACAGTTGTGTCTTCTCCTTCAACTTAAAAAATCTGGGGTCAGAGGGGCCTTGATTGCGAGAAGTATGGTTACGTTTATGGTTTTGCCAATAAAAAAGTACTTTAAATGTACACTTTCATTGTATCCCTCATTGTAATCAACTACCCAGTACTACATGGGCCCAGAGGAGATAATTGCATTTTTTTGGTGGGAACAATTTTGAGTCAACTAAAATAGACAGCACTTATTAAATCTTTCATTTTAATAGCACAGCTTTATTTGCTTTATTAAAAAATAAAAAAACTGTACAGACAAATATAATGATAAGCACATTTTCAACAAGAAACCATTTTTTTCCACTCTATTAAAATAGGTAGGTATATTAACTCTCCAATATCTCAGTCCTTTTGTTACTGTTGTTAACAATTCAACATTTAGACATTGTTGATGTATTTGTTATCATTAACAGAGCACAAATTAAATGTTTTAGGTATTAACTCAAAACTAATAGAGTGGGATGCAACACAACACAACAAATGAATTTTAATAGGAACTGAGGATTATATGCAATATTGTGTCCATATCTCATCTGCTAATGAACTAGAAATTTAAAGTTAAGTGTCACACATCCTGGGGTCACCTTTCTAAGTGAAAATCATACATATTTGTAGTTACTATCATATGGGCTGAGGAATGAATAAATATTGATAATGCATCAATAAATGATTAGATCCTTAATTTTAGGGTTATCATTGTATAATTATGAGCTGTTTTATCATTTGGTTATTTTTGTCATCAGAAGCATTTTGTGAGAAAAATGAAGCGATGGCTCATAGATATTACTGTTTAAGGTTAGTTACAATGTCTCATATATTACTAGATCCGTCTCATATAACATAGGTCACTAGATAAAATTAATTTCAAAATCTCTATTTTAGCCATAGCATTTACAGCAGCACATGAGAGTTAGTATGTTATGTAACTTATTAGTTTGGATGCTCCAGCCAAAATCGTACCAACTGCATGCACACTTCAATAACGATGAAATCATTGGAAATGTCTTAATGATTCATAAGTATTCATTTCAGCATTCACTCAGCTATTTGAAACATTACTAAAATATTTTTTCTTTATCACGAAATTCTGCTAAACCAACTACGTATTCTCGATATACACTGGAAGTTGCTGAAAGATTTTTCACTATATTACTATTTTGTATTGCAAATATTTCAATGATATAAATAAGAGATTTTAAACCTATTGAAAGACTTTTTTTGTCACTAGCCATAAGCAATATTCGAACCCGTATAATTGGAATCTTTGCTATTCACAGTTGCAAAATTACGGTTCAATAGCATAAAAACTCATAAGTGCATCATAATGTGCTTAGGACCATTATGCATTCTTGGCAGTGGTGCTCAACCCTATGCTGCAGCACTTGAACAGGCAGAGAAAAATAAGATAGAAAGAAGAGGGAGATGCATTATGATATCAAGAAGAATAAAATGAAGAAAGATTGCATTAAGGCCTTAATGAGGGGTTATAATTTAGGGAGGAAAATGGTGGAAGCAACCACACTATATCATCAAATGCTCAATATGCATTCAACCTGCCCCCTCTTTTCAGCTTGTTACAAAACAAATACCTTTGAGAGGTACTTGACTTTATTTTCAGAGATTATCATCTCCAACAACAAAAAACAGCTTTTTATTCTTAAAAATTACCTTTTTAATATATATGAGTGAGATGGCTTGGCTATGATTTCAGCATGGTTTAATTCACAGTGAAGCCCCATTATAGCACCGCTCATGAAGTGAGGCTTTCAAAATTCTTTAATTTAGTTTCAAATGCTATTTCTTTATTGGTTTTCTTTGCCCTCTTGATTCTTTTTTTGCAGAATTTATAAATTTGATTACCTAATATTAAATCACCAATTCTTGTTGATGATATTGTCACAGTATCATCTTCATTTCTTATACTTTTCTACTGCTACCAGGTAATCATGAGTGGTTATGATTGAAGTGTATTGATGCTTAACTAATTTTATGATCCCTTAAGTTAACAATTTAGCATTCAGCACGACCAGCTGAATTTCAGAAACATTTTGAGCTCATATTTTCAATTAAAAACATGAAGGATTCTGATCAAGTATAATCAAATTTTAATTCTGATCAAGCAGAACCACTGAACAAACATAATTTTACAGCATATAGGGTACCCATGAAACGTAGCATCAAGAAATGAAAATCTTTTCAGAAAATCTAAATCATTTCATAATTGGTCCTCAATTGTACTTGTCACATAAATTAACTTAGAATAATTAAAACCTTTTCTTTTTCATTCTGATGTTAATCTATTAAGGTGAGTGCCATGTTATCGTGCTTTTATGGTTCTGATTGATGTGTGATCCAATACTTGATAGTTTATAATCATTCGAAAGTATCTTTTTAAAATAAAGTCCATAAAAAGTCACACACAGATTCATGAAAATAACACAAACTATACTATATCCAAGGCTATAGCAATCAATACAAGTTCCAAGTTCAACATACATAATTTATTTCTGATATGGTTCAAGCACAGTTGAAACTGATGAAATGGATCTAACAAAATAAGTTGGTCTCATTGTGTGCACGTTAATCATTACGTGTCATCTAACATATGAAATTGATCATAGCATAATCTGAGGGGGAGGTTTTCTATGGTGACACCTCAATGTAAGATAGGGATTTCCAAATCTGTTCGACTCACTCTGACATATAGCAGGCTTCTTGCCTAATGGTAATGGTATTTCACAATTATTTTTACCATTTAATCTCATTTTGAGAAAAAATCAAATACATATGTACCATGATCTGCATGAGGTGGGTTTTGACCTCTGCATGTGCTCTCTTATTTCTCATCGGAATTTGAGCAAGTTTGACTTAGGACCTTTAGTGATAATTTTGAGGAATAATTTTAGCATGCATGCTCAAAGCTCTTCATGTGTACATAATGGGAGCAAATATTCCATTTTTTCATTAGCTATGGAGGGCTCTGACTGTGAGAGCTAAAGTTATTCCATGTCAATGTCATGAAGGTTTATCTTACTCTCTGAATCCATCCCCAATATGCTATTTAAGTCAATGACAGTATGCTGCTTTTGCCAGATAAAATTTGTAGTCCTTGGAAAAGATTAAACTACATCCAAGACTCACCTGAATTGATTCACCATCCAGAGAAATTAATGAAAAGGGTGAAAATTCCACAGATGAAAAACCATATGCTTTGCCCATGACTTGAATGAGGATCCTTTAAAATTAACAGGATAGAAAGATGCCGTGGTGGCCTGCTGCTGCATTTAGTGTGATACCAAGGGTTCAAGTTCTGGTTGACACAAATGGTTTTTCCTCTGTAGAATTTTTGTACTCGTGCACTTTCAGGTGACTCCATAAAGTTAATACCATGGCTGGTCCCAACACCCTTGAAATTTGACAAAGAAAAGAGTTATAATATTCTTAAAGCATGCATTTTAGAGAATCGTGATAGGTGATTTTCTCTCTGAATGTGAATGAATTTGTAAGGATCCATAGATAAAGCAATTCTCTTGGTATTATGATATCCTTTTCATCTGGTGTGCACCACTGTCCACTCACAATGTCTCACATTTGTACTTTCCACCCAATTTTTACAATCTTCTAAACTTTTGGATGAACTCAAATTTCCTTTCATATGCATGAGTCCCTCCCATTTCATGAACATTGAAAGTCATGTTATAACAGGCCTTCACTGTATGTGCAACCAGCATAATAAATGGTTTTGACCTCTGCATGTGCTCTCATATTTATCATCGGAATTAGAGCAAGTTTGACTTAGGAGTGCAGCCAGTCAATGAACAAACCTTTAGTGGATTCAGCAACAAACACTAGAAAAGCATCTTTTTGATAGAATTTTATTTTTCATAAAAGTTTTTCAGCACAATGAATTTTAAAGGAATAATCATAATGACTATGAAAATTGACTCAAAAAATTCATTGCTGTTATCCTGATACTGTTTTTGTGTTAATTTTCTCCTAAAGTATAAAAAGCCATTTTCAATTAAATAATATTATGAAGAAATTAGTGCATGATTATGGAACAATAATGAGCATGTGTAATAAGAATGACAATCATGATCTCCAAAGTTTTGGAAGCCATTGTAAAAGTAAGAATATAAATTGCCAATAGCTGTTACACATTTAAAGTTTTGATTATAAATACAACATGACAATAATAAATCAATGGCTGAGTACAAAAGTAAGAATATTTTCTTCATAATTATAAAAGTTATATTATAATCACATAATGCTTGCCCTCGTGTAATTGACAGAAAGAATGAAAATAATTTCATACTTCCACTTGCATGGGGATGATATTCTTGTTTGCACATCTTATTATAGCCACATTAAAGCTAATTTAATTTGAAATGAAATTAATCTTCAAATTTTGGTTTAACCAATGACCCCACAGAGATACACAGAAATTAGTAACTAGAGGTAATGATCCTGGAGAAATAAGGCTACAAGAGAGAACTATTCAGTGTAATTTTTTAGTGTGCCTTCGATAAACTCATTCCTGTTTCCTATGTCATTGCTCTGTATTTTCAAGGAATTATTCCCCTAGCTAACTTCATACCTCCATTGAATTCATGAATTGTGTAAAACTGATCATACGCATGATCCACATTCATGTTGAGAGGTCTCTAAGCAAAACTAAAATTGCTAATTTTAATCTCGCAGGCAAGCATTCACAGCATTTTGAGCATCATCTGGCCTATAGAAAAATATGCCTTACAAGCAAGGATCTTTCATCCATCAGTCAGGACTTATGTACACCTATAACAAGTAATTTTAACATGTGATTTTGATTGAAACTCTGTTATGTTGAGTAAATTGTCATTTCCCCTCAGAATGAAATTTTTGTCGGAGAAGCAAACACAACTAAATCTTTATGGGCAAAAATGATACTTTGAAACCAATTTTTATATGACGACCTTTATGGCGATTACTGCTGTGCCTTTTATTGTAATGCATTAATTTTTCATGTTTTCTACTTTTCATCATTGTTAGTAGTTTATAATTAATATTTTCTTACTTTCCTTAGTTTTGCTTATTACTCAATTTGGATTCATTTCAATCAAGTTTTAAAATTCTCTCATATCCAAATATTTAAATCTATCTCTATATTGAGCAAAGACTAAATTATATTTAAACCCCTGGTATGTTATAAGTTGCTAAGCACAAATATGTAGACAACTGAAATAAAATTTTGTTTTTATTTAATAGGTATCTACATACCTAGCGTCCCTAATTTGAGAGTGATGATGTAATGAAATGTATTTATAAATGATGGAAACAGCAAAACCTTAATCCTAATATGTTGATAATTCCCTTTGGAGCCATGGGCACTTTTCCCTATAACATTAAGAGGTAATTTCCAGCAATTTTCAAATTTCAACATATATCTGATCAAAATAAGATGTGTGACTGTTTTGATGATTTACATTCCCCGCAAGCATTCCATTTTGTTACTATTTTCATGCAGTAAAAAAAGCCAATAAAATATTTATTGGCTGGTAAAATATTGACATTTTAACTTTGGTTTCACCACCATTTTTCTTTTTAACATTGGTTTTTACCACAAAATAGGATGTGGTGCACAAAATATGAAAAATAAAAAGAATAGACAATACTTACATATAAATATTTCTGAAATAAAGGCCATAGGTATTGTAAGCTATCTGGTTGATGGTTTGAAGTCCAAATGTGCTCTGAATTTCCATTAATTGGCTACCTAGCTATTCATATCTGACTGTGCGTGAGACTTTATGTGTTTATATCATTGCCTGAAGCATTTATTTGGTCATGTTTTTAATTTGCAGGCATAGGATTAGAGTTAATGCAGAGGCCAACCTATTTCATTATCATTAAAGATGGAAAATTTTGTTATAATGTAACATAAACCCTTTTTTTAGACTGTTGGCATGCACTGATTGCAGGATGAAGGCTAATATATAGGTAATAAACAATGTCTTCAGTCATACTAATTCAACAGTGGAGAGGCACTTTTGGTTATTGGTACCTACCAATATTGGATTTGGTTAAGGTAAAGTAGAATGAATGAGCAATTATAAGATCATACTAGCATGAGCCATCAAGTAAAATGTGTTGGTATTTGTTTAGCCCAAAAATCAACATGAAATTAGTTTTCCATATAATTCACTGGATTTATCAGCTGTCAAAAAAGATTTTATTCGTAGCCTACACCTTTAGAAAGAAATTTGCTTGTGGAATTTGATAGAAAAGTAGATATATATATATAAGTTTAAGCTTTTTGCCTAATTTATAAACGTATGCTCTTATTAATTTATCAAATTCACCTAGTTACTGGGAAAACTGCTTAGATATCAACTACTTAGATGGATTAAAATTCTCAGCTTTGTTTTTATAATAAATTACTGGTTTAAAGAAGTATAAAAGGTTGCCAAGCAATATTATCATTGCTAAAAAATGCACGAGTTGCTGAAATGAAAGCATTGCTATTGAGAAATGTAGAAAGTAACCTATCTCCTCTAACTTTTTTGCTTGCATTATCTTGGTTCTCAGTTAGAAGAAGTTCAAAAGATAAAGGTGATGTTTCATACCATCATTATCACTCTTGCAAAATGAAAGAATCTTGGAAAAAATGTTGCACGCTAGGATTCAATATTATTCAAATAAGGTACTCATTGGTTAGGTAATTGGCCAATTGTTTGAGTTTTTACATACTCTCTGGCTCGTGAACTATATTTGTTGAGTATATTACTGTTTAATGGCTTTTTATCTTGTTGATTTCATTATCCACAAATGCATGTGTAATGGTTATTTAACGCTGTATTCACAGATATTTTTGTACTCATACATAGCGATGGAGAAAGATGCTGTCTTCACAATTGTATAGTTAAACAGTCTTTAAGCCCTCATGCAAAGGAATGGTTGGAAGAAGAGCTATGTTTATTGACCCAAGGAAATGCAATTTCAAGTAATTGATATCCATAAAACTACAATTGCTTTGGGATGTTTGGCACTTGATCCAAATAGGCAGGTATGTTTCTGAAAGACACTTCCCAAATAAATTTCGGCTGAATATGAAGACTGGCCCAATGCAGAAAGAGCAGGTATATTGTGTTTTCTCCTCAAGTATCAAATAAATTATAATCAGGTTATGTTTTCATTCAGTTCATTGCATGCAATCGACCTGTTAGTTACACATAACATCCTGCATGGGTCACGAGGCATACTTAAATATGTACGTAAGTAGTATACTAGAGTATGAATGCTAACTTTTCATTCTCGACACTGCTCTTGGACCACATCGATCATCATTCAGCTGACTGAATAAAATAGTGTTTTAAATTTAACCAGTGAAAATGGACGGAAAAAAGATGTCATAGTCAATTTGGGAAGAAGGAGAGTAAATGAATCACTTGTGGATGATCATAGGGAAGCAGATGCACGATACAGTCCAGTGTAACCACAGAGACGGGCTCTCAGTGCAGGCAAGAGAAGAGCAGCTGCCGATAAATCATCTGGAAAGTTTGCACACTCACACAGCAAGAGGTAAACCTTATCACCACGAGAGAGAGATTTGTGCAGTGTTATCCGTCTCAGTCCTACCCATTTTGGAAGATACCTGTACAGCATTCTTGCTCCTGTGGAGAGAATGAAAAATCTTTTGATGTCAATCTAAAAGTTTGTACGCAATAATACAATACATCTTATTCTTATTTTCCTGGAGAGTGAGGGACAGTGCATGGTATAAATCATGTCAAAGAAAAACCATTCATCACTAGAGATGGGAAATCACCATAATTTTCATTTGGGATTAATTACCTTGGTAAATTACAATAAATTTTGAAAATTACCATAATTTTCTGTTAATTTTTAATTTACTGCAATTAATAGATTAAAGGGCATTTAATAGGAAAGCCAATAGCAATAGAAAGGGTTTACAGTATTTAAATTTAGAAAGGGTTTACGGCAATCAAATTTAAATCATGACTATTGCTACGTTAATGAATTATAAATAAATAACATTTAAAAAACAGATGTGTTAGCTCACACGCAATTTGGCATTCTTTTGTATGATATGAGAAATCGTTGTTCAAACCATTAAAATGATAGCCCACACATATTGCACCAGTAAAAATATTCCATAAATGAGTAGTACAATCCTTGATTATTATTAAGATCATATGAAATTTATATAAACCTTGATTAAAATAGTTTATTTGGGATATATTGGTATGAGAAATTAATTATTATGGTAATTTTCAAAATGGCTTATCTCTATTCATCACATGCTGAACAATAGACGTTTCATTGTAACAAAAAACTCGTATACATATATTTATGGAATTCTATGATGGACTATGGATTGTCATATGAGACTAGTCATGAAGAAAATGGAATATGCACTCAATAATCAATTAAAAGAAACATGAAATAGCTTAAGATTACAATTGAATACCCCAAAAATTTCCTGCAGAGAATACATAGTAAGTTTTGCCAGACATAGCCCTGTCCAGTTCAGCTTTTAGGTTGTTGGAGCTTTTGCAGTCTCCCAAATTGGATGGTTGTTGGAAATATATAGGTTAAGGGTTATTGGTCCCTGAGAGGATACTTGAGTATGTTATGGTTGAGGTGAACTACAGTGGATACTTGGATATTTTTGGAATCTGCTTTAGTTGGACGTATAAAATCAGTAGAAATGTCATATCTCCCTTGAGCTGAAACTTTTAGAAAGAGGCAATAACATTTTTTTAATGCCTCTCTATTATTCCTCAAAGTCATCTTAGAATAAAAATTCAAGCATGGAAATTGGAAATTGAATGGAAGATTCCACAAGGAAAACAAGAAGGTAAATATGAATACTTATACAGTGACAGATGTTTAGAAGAAATTATATGAGTGGAAGAGATTTTCTGAGAAAAGACTGAGAAGATTGGATTTGGAAGAGTAAGTAGATACATATAAGTTTAAGCTTTTTTCCTGATTTGTAAACGTATGCTCTTATTAATTTATCAGATTCACCTAGTTACTGGAAAAACTGCTTAGATATCAACTACTTAGATGGATTAAAATTCCTTGAGGTAGGACATGATTAACCTTTAGGTAGGATTGCTAAAGTGGTCAGATAAAAGGTAGAAAAATTATTTTAAAATCACTTATAAATGCCCAGTGAGAACAAGTTGGTGGGAACCACATGGATATGAAGATGGAAATTTTGCAGAAATCTTTGATGTAATTCACAATAATTTGGTCACCTGATACAGGAAATTATCCACCAATATGCCAAATTTCCATGTGGGATCCACATTCAGTGGATTCCTGATCATACCTGCATGGATTCCACCAAAATCCTTTAACCCTTTCGCTGCGGTCAAACTGCAGAGACGTTCCAGCCCCTGTGCGGCGAAAATGTTAACGCTAACCTACGTCGGTACAGAAAGTATGCCTCTCATTGCACCCGCAACTCAATAGGCACTCAAGCTCCCGGCATGGGATTAGTAGAATGTATAACAATGAACTTGGTGAATGGCTTTCGTAGAAAAAAAATAGAAAGTACAGAAGCGTGGGTAGGAACAACCACTTGCCAACGGAACGTAGGAGCTACGTTCACAGCAGTCAACCGAGCGAACATAGCTACTACGTTCACAGCAGCGAAAGGGTTAACCTACTAATTTCCTCAGGTGATCCACTTAAACTCCATGTATGTTCCACATCAATAACACGAGGGCTCTACTTCAAACGCATAAAATGTTTATTTTGTGAACTTTATAGCTATCCAGAAGGATGCACCACTCTTACTTAATTGAGACTTTACTTAGTTCCAGGAATTTCTATTTCCACTTAATTTCCACGGCGGGTAATTGGTGGAAATTAAGAAAATTTCCACCTCCACCAAATATCCATGCACTCAGGTAGATTCCACATGGGACCCATGTGGATCCACGGACCTGTTCTTCCTGGGTGGGCTCTTTGTGGCAGAGCCTCTTAAGAACTATTTTGTCTAGAGTTCATTAAAAAATGTATTATGTCCTTTTCTTGAGAATTTTTCAGTAACAATAAAGTTTTCTCACCTGTCCAATACAGCCAGTTCTTCTCAAATATTTCTCGATCATCACCCTCAAAGACTTTATACACTGAAATAATGTATCCTGTGGTCTTTCCTCCAGGACCTGAGCCTCCTGTTCCACCACCTATAAAAATGGATGATTGATTTCGTTAGGTAAATATTTTTGGGATAAGTTGTGAAATGTTGCATTACTGGCTAGATATCCATGATTTCTGAAAAGGTGTATCAGCATATTGTGAAATTCTCATTTGTTTATATGCTCTCAAGTATGCTTTGACAAGAAATTATTTTGTTCTCCTTATTGGTCCACCAAATATTTTCAAAGTATGTCTTTGTTTTTCCTTAATACCAGAATGATCAGTTCATTATAGAAAATAACAAAAATCTTTAGTACAAATTAGGGTTGTCAAGCCTAATATTTTTAGCAAAGCCATGACATAACAATGAAATTAGTACTCGGGTCACTATGATACAAAATTTCTTTTCACCTACCTGATGGGGATAAATCCCCTTCAGTGGCTTTGGCTGACGCTGAGCTAGTTGCAACTGATTGAGTATGATGATGCAAGGTGTTGAAAGGTGGCCTAGCAATAGTTGCAACCTCACTAAACAGTTCAACTGTATGAGCTGCTGTGTAGTGAAAGGACCGTGGTTCAAACTTCTTTAAAGCTGCAACTCGTAGTCTTCTGAAAAACTCACCAGCATCTGTCTCTCGTTTGTTGATCACATAGTAAGAAATGAATGGGAAGTGGGCTGGAAAGAGAATTCAACCATGAAAACTTCAGACAACCATAACACATTCTAATTATTACAAAATTTTATTAATCTTGTTTAACATTAATGCATTTATTTCCCAGATAAAATTACATCTACTCTATTTGTGCAATGATCATTATGCAGTATGTGAATTATTTCAATCAGAAAAAATTAAATTAATTAGGTTGTAAATTTTATTTATAGAATGATGATTGTCTTACATTTGCATTTCATTCACATGGTCACATGTGAATGAAATGGAAAAAAGTATCTCAATTGCGAATGGATTTCCAAGTTTTCCAGGGGAATCCCCATTAAATTCCAAATGTCTATTCATACCATAAGTCATTATATGCATTCTCCGTAATATTGGATTGCATTTGAATGTGCATTTACAGAGCCAGTAAGAAGTGACTTGCCCATATTTTCATAATATCCCAACATATTGTTTATTGACTGCCATACATGTATTACATCACTTTTTTTATTTTGTGAAAGACATCTAGAAACCTACACCATTTGAGACTCCTTTTCTAGGTTGAGACTTACATGAATACTATTTAATATCAATGAATAATTTTAATGGCTAATACAAACCCATTTAAATAGTAATGTACTCAAACTATGTATTTGCTACCTCAAAATTAACCCTTTCACTGCGGTCAAACTGCAGAGACTCTCCAGTCCGTGTGAGGCGAAAAAGTGAACGGTCATTTACTTCGGTACAGAAAGTAATGTTCTCATTGCACTCGCAAGTCAGTAGTCACTAAAGCTCCTGGGAAGAGATTAGTACAATGTATTACAATAAACAAGGCAAATGGCATTCGCAGAAAAAGAGAAAGTTCGGAGGCAAGGGTAGAAACGATAAGAACGACCACTTGCCAATGGAACGTAGGAGTTACGTTCATAGCAGTCAACCGGGTGAACGTAGCTGCTACGTTCACAGCAGCAAAAGGGTTAAAACCTTCTTCCTACATCCTATATACCTCAGTTTTTTCAAACCATACAACTGCTTTCCTGTTTAACTCTAATTATCTTTTCTCCCTGCTTTGATTGGTTTTTTTCTCACTATGCAATTTCTTTGCTATAATTCCCATATGCTCAATTACACTGTATTCTGCCCTCGCAATGTGTTCAACCTGACTGTTGCCCAAGTTTAGATTTGAATGAGCAGAGTCCCTTAGAAGTGTCTCCTTCAAACCTTGGTCTCCTTCCCACTTTTGCAACTGTGCTTTCATTCGAATCTTTTCTCCAGGCACTCGGACCCTTCACCTTGATCTTGACTAAAACAGTTGGTCAATCAGCTACAGAAACAGTCCCCGACACTGTGCAGGAACTTCAGGAGTGTAACCATGAGGGCTGCATTCATTCATTTGGTTTCTCCCAATGTAATGGTAGGTTTCTTCTCCATCCTTTTCTTACAGAAGTTAAAGTAAGCTATGTATTTCCCTAGTCATAATGGAGACCATATTCAATGGTTACGTTTTAATTTTAGCAGCTGTAGAGTACGTGAAGTGAAAATTAAAATATTAATGGTGTAATAATATACTTTTATGCAACTGAAATTTTTAGTAATTAAATAAAACTATCAATACAGGTCTTTAACTCATTTTTCAATCTAAAACCTTAGATACAAAAACACATTTATCACAGCAGATGTTAGAAGTCAGTTGAAAGATATTGTGTAGAGTTGTAAAAATGACTTTGAGTGGCAGCATGATCAATCCATGGGTAACGCTTTCGTTGATTTGCGAAGTGGATCTATGTATACTGAGAAAGTTAAAGAGAGATATGAATGCTTTCCCAGCTGAATGTTACTGACATTTAAAGGACGATCAATGCAGATGGTGCCCAAATTAAAAAAAATAGGACAAGTGTGACTCCAATTTACCTTATGATTCATGAATTGAACTGCCAGCAGCATCAGAGAAACATGATTTTAGCAGGCTTATTGTATGGAAAGGTGAAGCCATGTTTTGATGTGTTAATGAAACCATTTGTAGATGTCATAAATGACTTACGAAAGGAGGGAATCAATGTGTTCATCAATGGGGAGGAGAAAACCATTAAAATTGTTACTTTGTGCTGTTGTGTGGATTCAGTCGCTCGTGCTCCCTTACAGGGTATGTCTGATTATGAGTCGCCATAAATCTGATTGATCGTCATATTGCAGCAACTAAAGTCCCGCATTTTTTAAAACACCAACCAATGCTCCTGAGCAATAGGAAGTTTATGAAAGCAAGGGACTGGGAAATTTGGTTTTTATTTGTCAGTGTGCCAGTGCTGAATGGTATTTTACCTACCAAGTACTTCCGTCATTGGAAGCTTCTAGTACAGTCAGTAGGCATTCTCCTCCAGGATAAAATTAGCCATGCTGAAGTGGATTCTGCTGAGTTGATGCTCAAAGAATATGTGCATAAGTATGAAGACTACTTCAGCAAGTTCTAGATGACTTATAATGTTCATCAACTGCTTCACTTAGCTGAAAGTGTTAGGAGATGGGGGCCTTTATGGTCTCATACACCATTTCCATTCGAGTCTGCTATCAGATTTATGAAAAAAATAGTTAAGGCTAGTAAAGGTATACCTCATCAAATAATGAGGAAGATTGAGATAAGTAGAGCATGCCACATCATTTCAGAGAGCTCTGAAAGATTATTGGATGAAGTGGCCACATTCTGTCTACGAGGAATCAGGAGGCATTGCATCAGTGGGAAAAAGTGTCGAAGAGGTAAAGTTGTGATTGGACTAGGCAGCAAATTCCTTGAATATTCCGTTGGCCTCCCAAAAATTGGAAAATACCGAGAGTATAGGCGGGCAATCAGGCATGGTGTGCAATATGGTGTTAAAGGGCCTGAAGAATTGGGACAAAAAGATGACTTATGTAGAATTGGTTGATGGCACCCATGGGAAAATTGTGCACATAGTTACTGTAGAATGTGAGAGCATGGATTTATATGTGGTTCTTAAACCACTTCAAACGTCAAACATTTGTGATCTTCCTCAAATGAAAACTATTATTGGAGCATGTAGCATAATCTGTGTACCATTTGCCAGGATTAAATGTGTTGTGGTACATATACAAGTTGTCAGTTGTGAGTATGTAATCACCATTCCAAGCAAGCATTTCATGTTGAATATGTAGTGTCGAACCTCTTTTGCAATTTGCAGCAAAAAATAAATTCTTAGTTAAAATATCAACATTTTATCATTATGATGGGATAAACATTTTACCATAAGGATCCCTAATGTATAATGTAATAGAGAGGAGTGTGTGTAATGTATATCTTTAGTGCCCTGAGATTCCTAAAAATAAAAGTTCTCCTCTTTACAAGCCAAGCCAAAGATTGCATTTGCAATGGATAGTAATTTTGTAAAGTTTTTTAGCTGGAGTTTTTGTCCCCCATAAAAGACCTATAGGTGCTTTGCAGGACCCAATGAAGACCTATAAGGACTTTGCAGGACCCAATTAAGACCTATAGGGACTTAGCATAACCTATTGGAGACCTATAGGGACATTGCATGTCCCATTGATATGTAATGGGGAAACAGTGTCCCTATAGGTTTTTGTCAATGGGGATCAATGGGGAATTTTTTACAGGGGAGTAATTAAAATCTACCCGTTATCCATGCTCGACGACTTTACGGACGATTAAAGCAAAAATATGCAATTTGGGTGTAATCATCGAAGTTATTTTGTTGTTCTGCGCCAAGTAACTCTACTCCCGCTCTATTTATAAGTGCGCAGGGTATGAAGCGAATATTAAGCAAGTGCGCTGTTGTTTCACTACGTGAGCAGCGGAGAAGAGCTGACGGAAAGCTCCCTTCATAACGTGTACGAGTTCATGCGAGACGCTTTCGACGCTGTTCTTGGGCAACATTTTCTCACTCCAACTCAGTTCTTTGTTCTGGAGGCAAATGTTTTGCATAGGAATACAAGAAAAACAGATGATTCAGGAAGTTGACTACGAATGGGACGACCGTAAAAACTGAGAATGGAGTACATAGTGAACATTATTATGAATGTTAAATGAAATGCTTACGGAGTAGTTTGCCAAGCGGGGAGATACAACGAACCAACATTTACGTTGATGACTGCTGCTGACTAATGATCACGATAAAAATATTTCAAAATACACCATTCCTGCGTGTGGGAGCCGAATCTAATCGATGAAAAACGATTGAATGGGACTTGTTCAAGGTGGTTTGCGTATCAACTGAATAGTTGCATTACTTGAGATAAGGACGAATAGGCATCTTGGAATATCTCGTTTTCTGTGATTTACGTAGACCATACACTAGCCGCCTATACAGGGAAATTTAGATGCGTGATCGTTATGAGTAAATGACGATGATACACAGACGCACTGATCCATTCTTCAAAACCGACACTACCGGTGGATCGATTAATGAAAAATATGTTGGTCTTTTACTCTTTTCTTTCATATCGCTCATGCTCCATGAAATGGAGTCATTAATTTTACTGTCGGTGCATCATATCTACCCACCGAAAATTTTGCCCAGTTTCCTCGAGAATACACTCGCATCGATGAGGGCTGGTTGGTGGAATATATGGGGGAGGCGAACAACATCTACAGCCATACGCGCCTTCAGGGATTATTGGGGAGTTTGATGAGGGAAGGATTGTGTTGGATAATGGAGGAAGGGTAGAGAGACATCCGGCGGAGACATTCGCCGTCCTAAGTCGCCAGGGGTTCCACAGTTTTACATTCTATGTGTCGAACAGAGTATTACACCGGTATGTTCCCCACTTAGGATCTAAGTAGGGATTGGGGATACCAATGAAAAAATTACCTCTCAGAAGGTGCCCATACACGGTCAGATAATGATTGATGCCGGCGTGTCCTTCCGGGCGCTCCAGAAATTTGCTACTCACGAGTCTGGCCAAAGCCTTCAGTCCTCGGCCGCGATCCGTCATAAATTCAACCGATTTTACTTTCTGAAGGGTAGTGGGAGATATTCTTGCACGTGAAGTAACGCCTCAAGGCAGCTAGACGTCTAGGTACCTGCCCTTCCCGGAATGCAGCGATCCATGCGCGTTAACTTTTGGCGATTCGTCACTGCGGAAATTCCAACCAAAACTGCGGCTTCATCACTCCTGGCGTGAAGGGCTATCGTGCTTGGAGTGAGTGTCCCTTCACACGATCGGTTTTTGAATGAACAGCTGGAGAGGTACGCCCAGCTTCAATCCATGACTGACCGTGTGTGGGAACCTTAAGGATTGGGTCCCCGATTGGGAAACTAAACCTAGCCAATCACACATAGAGCGGATACCTGCTGATAAAAACGGTTACCATGAAATATCGACTTATCCGCAAAGCAGATTATATCCGTTGATAGCTCCCAAATTAGCCCTCAAATTAACACGAATTCATTTTTTTCACTCGTTGCAACGGATACCCTGATGATATTTTGAGCTTGCGGAGAAGGAATCCCCAAAAGAATTCAATCCGAGAGGAAACGTCAGCATATACTATGTGATCGCAATCGTATGATGTACCCGAAGAGAGGTAAGCAACACCAAGTCAACCAAAGCCCAAACCGGATCTTTTGATGTACTTGAAACTTGCTTCCGATATATCTATTACTCAGCGGTATTTCCAATACGATTACTACATCCAGGAAATATTTCGAATGGAAATAAGTAAGAGAATTAACATATTATTCCCGGTTATTTATCTCCAAACGTTTTTATTATTTTTCTTGCTAGACACGTCCTTCTTTCGTGTTTCAAGACAATAATGAAAATGGAGACGAATGTATAGCCGTCACCACAACTTCATTCCAGCTCAAGACAAGAAATTTTTCACGTTATTTCGATTTTCCTTTGTCTCCCTCGTAAACAAAAATACGATATCTTCCACGAAGTTATACCATAAGTAACGAGGGCCATAACTTTGGATACATGCTCCCAATGGGAGGGGAAACTGATTGTTCGGTGATCTGAATAAATTATCTGCGACTTCCCTCCAAAATATCAGATGAAAACTCGAGCATGAAATAATTGCGGAGTTCCTTCTGTTTTTCAAAATCTATTAATAAACCCTCGGTGGGTACATTATAGTGGGAAAATACTGACAAATAACCGAACTAAAATCATTGAAAGGGCTAAATCCCCACATTTAACTGATTGAAAAGCAGTCATGTGAACCATTGAGGTAATTCTCTTGCGTTGAACTCTAAAACTGTATGACTAAAAATCTAATCACCTGCATATTTTATCCTTTTTAATATTAAATTTACTAATACACCTCCTTGCATCAGAAAACAATACCGCATTCTACATGGTTGCTGCCTCAATTTGGCTAGATTACTGTGTTTCACTCGTGAATTCTTTTGGTAACAGAATTCCGACTAGGAAAAAATCGACTTGGTAAAATATGTATACCGTATTAATTTTCACCGAGAGATTTAGTTTGAAATGAGAAATCAAGCACCGTCCTTCCGAACTAGCGATTTTGACGCAATGCTATTTCGGAACTTTTAATCGAGCACAAAGGAACCTCGTATTTGACATTTACTTACGAAACCTTACCTATTAACCTTTTTTTCCTAATGTGATTTATTAGTTAGGGATTATATATCATTTCACTTACGTGATATTTACTTGTACAATCAAAATATAGTTAATTTATTTAAGAAGCACAGTCTCGCTGCATTTTAAATTGACGTCCAAGAAAATTTCAAAATAAAATAACGAGTCAAACGTGAATGACCTCAGATACACTATCATTGGTCAATATTTTTCCTTAAAAAGTAATTAATTTAATAATGAAAACTTATTGTCAACCATATTTTTGATATAGCAACTCAAATTTAACTTTAATTCATGGGCTTACAAATATATGTAGAAATAGTTTCAGGAATTTGCCGCGGGCAGGCAGACGATGAAAATTCTCCATTTTCATTTGATTTGTCTAACTCATTACAAATGATTCCTATTTACAGTAACCATGCGTATTTCGACCAGCCCAAAAATTATTCCCATTATATCCCAAATCAGACGTAGCAGGTACAGTCACGTAATTAGATTTCTTCAAGACTAAATGTATGACAAAATTGAGTGAAGTCATGAAAGGGAGAAATATATTCGGAAATCCGAGGTATTCTTGAATATATTACGTAAATTAAGACAAAATAAAACAAGAGTGAGAAGGAAAAGCAAACTGACTTCATCAGGAGTAGTGGAATGACATTGGCTAGCGCGCTAACGCTGGTGAAATAAAACGGCAGAGAGCAAGGTGTGTATTACCACGGAGTATATGGTATTCCGAAGAAACTAAAGATAAACAAATCTTTTGATTTGCACATTGCAAAAATTGCCGCGTAAAAATATTCAATGTGGTGATTGGCTAAACTTCCTGTTCGCAGGTCTCAAGCACTGTTATTATTTACACGCAACGGGCGTGACAAAATCTTGGCTTATTGTTGAAGAATCGATTTAAACCGAGTCGAAGCGTGCTCAGCTCTCACAACTATTATAAAAACTGATTTTAATGCCAGTGAAAAATATTCTTTGTATCATTTTTCAATTTTTTTCGAAGCTAGTATCTTTATGCCTCATATCGCTTTATATGTTTTCTGCTGGTTTAAAACTGTTTGTTTCGATCGAAGTCCTTATGAGTCATAAAAAACTTTGCCTTCAGACATTTCGGGCAAGGAATAGTTTTAAGCAAAAGTTGTCAACAATAGTTTCTTAATTCCTGCTTTATATCGCCAATAAAACCTGTTTGGGCTCCAAACTGGGATTTTGAATATGAAATATACCCGAATCTAAACATTACTTTCGGTATTATACGTATATTAATGAGTTTCGTTTTTTTCAAAACTTCCACTTGCATAGCGCACTTCGAATGTTTTATTTATCTGATGATAATTTAATGCTAGATTTTAATACAGAGTAACTGAATCCGTTAATCCTTTATTTTCACAATCTTGTTACTAGGTCGGGGCTTTTCTATTATTTAATTCGTCGGCATTTCACGGCCGGTATAGAAAAATAACTTGTGTAGGTACACACAAAATTAAGAGAATGAGGCGTAAATATTGTCAAAGAAACCTTATAAAAGAACCTCTACGTTTAAAAATACAACGTTCCTCGCGATCGGCAAACATGGACTATAAGTTTTAGTAAATAATTCCGGTAAGATATGATATATCACTGCAGATTAATTTTACGATTTAAAATGGAGGAGCTGAAATTATTAAATCAAATAAAAACACCAAAAAAACTATATCAATGCAAGGACATTGTCATCCGTTTTAATTCAAATCTCAAAAAATTACATGCTAAGTCTATAAAGCCTACTTGATGGTCAAAGTACTAAGCCAGGAGAACTCTCACGTTTGTCATCAACTACGTTTTTGCCAAAGGAGAAATAATTCAAATCCGCAAACATGACATTGAGGCGTCAGTATGAGCAAGTGCTCATATCTACTGGACAGCCATACGACAGGTGCACACGCATCGACCAAGAGTAGCTGCAATCAAGAAAACTTATTTCCAAATGAGTGGTAATATAAAAAGACATATATCGAACTATAGCAGCTCTCTGGATAGAACAAATAACCAGATGAAATATTTTTGGCTTCATCGGCCCAGACACCAAAATAAAGCAAAAGAGAAGGACGTTAGTTAAAACTCTCAGGTGTAACTTGGCTGAACAGTTTTACGTCAAACATTCTCGAAAAATAACCACGTCATATTCCGCACTTTTAATTCATCTCACCCCAGACCATGGTTTCAGCACATATGTACCATTACCTAGGATGGCACCATGGCCAAGGTGAGATAGATTAAAAGGGTATATTATAATGTTGTTTTCATGTACGAGAGTTTTTGAATTAAAGGGGCGTGGTATGGTATTTCCGAAACTTGAGACTGGTTTAATTAACATCAATTCATTCATTCTTAAATCCTCACTCTATCGGTATCTGATTGATGCAAACAGATGCCTGATTGGACTGACTGGTTCCGCACATTACAAACCGAATAGTGCTTAAAAGTAGATCATATTCTGCTGAAATAATTATCGTATGCATTAAGTAAAAGCAGGGCATTTTTTTCAGGAAAAAAGGTGGTGGAACACAGTTGTGCTTAAGTATTGCTTTGGTAATCTACTCGCAGTGAATCAGAAAACTTTGCACCGCACGTGGGTTGTCGAAATTCCACTTCATAAATACGCATTCAATACGAAATATATCACTGGACCCGTAATTTACACGTTAAATCAGAGAGCTAGGTAATTTAACAGTTCTAATGAGCATATTATAGTTTTATTCAAGTTAATGCAATTTACGTCAACTAAAAAAGATGACGCAATGCAGTTTCGCCGCGTCCCGTCAGAAAAAAGCCCAGAGTAATATGGACCAAATACTAAATTCAATTTCAAGTTTTTATCCAGAGTTTGTGCCGCAAGTGGGCATTGAGTTTTGTCAATTTTAGCACTCATACGTAAACATTCATCTGAATTTATCCACCACTAAATTTTAGAAAATATTTACTGACTCACTCCCTTCTATTGTCTTTTGCCCTTCTCTTCCAAATCGTCGAGAGCACCCAGTGGAAAGTTTTGATGAATTTCGAACCTTAAGATTATGATCGAAGAGTCCGCGCCCAAACGTCCCGGCGCTCAAATGGCCGCGCCGAAATCTCCCATTCCCGTCCCCTTATCCTATACCGAGAGCAGAGTTTTGTCGGTAGACCTACCTTAAAGAATACCGGCAACTTGGCTACTCCCCCTGGATATCACTGTACATAGAATTGTTAAGATCTCTAAATTACTATTTCGTAAATACTTAACTATGAAACAACTCTAAAACGAACATAATTGTATTTCTACTAATATGGATGGGAAATCACCCGAAAACTTGAGGTCATCTTCGCTTACAATTAGATAAGTTTATACACTTGGAAAGGTTATTAATTAAAATTTTATGCTAAAGTAGAGATCAAAACTTAGCCGAATATAATGAGGTGTGATTACAATAGATTGACATTGAATCGGAAAACTTTTGTATTGATTTAAAGAAATTTATAACATTGATAAAACGATTTCTTTACATAGGAATTGCCAGCATCATTAATACTTTTAGAATGGCCTCAGAGGACTAGGCTGCGCAACAGGAGAAATGTTAGGCAGTTATCCCATACTCAATGTGAAATTCCTCAATCAGATTTAAATTTTAGACCAAATCCCGTTTTCCACGGGGCACGTATGATGCACGGGCACGTATGGGGCACGTTGCACTATATGATGTATTTACGAATGTTAATTTCAAATTGTGTCGTGTGATGCGGTGAATTTGAAGAACTCGTGCGCATATGCTTGAACGAAAATGGAAAAATTGCCCCTGCCGTAATTCGTTAAGTAATGCGCGCCAGATTGAAGAAAACGAGCTGCTTTAAATCGTGCAATTTCGTGCCCCGTGTATAATGGCCGCTTTAAACGGTATTTTGCCACCTCGCGTTACAGCAACTCATTTTATTTCACAAACGAATGTCTCATGGATTGTACAAAAAATGAATGGAATTAGAGCAGGTTCTATTTCCCGTTCAGTCATTCAGACAGTCATACAATTTGCCGCTTTACACTGTACAGTTCTCCTCATGGAATAGTTCATACATTCGTTGAACAGTGAAGTGTATCGTGTAAAGCGGCCTTAGCGCGCGCTTAAGAAATTTCAAAGGGAACCAACCGTTGTCTTCCATGTTGTCTAGTAGGATGGCCCGGGCGGCGAGGAGTCTTGGGTCCCCAGAGGCCACCTCCTTGAGCAACTCGCGTGCGGCCCCCCGCTGACGGCTCGCCCTGTTCGTCAGCGCCGCCTCCAGCGGGGACTCGAGCTCGGGCCGCACGGGCCTCAGCGCCGTCATGAGGTGCGCGGCCACCACCACTTTGGGCTCCTCCACCTCGAGCACGCTCAGGAAAGTGGCGGACACGGACGAGGGGGAGGTGGGCGACGTGGCCGCGCCTCCGTGCCCGTCGGCCTTCTTCTTCTCGCCCGCCGGGAGCTGCAAAAGGGGGCGGAGATGAGATATTAGCGGTCCACTCGGGGATCCCGGTGGAGAGGGCTGAAATATGAGCTTCTTTGCTTCTTCACAGTCCCATTTACTTCCGTCAATTAATAAATTTCGAGTCGTGTACGAGATTGGCTATGGAGGCTATGGAGGTATTCCGATTTAAAATAAGGCGATTACCCCAAATTTTAATTTTTATTCCTCAAAACCTGTAAGTGGCGACATAATCTGACCATTAAAACCACTTTCGTAACCGCAAAAGAATCGATAAGGGCAACAATTTGAAAAGGGAAAGGTATCTCCTAGAAGGGTACCAACTGAGAGGTGTTGGAACGGGCTAGTAATGAGGAAAATGACAATAAATTCTCACAAACGGAGTCAACGTAGTTATTTTATTCTTCCGTGATGGATAATTTTTACAAAATCAAGCCTAAAACCCTATCTTTTCTGGGTTTTAATTGTTTATCTAAGTCACATTTTAACAGATTGTTCAAATAATGCTATTATGCAACTTTCTACGGATAATTTCCTTCGTCTGGGCCCCAATTTTCTTCATTCAACGGAATTTCCTGATGAGATGTCCAAAAAATATCATAAATAACCGGCCATTCAAGTCGTACTGCGGAAGAATAAAAAATTTTGTTTACTCCAACTGTGAGAATTTAATGTTAAGACCAGGGTTGCAACACATTGATCACAGGTCTGATGGAGATGACACAACGAGTAAAAACTCGGGTCATGACAATAAATTCTCATAAGTGGAGCTAACAATGTAATTTAATTCCTCCGTGATGGATAACTTCCACGAAATCAAGCCTGCAGCTTTTTCCTTTGTCAGTCGTACTAACTCATGTTGGCACCTGACACGGCAAATATCGCGCATATTCGTGAACATCGCGAGTGATCTTGGGCGTAAACTTGATGGCACATGCCAATTATTCCACCATGCTAGTATTAAAGCTGTTATAGAGAATCAGTGATGTCTTTCTGGACCACATTAACTTATAGTTGCTCGTTCCACTCCTCAAGTATGACCCAGACTCATACTGACTGTACATAGTATACAATGAGGTGGTATACCAGAGTCGGAACCCGAAAAATGAATGAAACGTTCGCCTGAATGAGATTCGAATTCAGGTAATCCGCCTTTGCGCAGAATGATTTCACATTCACTCTGAGCCAGGAAGGTTATCAAGCACAATAAACCTATAAACTGTCGTACTGATTGTTCATAGGTTTTAATTGGTCATCTACGCCAAATTCGAACGGATTGTTCAAATAATGCTATTATGCTATTTTATGTGGATTAATTTCCTTCGTCCGGGCCCCAAATTTCTTAATTCTTACGGTTTAGAAACCGAGTTGATTTTTTCCATTCAGAATTGGAAGAATATTCAATTGTGTATAAATTATTACCCTTAGATGTCTACTCTATCCTGTGCAAATATTAAGGAGGCTTGAGGTGTACTCTTATGTTCTCACGAGATACCGTTCTCATCTAAGACACCAGATACGCTCCAAATTTGTTTCCATAGCAACGACGAAGAGCGTGGCGTCAGAGGAGGGAAGTCAGTCGACATAGTCAGGAATGTTTTAGCATATGTGTCATAATTCTTACTAAAATGGTTTGTACCCCTGGGATTTTTTATGCAATTGAGTAATGGTGTCCAAAATATTTTTAAAATGCTCATCTCCCTTAGCACACCTCTTTCACTCGCGGTAGTGAAATAAGAAACATCCTTTCTTTCCTTTATGTTATAAATAAAATGCAGTATAGTTATTACTATGGTATTCAACCAGTTAAGGTAGGTTTTAAAGGGAAGAATATAAAGATCATCTAGATTTTTAGATGAGCAGACCCCTATGTCCTTGCTCAATTTCCGTCTTCGTTTAAACATACGTCCCATCTTTCTTCATTCCGTCCATATGAACTTATTTTGTATTAATCTTTTTTAACCTCTTCCCCGCTTATCCAACATCCTCACTGCAGCCACTTAAGTACCTCTTTCTCCCTCATTTCCTTCTCCAACCACCTACTTTGCCTCATCCTAATCTCCTGTGTATGTTTCTTCTCACTTACTATACGTAGCACTTCCTCGTTCGTCTTCCCTGTTGTCAACCGTACTACCCTCCATTCCCTTTCTTAAATGCCTTCAGCCCATTTTCGACAAATTGGCATTTTATAATATATTTACCACCATATTGCCTAGGCAATGACATTGATTTAATTGGGATATTACCCGAGGTAAAGGGGTTGACTGATGAAAAGCCGCGCATCTTCCCGTGTTCGAAGTCACGACAATCGGCTTGCTTCGGTCCGTAATACGCTGCACGGATAGCGGACGCGAGCTCAATTGATGTCGCCAAGTACTCACATTCTAGCGCATGGAGCAGCAGATCTAGGAGTGCAAGCCATTAAAAAAAAAGCGTATGCTTAGTTGATAGTACTTTGTGGTTTGGCCAGGACAGTACCGTTTGTGAAGTGTTTTTTCCTGTGCCTCGGAAGTAAAGTTCTGTACGAGGACCTTAATAGAGCTTAGAGATAGAGCTTTACCCGGAAAACTAAACAAAAATACTAATTTGTGCCAGTTTTTCAAATTTTCCATTCCCACTGTGTACTTTAAAATCTTATTCAAAAGTGGCACGGAATATATTAGTTATCTACGTTAAATTGAAAATTCTTTACCCTTCATATTTGACCCATTTCATTCATCAATTGTCTTAATAAGGGCGTGACACATATTCCCTAACTTACATCTAAGATCCTAGGCTCTTAAGAGAGTTACAACAATTGAGATTTAGAAAAGGTGAGCCGATAGATATTTTAAGAGCGACGGGTTTTCTAAGCCTTCAATTGATTAGATAAATATGTAAGGAAAAATACAGGTGCTCAATGAGAATAAGACGTTGGTCCCGGTTTAGCAGCTAAGAAGTCTGATCACTTTCGCGCAGGTAATTATCCTTTTCATACTAAAACAACAGCGGGGCAAGCTGCGTTTGTTTCAGTGCATTCCGATGAGAGAATAATCTCAGGTAAGAGAGGGCTCAAAATAGCCGAAACTGGATAATAAGGAGATGGTGTCATAAGTGATTCGATAAATTTTTTATGCAAAAATTGGATTTATCATAGATGCGATACCAAAATTTTATTATTTTTAAGGCTTGGTAATTAGACTCTGGGTCGATGCTGGGTCGATTGCTCTCAGGGCAATGCCTCGGGTGGAGTTTGTCTGAAACTCTGAGATAAATTTTCTCTTTCTATTCACAACTGAATCTACACCCTTGGAGCCACATTATAGGCGAATGATGGTGTGAGGACACCAGTCGTATAAAGATGTAAGGGATAAGGTTTCGGGAGGTGAAATAGTGACGTGTAATATGGGGTGAATTGAGTGGAGCTCAGTTTTTATTATGGTGGCTTATTGTACACGTAAAGAACGAGTTTTTGTACCTATTTGTTCGGAAATTTATCTCTCTTATTTTATCACTTGCGCCAGACCTAGAGATGTAGAGTGGCGTCTTTATAATATTCTCTGGCGCTCTGAAACACACCTGTTCTGGATTTCTCAAGCAAACTGCGCCTAGCGAGCAGCATCGGAGTCTATCGGCTCCCAACCTAATCCGTCTAAAGGCTGCAAAACACTAAATGTTCGCTCATAACACTTTTTAACGAAGCGCACAGCTATCCTTTGTATTTTATTAATTTTTTTGTTACACTTTTCGGTCAAGGGTTCCAAATGCTCGTGGTAAATTTGAGGTGTGGTGAATCTAATCTAATCAATCCAGATGGGAACTGCTTATTCGATCGAGACGATTGCTAAATACTGTCACTCATCACTCCTGATGTACCTCATTGAGGTTATCTCGGACAGTTTCAAACGCTCACCCCAGTCCATATCCGATCTACTCGAACGTTGATAAACCCTAAACTGGGACGTCGAAGCTTCAATTAGGCGCAACCCAAATAGAGATCCGTCAAGAGAGTGATGCCAAAATGTCGCGATCGTCGCAAGCCCCAGAAACTAAGGCATGAGATGCGATAAAACGATTCCCTAAATATTGGCACCGAGTGAGGAAAGTGGGACAGTCGTATAATGATGCATGCGGTCGGATGGACTTGAAATTAACAAACCTTGGTTATGCCGAAGTTTTAATGATGCCAAAGCATGAGTGCATCACAATTGGCAAAAACCATGTATAGGGATTTAAAGTTATTAAGTTAAAAATATCATCAGTCTAGAGTCTCTCCTTCGCCGGAACCATATCCTTGAATATCGAAGGACGATGTAAAGAAATAGCTTAATGTTTTAATTCATAAGACATTAAACCTGAAAATTTTTTTAAACAGGCATGAAAGGATTTATTTATTATCAGACTGGCGTTAATCACTTACTATCTTAGAGCCTCACTTGGCGTGATTCAAGATCAGGGGCATATCCTTCGCCAATTTTGGATTACATAGATTGATCCCTCTCCTTGGCGATAGTTTGAAATCACTCAGGAATCCTAGTTAATGGAATGAAGTGACAACCGAGATGCGAAAATGCCAACGCTGACGAATGATCCACGATATATCCTAATATAACTTAGAATTTCGTTGGATGGAAATTTCGGAAAAGAGGTACACGAGAAAAAATATTGATTGAACTTCTTTACCATTTACCCTTATTCCACCTATAAACTCCCATTCCTCTTTCCTATTTACCTCAGCTTTTCAGTCCTATTTCTCCGTGTCACTTTACCCTCTTTAAAACTCCAATCATTGTCTCGATAAAATGGAAATAATATCAAAGCCGGGCCAAATGTTAATTTTCGATTACCGTTTTTGTTGAAAATAAAACTATATACAATAACGTAGGAAACAAATAATTAAATAAGCACGAGGACTTATGAAAGAGCTTAAGGGATTGAATGAAGAAACTGCTACAGAATGACGACGGGAAAATTCTACGGGAGAGAGAAATGAAAGGGACATTGACTGATGGCTAAACCTCGGAAAAATTGAGAGAAGATTTGGACATTCTTTTGAAGAGATGGAGAAAGGGTTGTGCCACGGTGCAGTCTCCAGTCGGATGTCACCTACGTTCAAAACTTCATTATGCGGAAGAAGAGACGGAATTTGAAATGTTGCTGTCGGAAAATCGATTTTCATTCAGGTACGATAGGGTGAAAGGTCGGCCCGTGGGTAGAAAAAGGGATAATAGAGGAAAAGATTAGCAAAAGAGTTTGAAATGGATAAAAACACTTCATAGCACTATTATACATTAGATTGAGAATGATCGACAAAAAGTAATGAATATTGCTATTAGAGTCAAATAGATTGAGGTTGATGGGGAAGAAATAGATTCTTTTTCGAAAATGATAAGTGGGACCATGAGAAAAAATCGAGATAACTATCTTCCTCGAACGCAATTGATGATGTCTACCCGTTTGTACGTGATACGAAATAGGAAGCAAATCCAAAAGATGAATCTAAGTGG